>PQWQ01000030.1:2500-509666 GCA_002943765.1 Psoroptes ovis | reverse complement strand
TTTTTTCAGAAAAATCAAAGGGAATACTAAGGCATTTTTTCAAAAAATCAAAGGCTATAGTAAGGCAATTTTTCAGGAAAATCAAAGGCTATCCACTGCCATCTTTTTTCAAAAAAATCAAAGGCGATAGTAAGGCATTTTTTTCAAAAAAATCAAAGGCTATAGTAAGGCAATTTTTTCAGGAAAATCAAAGGCTATCCACTGCCATCTTTTTCAAAAAATCAAAGGGATAGTAAGGCATTTTTTTCAAAAAATCAAAGGCTATAGTAAGGCAATTTTTCAGGAAAATCAAAGGCTATCCACTGCCATCTTTTTTCAAAAAATCAAAGGCGATAGTAAGGCATTTTTTTCAAAAAAATCAAAGGCTATAGTAAGGCAATTTTTTCAGGAAAATCAAAGGCTATCCACTGCCATCTTTTTTCAGAAAAAATCAAAGGCATAGTAAGGCATTTTTTTCAAAAAAATAAAAAAAATTTTTTCAAAGGCTATAGTAAGGCAATTTTTTCAGGAAAATCAAAGGCTATCCACTGCCATCTTTTTTTCAAAAAAATCAAAGGCGAATAGTAAGGCATTTTTTTCAAAAAAAAATCAAAGGCTATAGTAAGGCAATTTTTTCAGGAAAATCAAAGGCTATCCACTGCCATCTTTTTTCAAAAAAATCAAAGGCGATAGTAAGGCATTTTTTTCAAAAAAATCAAAGGCTATAGTAAGGCAATTTTTTCAGGAAAATCAAAGGCTATCCACTGCCATCTTTTTTCAAAAAAATCAAAGGCGATAGTAAGGCATTTTTTTCAAAAAAATCAAAGGCTATAGTAAGGCAATTTTTTCAGGAAAATCAAAGGCTATCCACTGCCATCTTTTTTCAAAAAAATCAAAGGCGATAGTAAGGCATTTTTTTCAAAAAAATCAAAGGCTATAGTAAGGCAATTTTTTCAGGAAAATCAAAGGCTATCCACTGCCATCTTTTTTCAAAAAAATCAAAGGCGATAGTAAGGCATTTTTTTCAAAAAAATCAAAGGCTATAGTAAGGCAATTTTTTCAGGAAAATCAAAGGCTATAGTAAGGCAATTTTTTCAGGAAAAAAAAAAAAAAAATCAAAGGAATACTAAGGCATTTTTTTCAAAAAAAATCAAAGGCTATAGTAAGGCAATTTTTTCAGAAAATCAAAGGCTATAGTAAGGCAATTTTTTCAGGAAAATCAAAGGCTATCCACTGCCATCTTTTTTCAGAAAAATCAAAGGGAATACTAAGGCATTTTTTTCAAAAAAATCAAAGGCTATAGTAAGGCAATTTTTTCAGGAAAATCAAAGGCTATCCACTGCCATCTTTTTTCAAAAAAATCAAAGGCGATAGTAAGGCATTTTTTTCAAAAAAATCAAAGGCTATAGTAAGGCAATTTTTTCAGGAAAATCAAAGGCTATCCACTGCCATCTTTTTTCAGAAAAATCAAAGGCTATCCACTGCCATCTTTTTTCAAAAAAATCAAAGGCGATAGTAAGGCATTTTTTTCAGAAAAATCAAAGGCTATCCACTGCCATCTTTTTTCAAAAAAATCAAAGGCTATCCACTGCCATCTTTTTTCAGAAAAATCAAAGGCAATAGTAAGGCATTTTTTTCAAAAAAATCAAAGGCTATAGTAAGGCATTTTTTTCAAAAAAATCAAAGGCTATAGTAAGGCAATTTTTTCAGGAAAATCAAAGGCTATCCACTGCCATCTTTTTTCAGAAAAATCAAAGGGAATACTAAGGCATTTTTTTCAAAAAAATCAAAGGCTATAGTAAGGCAATTTTGTCAGGAAAATCAAAGCCTATCCACTGCCATCTTTTTTCAAAAAAATCAAAGGCAATAGTAAGGCATTTTTTTCAAAAAAATCAAAGGCTATAGTAAGGCAATTTTTTCAGGAAAATCAAAGGCTATCCACTGCCATCTTTTTTCAGAAAAATCAAAGGCAATAGTAAGGCATTTTTTTCAAAAAAATCAAAGGCTATAGTAAGGCATTTTTTTCAAAAAAATCAAAGGCTATAGTAAGGCAATTTTTTCAGGAAAATCAAAGGCTATCCACTGCCATCTTTTTTCAAAAAAATCAAAGGCGATAGTAAGGCATTTTTTTCAAAAAAATCAAAGGCTATAGTAAGGCAATTTTTTCAGGAAAATCAAAGGCTATCCACTGCCATCTTTTTTCAAAAAAATCAAAGGCGATAGTAAGGCATTTTTTTCAAAAAAATCAAAGGCTATAGTAAGGCAATTTTTTCAGGAAAATCAAAGGCTATCCACTGCCATCTTTTTTCAAAAAAATCAAAGGCGATAGTAAGGCATTTTTTTCAAAAAAATCAAAGGCTATAGTAAGGCAATTTTTTCAGGAAAATCAAAGGCTATAGTAAGGCAATTTTTTCAGGAAAATCAAAGGCTATCCACTGCCATCTTTTTTCAGAAAAATCAAAGGGAATACTAAGGCATTTTTTTCAAAAAAATCAAAGGCTATAGTAAGGCAATTTTTTCAGGAAAATCAAAGGCTATAGTAAGGCAATTTTTTCAGGAAAATCAAAGGCTATCCACTGCC
Source organism: Psoroptes ovis (assembly GCA_002943765.1). NCBI lineage: Eukaryota > Metazoa > Arthropoda > Arachnida > Sarcoptiformes > Psoroptidae > Psoroptes > Psoroptes ovis. Next base: position 507,106 of record PQWQ01000030.1, on the reverse strand, counting down.
ATCTTTTTTCAGAAAAATCAAAGGGAATACTAAGGCATTTTTTTCAAAAAAATCAAAGGCTATAGTAAGGCAATTTTTTCAGGAAAATCAAAGGCTATCCACTGCCATCTTTTTTCAAAAAAATCAAAGGCGATAGTAAGGCATTTTTTTCAAAAAAATCAAAGGCTATAGTAAGGCAATTTTTTCAGGAAAATCAAAGGCTATCCACTGCCATCTTTTTTCAGAAAAATCAAAGGCTATCCACTGCCATCTTTTTTCAAAAAAATCAAAGGCGATAGTAAGGCATTTTTTTCAAAAAAATCAAAGGCTATAGTAAGGCAATTTTTTCAGGAAAATCAAAGGCTATCCACTGCCATCTTTTTTCAGAAAAATCAAAGGCAATAGTAAGGCAATTTTTTCAGGAAAATCAAAGGCTATAATAAGGCAATTTTTTTAGAAAAATCAAAGGCAATAGTAAGGCATTTTTTTCAAAAAAATCAAAGGCAATAGTAAGGCAATTTTTTCAGGAAAATCAAAGGCTATCCACTGCCATCTTTTTTCAGAAAAATCAAAGGCTATCCACTGCCATCTTTTTTCAAAAAAATCAAAGGCTATAGTAAGGCATTTTTTTCAGAAAAATCAAAGGCTATCCACTGCCATCTTTTTTCAAAAAAATCAAAGGCTATAGTAAGGCAATTTTTTCAGAAAAATCAAAGGCAATAGTAAGGCATTTTTTTCAAAAAAATCAAAGGCAATAGTAAGGCATTTTTTTCAAAAAAATCAAAGGCTGTAGTAAGGCAATTTTTTCAGGAAAATCAAAGGCTATCCACTGCCATCTTTTTTCAGAAAAATCAAAGGCTATCCACTGCCATCTTTTTTCAAAAAAATCAAAAGCTATAGTAAGGCATTTTTTTCAAAAAAATCAAAGGCAATAGTAAGGCAATTTTTTTCAAAAAAATCAAAGGCAATAGTAAGGCATTTTTTCAAATAAATCAAAGGCTATAATAAGGCAATTTTTTCAGGAAAATCAAAGGCTATCCATCGTCAAAATTTTTGAAAATTTCGAAAAAATCTAATGCTATACATCGCCATCTTTCTTCAAAAAATCGAAAAAATCCAAGACTATAGTAAGGGGAAATTTTTTAATTTTACGGAAAAATCTAAGACTATAGTGCGTGGAATTTTTTCCAAAAATCGAAAAAATTTGCGACATCTGATTTTAATCAAAAAAAAATTTAAAACGATACAATCGATTATAAAGAATTGCGCCGTTTTGATCGTTGCAATTATTTAACTAACGATTCGCTTCTTAATAAGCAAGAAAAAAAAATTGGCTAAATAATTGGGTTGAAAGATAATTGCATATATTGCCCTAATTATATAATAAATTCATCGCCTTTATATGACAATGGATAACATTGAAGATTGTTTCGTTAAATTTTTCTTAAAACAAGCACAAGAAATCGAATCCGATACAATAATAGCATTGATGAATCATGGTTATCGTACAAAATTATCATTGACAGCCATGGATCTAGATCGAGATCTTCCATTGATCGAAGAAATATCATTAGCACAACGTTCATTATTACGTCGATATTTATTTGCGCTGCAAGAAAATCAACCATTTCAAGTAATATTGACTAAAGATCCACCAACTGGAAATATTGATTTTGAGAATGGCATTCCGATTAAGAAACGTAAATATGATATTTATATTGCTGATCAAAGCTCTTCCACTGTTCATTCAAATCTAAATAATGATGATAATAATGATAATGTTGGTGTAAATGAATTCAACACCACCTTTGAATCGCTTTCACCTAATAAACGAGTATATGATTCAATTGTAAATAAAATAAATAAAAGAAAATCTTACCTTGAATTGCCCACAACTGAAGCCATTTTAGTCGCAGATCAACGAAATCGAAATACGAATCGTTTTTCGACGGTGAAATCAGCTGAATCTGCTGATGTTCAGATGAGCACTGGCTTAGATGATACTGTTGTTGGACAACAAATGATTAATGATCAAGAAATGAATGAAATTGATGAAAGTTCAAATGTTTCGATTCGTAAACGTGGAAGAAAAGCAGCAGCAGCAGCCACACAACGAACACCATCACAAATACGTTATGAAAAGATAAAACAATCACTTGCTGCAATTAATCAAGCGAATAATGATAATGTCAATGTATCACCTCCAGCAGCAGCAGCAGCAGCCACAGCCGCTGAAGATCATACAAAAACCACAACTCGTCGATCATCAAAATTTCAGGTTAAAAATGAATCAACGAATGATGATATTACTAATAAAAATAATCGTAAATCAATGACACCAGCTGAACGTGAAATGTTGGCACGTATTGAAGCTAAAAAAGCTGCTGCAGCCAATAAAGCCAATAAACGAAATGTTCGAAAATATTAAGAAACACGTGCTTCTTTTATAACATTTGTGTACTTGTCGATAATTTAAAATAAATATATTTGAATTAACATTGAATTTTAAGATAATAATAATAATTTTAAATATTTTTTAAATAAATTTAAATAAATCCTTTTCTTTTACGTGTAATAATTTCGTTATAATCCAATCAGATTTCTCCATTTGATCATTATTATTGATTGCTTCAATGTATTCACGTTGAAATTCATAATTACAAATAATTTTTCGATCATGAAATTGTTTAAATAGCTCTCTGGCATTGATTTGTTGATCAGATTTTGCTTTTTCTTGTAATGTTTCATGCAATTGTTTAATACAATCAAATACAATAAAAATGCGGACAATATGTTTACGGGTTCCGGTAAATTCTTCTTTCATTGTTTCAACATTGATATGATGTGCAAAACATAGTACAATATCAGTCGATTGTAATCGATATTCTTGCCGCTGTGCTATGCTTAGTTTTTCATAATTTTTCCTGATTTCAGCAAATGCATTCGGTTCAATTACGTCCGCTAACTTGTCCAATTGATCATTGGCTAAATGTGTTGATACATAGATTAATGACTGGAATTGAAATAAATAAATGGGAAAATTTCATTAATAATCAATTGAAAACAATGCAACAAATCCAAATACCTGTTTGGCACCTTCAATAAAATCTTTGAATTGAAAACTCCGGTCAATTTTTTGTCGTAAAACAACGTTTATAATGTAAAAGTTTTTCAATGACATGAATATGTTTGGCATTCCTCGTGGTGTAAAATTCATCAATAATGGTACATCGTCATCGTTGTTATCATCTTCATTATTTTGGTTCTTCTCTTCATTATCATCAATATTTTTTGTTGCATTTGATGTGGATGATGAACTGGATCGAAATGATTGATTAATCCTTTCATTTCTGGCGAAAATTTTGAGGAAATTTGATGTTTGATGCGCTGAATTGATTGTTGTTTGTAGTGAACATATCGGTTGTTGTTGTTTCAATTGAAATTTCAAATTTGAAAAATTATTTGAAAACCAACGATTTGGTGGTTGCCGCGTGAACAAGGTTTTAATCATTTGAAAAACATAAATATTGATTTAAAATTTTAAAATAAAAATCATATGGAAAGAAACTTTACGAAAACATTCGAATTTTTTCGAAGAAAAGTTTCCAGGGAAAAATTTGAAAAATTCAATTTGAATTTTTCAAATTTTTTTTGAATATAAAATTGAAAATCTTTATTAATTTAAGAATTTGATTTTCGGACTTGGACAAATATTAATTTTAGCAGAATAATGTTTTTCGATAATAATTTTCGGCTAAGCATACCATTCATAACAGTGTTGGCAACATTCATTATATTTATTCTGTTGATTTGTATCATTCGTTTATTCATATCACCATATATTCTAATGACTGTTTATGATGATTGTAATTTTTTAAATTATCAACATCAATACGTATTAAGGTTACTATTCGTTGGTATATCATCAACATATCAACCTGAAACGACAACCGTAACCGTAAGAATTGATCATTCGATTCGTCGTTGCCGGGATATACCATTTACACCTGAAATAATGGAACGTTCAACCATTTATAAAGGATTACATTGTGCTAAAATATTTATTCGTACTGTTGAACGTTATCATGATATTAAATGTGTTACAATTCATCATAATGGTATTGGTTCAATACTTGTCGATTCAGTCGAATTGCAAGATGTTGATCAACCAAATTCAATTATTGCTACAGTACAATTTCCAATTGGTGAAGAGCGATCGATGCAAAAAATTCGTGCATTTCCATTTGGTCGTGAAAAATTAACCCTAATCGAAGATGATATACGACCTACAAGTAATGTAACATGTTTGGAAATTTATTATTTCATTTATGCATCGTTGAATATAATTTATTCATTGAATGCTTATACATTCATGGTAAAATGTTCATCACAACCAGGTGCTGAATGTCGTTTTCAAATGATTTTGATGCTTGGGCTGATTTCTTGCGGGATAAGTTGTGCAATATTCATTTTCCTGATCATTCCATTTCGTTATATCATTAAAGTTTATTATCATAATAATATGGGACGTGGATGTTGTAAATTTGCCAGATTTATTTATCTATTAATTGTGTTATTAGGTACTGATGACCCTTAATCTAAAATTTATTGAAACAACAATAATTTCAATTATTATTCTTTTTTTGTTTACAGTTGGATTTATGACAGCTGCATTTACTTGTGAATTATCCATGAAAAATGAATTCACCAAAGTGAATGAATCAAATCATTTATTTCGGGCTGATATATTTTGGATTGTTACCACATGTTTCAGTATATTTCTTTATTTTTGCGTTATTTGTATATCGATACCGATAGCGATATTCATCGATTTCATTCAATTATCCAATCATGATCAATCATGGCGACAGCAATTACAAGAAACATGGATACGTGCCCAGCAGCATAGTTATGTTGGAAAACGACGTCGACGAATTAAACGACCAAATCTTTCCGCATGGAATAGTTATCGTAGTGCTGAAGCACAATCATTATTGACCACTAATCGTTTACAACAAGATGATTATAATAATAATAACACTGATAATGATACCACTGTATCAACAATGAATTCATCATCAGCTGATCGTGATACCTATTATAACATGTTGATTAAACGTAAAAATGAAATAAAATCTATTTCAACATTCATTAATCAACCAATCAAATTAAGAGGTGGTGGTGCTAGTAATAATGCTGCTGTTGGTGGTGGTTTTAGTTTTCGAAAAAAATTTAAACAAAAAAATCGTCAACGACCGCAACAACGATTACAGCCACCAGGTGGAGCCACTATCGTTAATAATAACAATGATAATCAATCAAATCGAACTAACCGATTGAAGATGGTTGATAAACCAATTGATGAAGCTGCATTGCATTCAGTAAGTTCGGCAGGTGAAAATTATTATCGTTTAATGCTTAAACATCAAAAAGTTCGATCAGTTTCACAATATAAAAAATATTAACCCTTTCTTCTCGAAATATATAATTTATTTATTATTCTATTCTTAGGAATCAATTTTTTCGATCAACAAAAAAGAAAATCTTAATTAATTGAATTAATATTTACATTCAAAATAAGAAAAAATTCTTGAATAAAATCAAAATTTAAAATTAAAATACTTGAATAAATAATAATAATAATTATACTTAATATTACAGGGTTTAAAGTTTAAATTCGTAGTTTTGAAATTGTATTTCGTTATTTTACAATTTGAAATTCTATTAAAAACTACGAAACTAAACTTTAAAACTACGAATAAAAACTTAAAACCTTGTATGAGTATTAATAATTATTTGAGTTGATCATTTCAACATAAGAATGAAGAAACAGATAGAGAAGGATTCGAATGGTTCAATTCGATCAAAGATCAAAGTAAATTTTAGATTTTCAAATACTCTAATATTTAGTCTAAATATATATTTACAGAACATTAATGTCATTGAATCGTTGTTTCAATATAATTCATGGAAATTCATTGAAATTAAATTTCCTGATGAAATCGATGATGGTGAAGGTGATGGTGATGGGGATGAATTTAAGTGATGATGATGAGCAGCATGATGATGATGATGATGAGAATGGTGATGGCCATGATGATGATTATGATGATCATTTGATGATGATAATCTTACAAATGTTTCTTGTAAATTTGATTTTGTTGAAGGTGGTGGAGGTGGTGGTGGAGGTGGCGACGGTGGTAACGGTGGTTGTGAACCTGTATTCGATATGATTGAATTATTATCATTTGCATTATTGAGTGATGATGATGATGGTGAAAGAGCAACTGATGGCGATGGTGATGAATAAGGTCTTGTCGACCCGTTAGGGCTACCAATTATTGTTGATGATGGTGTTGATGGATTATTATGTGAGCTCATAGCTGCTGCGGCTGCATTCAATAATGCTTGACCATTTAGGCCTAATTCATGTTGACCATCGGGCAATAATTTCAGATTATTTCTACGCCATTTTGCACGAGCATTTTGAAACCATACTTGTAATACACGTTTGGATAGTCCAGTTTTTTGTGCCAAAGCTTTCAAATCTTTGGCATCAGGATTTTGATTAATACCGAAATAACTTTTCATCGTACGCAATTGATGATGTTTGAATGATGTACGCATACGTTTAGTTCGTTGATTTGCGCTGTTGCTGTTAATATTACCACTATTAATCAATGATTGATGAGGTGATGTAAGACTATTCAATGTTGATGATGTGGTTAGCTGTGAATTACATGAATTTTCAATCGATGCAGCTAAACCTGACAGAGGTCCACCACCATCTAAAGAATCTGATTCGAAATTCGAATCATAAAAAAAAGGTTCGAATTTATTTTTATTTTTGGAAAAAATTACAAAAACATTTACAAGATTATAGATTGATATACATACTTGACATCATCATTGGACTAAGCTGTGATGATGATGATGGTGCAGCAGCAGCAGGCGGTGAAGACAATGATTCATGGTACAAAGAATTGATGGCACCATTTTCGGTATCAGAATGATTGGAATGAAGCTGCTGCTGCTGATGATGATGGCCACTATGTGAATGTGGTGAATTATTCAATTGTGATTGATGCTGGTGTTGTTGATGGTGGTGATGATGTTGATGACTGTTGTGGCTAGATGAAGCATTTTTCCTTTTTCTCGGGCGACCTTTTCGAATGTTTTGTCCATTCGAATTGTTTGCCGATGATGATGATGGTGATTGATTGTTGTTTAATGAATTCGAAGGTCCACCACCACCACCACCACTTACAGGTGTAGCTGGACTACCACTTCCAGCTCCTCCAGCATTTCCAGCACCACTGGTTGATAAATTCGTAATCGATAAAGGTGAATATGAATGAAGATGTTGATGACCTGCAGATTGATAAGGTGTTGCAGCCATCGTACTACACATTTCACCCATCAAATGTGAATCACTGAGATTCATAGATGTTGTGGATGTTGACAGTGGTGGTGGTGGTGAGGTCGAAGGTGGCCCCGATGAATGATGTTTTGGTCCCAAATGAAATGATGATTGATCCAAATAATTCGGTGATGATGAATGAGAATGATGAGAATGTAACGATGGATGATTCAATTGCATGTGACGATTTAAGAGGTCAGAGTTATGTGAGTATGACGATGGATTAGATTGCGATTGTGGTGGTGGTGGTGATGTTGATGATACGGTTGAATCGTTGAAACAACGAATCGGTGGTGGTAGAGGTGGTGGTGGTGGTGATATCGAATGTGAATGGATCAAGGAACAACTATTATTATTGTTCGTCGTCGTCGTCGTCGTCGACAACATTTCATAATGATTACGACAATAAACAAGATTATCGTGTACACCGAATAAATCACCTTGTGATAGGGTTATATTACACCATGCACATGTGAAACATTGTAAATGATAAATATTATGATCACGTACACGCATCACTAGCTCTGATGCATATATTCCTTCACCACATCGGCTACAACGACGCATAGTGAATAACCTTTAATGAATTTAAAATGAAAAATACAAGTAAACAGGGTATAATTTATGATATTAGGCTGTCCGATAAGTTCTTGTCATTTTTTTTGCATGAAAAATGATTTGAAAAACGACAAGAACTTATTGGACAACCTAATATTTTCACTAATTCAATAATTCAATTCGTACCTGTAATAATCAGATTTACAAAATATAAGACCATCACGTGAAAAGCAGCTAGGTTCAGCTTGTAGATTAACTTTACATTCGGAACATCGAAGACATGAAACATGCCAATGTCGATCGACAGCTGATAAGTAGTAACGATCGAAAATATTTGAACCACAACCAGCACATTCAGCCATAATTGTTTCACATTGTTTAATTAACATTTGCATATTACCATTAGCATCGGTCACTGTAGGTGGCGCTGTTGTTTGTGGTGTATTATTGTTTGATGATGTTCGATTAGGTGATGATCGTGTTGATGATGCGGATGTGGTGGTAGATGAATTCAAATCAATCGTTTGATGATGATGATTGGTCATTATATTACTTACAATCGATGAGGTGGTGGTGTTGGTGGTGGTGGTGGTCGCCGATGGTGTCGCTGTTGTTTGCGATGTATTTGAAGCTTTAATCAATGAAGATATTTCTTCTTTGATCATCGCTGATGTCGCTGATGTCGATGAATATGTTGGCGATGAAGAAGAAGATGAAGACGTTGATGAAGATGTCGAAGATGATATGGATGAAGAAACAGTCAAAATCATGATTCACAAATATTGAATCGAATTGCACATTTATGAATTTTGAATAGTTTTAATCAATCAATCAATGAAACAACAAACGACAAATATTAAGTTGTCCGAAAAGTTCTTGCCAGATTTTCTTCAATCAGATTCACTACGATATAATCGGCAAAAACTTTGTGGACAATGTCCTTTTAAAACCCTTTATAAATACACTGATTGATTGATATTAAATACATTTGATTATCGGTGAAATCATTGATCAATCAAATGGATGAACGAATTGAATCAAAATTCTTGGATATTTGATGGATATATTCGCATGTTTTTCCGTTGATTATTTTTTCAGATCAAAATTCTGATGCATTGCCTTGGTTATGATCATGATCATTGCTTGTTCAACCCTAAGAATACAGTTATGTTGAGTGAAAAATTTTCAACTGTGTCGTAATCAATTGTCGCGCCCATTATCGTATTGTTTTGGCACTGTGAAAACCCGTAAAACCATTGAAATATCATTATTGTTATTATTTTTTCATTCGATGTTATCCAAATTCAGATGACTGACTGACTGACTGAATACAAATGTTCAATGAACAAATGAATGGAAAATTTGTATTCGTTTCTGGCGAATTCTTCTTCAAATATCAAGATATTTACACGGTTTGAATTTGTGTTTTTACAAATGTTTTCCCATAGCGCGCAATACACAAACACCTTTCATTTCAGTTCAATTGAATTCATTATTACTTGGCTGCAAAGAACCGCCTAAAACTCCGCCCGAATTCACCGCCCCCTGGAAGGAAATTTCTTCGAAAATAAAATAAATCAAAATATATTAGCATCTTTCGATGTGAGAATTTGCAAGAAAAAAAAAAGATGCGCCATAAAAAACAACATTACAAATATGAAACGACGCTATTTTCCCATTGTTTTCAATTGTTAACTTCAATCATTTGAATCTTGTTACTTGTATTTTATTTATTTGACTCTGTGTCTGTATAACGGATATAAATGGGAAAATTATTGCAGAACATACCCATGCAGAGAAGGGCAGAAAAATGAAGTATTTTGACATTTGTATATTCATTCATCATTCATCATAACACAAATGGAAGAGAAAAAAAGCAGAAAAAACACTAAAAAAATATGAGTGCTAAAGGCTATAGCTAAAAGCGGAAAAATATTTTGAAAAAAAAATGATGAAGATGGTACATTTGAATAACGAGACAAATAGAATAAATGAATGGAAATAACAATAAAAAAATATCCCGAAATGCAATTCATCAAAAACACACACCAAATATATTTGGTTGTCCGAAAAGTTTTTGCCGATTTTTCAATAGAGTTGCTCATGAAAATCGGCCAAAACTTTACGGACAACCGAATACAATACTATTGGAGGTGATGACAATGCAGCAAATTCTATGGAAATGATGAAATGAAAAAGCTTTTCAAAGGAAACATATTTTTTCAAAGGAAAAAATGAAGAATAATAAAGAATAATAATAAAAAAAGATGCGTCACAAAGCCATGGGTTTTGAAGAATTGAAGCACAAAGCAAAGCATCCCGAAAAATGGTGGAAAAAATCAAATAAAAAATTCAATGAAATTTCTATGAGAAATTACCATTGAAAATGAATTGAAAATGAAAAATAAAATGAATTCTTGAAAACTTTGGCGGCATTATTTGAAATGAAAAATAAAAAAAAACATGAATAATAATGATAAGAATGACAATTCTCTTTTTGATGATTATGATTCAACTCTGATAATAACAACAACCAACCAAATGATGATGCTATGAAATAATTTCGAATAAATAAAATTGAAAATTGAAATAAAATTGAAATGAATGAAATTCACAGACTTATTTCTTGTTATTTTTATTAAAATGAATCAATTACACATTATTATTATTATTATTATTTACATTGAATTACATTTGTTGGTACAGTGTGTGACAAACACTTAGTATATACTGATCAAGATGTTATCATTCAATCATGGTGAATTTACATTGAATTCAATTGACAATCGGCAATCGATTTCGCCGAGGGTTTCGTAAGGTTCATCGAATTATTCGCTGAAAATTTTTAAAAAGGTGAATTTCTAAGATCAAAGAAATTCAATAAATTTTTTGGTCTCACAATATATATATGATTGCTCGAGAAAATGATGATGGTGATGATGATGATCGTTGTTTGTTTGTTTTTCATTGATAATTTTTATTTTTGTAAAAAAATAGAAAAATATTTGATTGTCCGAAAAGTTCTGGCTGATTTTCAAATGTTTTTTTAATTAATAAATCGACAAAAACTTTTCGGACAACAACTAAAAATAAAAAACTAATAAAGATAAACAACATATGATGATGATACATATCGAACAACAACACAAAAAAATGATGATGATGCCGATCATTGATATGATGGCAATGATAGATTCATTTATGTGTGTGTGTGTGTGTGTGTGTATCATATGTGCGCACATACAACACAATGATTGGATATAAATAACATTCGTTTATGATCATCATCATGATGATTGTTCAAGTGTTTTCATTCAGTGATATTAATCGTACAAAAATACTTTGAAGATTATAATCTTAAAGATATAAAATTTTACGACATTTATTTCTGTGTAAGCTTGATCCAGGAACACAAACTATAATCTTGAACAAAAGCACTGTCTTTGTTATCATAAGAAGAAGAAAGTTTTTTCTTAGATTTTCTTAAAATATTTCTTAAGAAAACTCAGTAAACACTCATAAATTCAATGGCATTGAATTATCATTGTATCTTTTCTTATTTGATTTCATCTTTGATTTCTTCAATTTCTTAGATTTTTCTTCACGAAAAAAAAATTTTACGACATTTCAATGGATCAATGATAATATCGCCATAAAGATAGACAACGGATCTTTAAGACACAAAAATAATCAAAAAGATTCAAAGAAATTGAATTTCTTTAAAAAAAATCAAGTTAAAATTTCATTCATTTAAAATACTATTTGTGTGATTGTCCGTAAAGTTTTTGCCGATTTATTAACATTGAAAAACATGTGAAAATCGGCAAAAACTTTTCGGACAACCCCATTGCTTGTGATTATGTAATTTTCAATTGAATTTATCTCATTCAAATACCATCATCATACGGCCCCAAATATCACATGCCCTTGCGCGCATCATATCATTCATCCATTGATTCATATACACATCTTTGGAATTGAATTTTTTTATATTTTCTTAAAGAAAATTAAAAATTTTCTTAGCTCCTCAGATTTTCTCCTTGTCACAATTAAAAATAGTTTCATTTGGGACTTACAAAGGGTAACCTCTAATAAGATAGAGTCATTCTGCCTAAGGAAAAAAATCGAGAAAAAAATTATCGCATCATGTTCTTGGTCAATAGGGATGACAAAAAGTCAATTATGGTCATCTCCAATTCTTGACCCTTCCGGTCCAAAAAGGGGGTCAAAAGTCAATAATTGCGATATCTCGGCCGTTTTAAGAGGTGATGTCTCAATTTTTTCAATAATTAAAGATTATCTAGCCATTAATCATTGGTGAAAATATCATTGATTTAAAAAGATTACTTTTTGAGATATATTCATTTGAAGTTACCATCTCCATTATCTTTAGGGTTTTTGATTGACGTGTACACGTCTAAACTGGAGATTGCTAAGGAACACAAGCATTAATGATAATTGCTATTTTCTATGACATTTTTCATGTAAATATTTTTAAAAATATAACTTAATGTTGATTTTTGTTTTTGGTTTTCATTTTCTATCTTGTTGTTATAAGAATGTCTTGAATGAAAATGCTCGGGCTTAAATGGTCATCAAATGATGATCATAGAAAATAGCAATTATCATTAATGCTTGTGTTCCTTAGCAATCTCAAAAAGCACCGGAGAACCCAAAGAATCAAATTTCAAATGAATTTCAGAATTTTTCGATTATTTTGAAAGGGTTTAGGCTTAGTATAACTTAGCTAAAGAAAAATATTCCAATTAGTAAGATGATGATGTTTTTTCAAATATGTTTGTGGCTAAATATATAATTTCAATACACATGAACACACACAGAGAGAGGGATAATATTAGGTTGTCCGAAAAATTCTTGCCGATTATATCGTTTAGAAAATCATTTAGAAAATTGGCAAAAACTTTTCGGACAACCTGAGAATTTTTGAAAATTTCAAAGCCAAAAAAACTTGTATCCAATGATATTAAATAACCTGGATCATATTTCAACATTTTTTTCGATTGTTTGATGATCATTGGATCGAAAAATCTATTGAATAAATGAATCAAATCAATTTCAATTGAAATCAATGGAAAATTGAAATATTTGGTGACAAATTTTTAAGTAGGCGTTTTTAGTATTCGTAAATTATCATTTGAACCAGAATTTGATCCTGAACAAAAAACGAAAAATTCTGGCGAGCTGAACACGTGTCGCCTGAAATGAGAGGTGAACAACAATGACAACGATGATCATCATTAGTAGGTTCAAGTCCTCAGAATAAGCCGAAAAAAATTTGTTAATGTTAGGTTGTCCGCAAAGTTTTTGCTGGTTTTATCGTAGAAAATCATTGATAAATCGGCAAAAACTTTTCGGACAACCTTAATAATTTCGCTGATTATTATTATACACAAATATCATCATCATACTAAATATGAAAGTTTATGATGCATGATGTCGATGAAGTTTTTATTTTTTCGTAAAAATAATGAACATATATTGTTCTATGAACGAACGAATACACGGCAAGCATGGCCATGTCTTGCCATATAAATTTTCTGTGAATTTAAAGAAAATATATGAAATTTTAGGCTGTCCGAAAAGTTGTTGCCAATTTTTCAATAATTTTCTACGATAAAACCAGCAAATACTTTTCGGACAACCTAATGTTTTCAATGTACTAATGTAATGATACAATGTTATAATACTTCAAGCGAAAAAATATTTTATTTCGTTATTTTTTTGTCATTTTGTCATAAAAATTCTATGTGAATCTATGTGGCAAATTCAAATCTACAATTGACAAGAATACTGGCTGAAAAATAGTTCGAGAATAACAATTCCAGTATTTTCAATTCGATCAATTTGGATCGAAAAATTTCCGCTTATTATTCGTATGAATTTGTCATTCATTTATTGATTCGAATTTGTATATGGTCGATTTTTTGGTCCACACGATCGAGGTTGTAGCCTTGTTATATTTGTCATCATCATTTTTATGATGATCATCATCAATGACAATGTGATCAATAAATAACAAAAAAAAAGATGACACGCGACCTTGTTTCATCGTGTGCTGCATCAAAGCTTTTGTGTTGTTGTTGTTGTTGTAAGGCTAAGACCTTGTTAAAACTCAAAAGAAGACGAAATACAACACAATGAACAATATTTCTGGTACAATTTTCACCTTGTTTTTTCTTGTTATTCTCAATTCAATTCAATTCAATTCATTTCAACCAAAATTCACATCGATTCAATTTGAATTGGTACGAAACCACCAGATTCATGTTGTTTTATTCGTTTTGAAAAATAAAATTAGGTTGTCAGAAATGTTTTGGGCGATTTTCGATGAGCAACTTTCGATTGTGATAATCGGCAAGAATTTTTCGGACAACCTAATATTTCAAAAAATAATTGGGATCCAGCCGTCTAGTCGTATGCAGCAGTAGCAAATGCATATATGCCTATAGATATATAACTTGAAAATCTATGGCCGAATGAATGAAAGATATAATGATGACACTTGCAATCGGGGTGACACACGCAGAACACGACCAGAATCTAGTTTTCTAGGAATATTTATCTGAATAACAATGAAAACCTTTATTTTTTTCGGAACCAAACCTTTGAAATAACAAGGCATAACACAGCACTCGTGCTGTGGGTATATACTTTCGAATGATGAATTTGATTCAATTTCGGTGAAAATGTAAAATAAAAGCATAAAACAAAGAATCAATGAAATACATGCTGGTGTTTCATATATAGACAGAGATATAATGATAACAAGGAGTAAATGTGCCAAGATTTCAATGATGTTATTGGGCCCAAATTCGTGTATTGTCACGTACACAAGCATTCAATTGAAATGTTCAACGCCGAGACCACAGATATTTTCAGCGTTTCTGCATTTGGCATCGCAAAATAAATGGCTAAAAATTTCGAATCTTTTTTTTTTAAGAAAAATATTAGATTGTCCGAAAAGTTTTTGCCGATTTTCCAATGATTTTCTACGATATAACCGGTGGAAAACTTTTCGGACAACCTAATATTTTTCACAAGGAATATATTTTTTTTTTCGGTGGTGTCAATGTCATTATATACATCAGGGGTAATGATGATGATGAGTGACATGTGATTAAATTTCATAAATTATTATTATGCTGGACAAAGGTCAAGATTTTGTCACTTTTTTGAAGAATATGAAGCAATGTGATATATTCAAGATAATAATCTCATGTTTGTTTTGATTTGATTCGAAACTGAAGCATGTGTGTGGCTGTGGTATCTGTGATTGCATTTGTTGTCGTTGTTGCTGCTGATGATTTATTTGCTTTATCATCATCACCATCACCTTATCTCAAACAAGAATATTGAAATTGAAAATTTAGAAAAAATTTGATTTAACATCTTTCGGCTGAAATATATAAGAGATGTCGTCCGAAAAGTTCTAGCCTAATAATCACTGATAGAGTTGTTCATAAAAATCGGCCAAAACTTTTCGGACAACCAAAATATATTTATTTTTCTTAAATTTCTAAGATAGCAATCAAATATCATTTTTTTTCTAATTTTTTCGATTAAATATAGCTATGAAGATTCTATTTGAGTCGTCCGAAAAGTTTATTCGGCTTAATCAATCGAGGGTTGCGCATGAAAATCGGCCAAAACTTTGCGGACAACCCCTAATATCTATGAAGATTCTTAATTTACTTTTGGCTTTTCAAATATTAAATGGACTAATCAGTCATTTCAATCAAAAAAAATCAATCAAAGAATCAAAGCTGAAAGAGCAGAGCTTCTTCAATTTCAATTTTGAAAATTTGATTAAATTTTTATTTTTTGAAATCAATAAAGTTTTATAAGGGTATAGTTTGATGATAAGGTTGATACCTTTCTTATCATCTTCATCATCTTTGATGATTCAAATCAAATATCACCATCAACATCATCACTTGACTTGTGAAATATTTTTTTTTCTGTAATTTTTTCATAATTTAATTTGTCATTAAGAAATGATTGAATTCATAAGGTATATACCTTACACATTGCAGGTATTCAATTTCTTGTTTCAATGTAGTGTATGGCTGCTGCTACTGCTGCTGTGTGTGATTCTACATATATTAATCATTTGACAAATAAACATTATCATCATCATCATTATCTTATCTTATTATCATCATTATTTATTTATTTATTTATTTATTTATTTTCATTTTTTATTTATTTTGTTTGCATAAGAGAAAATTGCATTAAAAATAATAATAATTTTCAAACTTGTCAAATGAATGATGAATTTCAAATGAAATGTGACTAGAAAAGTAATAGAAATTCAAATATGAATTTGTATTATTTTTAGGTTGTCCGAAAAGTTCATTCGGCTTAATCAATCGAGAGTTGTTCATGAAAATCGGCCAGAACTTTTCGGACAACCCAATATATTCACTTGCATTTATTATTATTTCTCTTAAATACATTTTTATCGACATCATTTAAAGAAATAAATAAATAAATAAACACTAAAAAAAATCCATAAACTGATAAGGTTCAATAATTTTTTCAAAAATTATTTTGTATTTTTTTTTGTCAATAACAGTTATCAAAATGAAATATTGGCGAAATTACTCAAAATTTCTGTGTGTCCGAAAAGTTTTGGCCGATTTTCATGGAACAACTCTCGATTGATCAAGCTGAATGAACTTTTCGGACAGCCTAATATATATTCACCGAATTTCTTATGCATAAATTCATAAATGCCTTTGATTATTCAAGAAAATAAATTGTCAAAATTTTACCGGCATTTATTTTGTTTTAGTTGAAAATATGTTCTTGTATATCCCCTCTTTTAATTTATTCATTCATTCATTCATTTCATTTCGAAATAGTTGAATAAACACACATGTTTAACTTTGTTTACATATATTTACATTCTAATGATTAATTGCCATTATGTATATTATCAAAATGGATAATATATAATAATCACAGAAAATTTGTAAAATAAATAATTTAAATATGTTAATAAATTGTTTTTTAAAATAATAATAATAAAAAAAAAAATTCATAACGCAAGTATAAATATTAGGGTTGTCCGAAAAGTTTTTGTCGATTTTCAAATGTTTTTTCAATCATAGTAAATCGGCAAAAACTTTTCGGACAACCTAAATACATTATTTCATTGATAATATATTTGTTCATTCACTGACAAAAATTTGACTGCACACGACGTCAATTGATGATCATCATAATAATAACAATATTAATAATAATGGTAATAGGTATTTGCAAATGAATAGATAATTTGATTTTTGCCAGTTTTTTTTTCTTTTCTTTAAAAATGATTTGTTTTCTGACGAAAAAGCAATTTAAACAAATCAGATAAATAATTTAAATTATTTGAATTATCATAATAACAATATATATATTAGGTTGTTCGAAAAATTTTTGCCGATTATATGCCGAATGAAATTATGGGAAATATAATGGGAAAATCGGCAAAAACTTTTCGGACAGTCTAATATATTTGCGCCAGTCAATTTACTCAAAGTTCAGCGGTGTAGGTCTTAATTAAATTAAGTAAAAAAAACTCTTCTGATTATCATAATTGATGATTATGATTATTATGATTATTATAAGAGCTACTACTGATTATTTATTCGGGTAATAATTACAATAAATGGAAAATTATTATTTGAAATAATTATACCTACATACCTTCATTGAAATGAATGACAATCAACAAAATTATTGCTTTTATCTCTTCATTCTTGAAGATTTTTTTTGGATGAGGATTGATATTTGGATGGATTTTTTTTTTTTTTTTGGCTGCTGGGATTATCATTCACTGAAGCGATGACAAATAATTCTAATGATGAATAATAACAATTTTGAAAATTTCAAATAATCATAATCGTAATAATAATGTCAAACATTTTATTTTATTTTTCGATATTTTCAAAATTTATTGCAAAAATACATGGACAAATTTTGAGATAAATTTTGGTAGATCTTAGAGTCTAAGGCTTGGACCTTTGAAATTTTTTTTTTTTGCTGTAAAAGGTCGATCGGTGGAATTGAAATTAATTTGAAAACACAAGTCGATATTTGAATAAATAAACAAATTAAAATAATCGAAAATAAAACAAGTCATCATCTGATGATCAAAAACAATAACCTGTGTTGTCTATTGTTTTTCTCCACTGCTTTTATATGGTGATGATCATCATTCAATCAATCAAATACAAACAAACAAATGATTAAGATGATTAAGATTCATGTGTCTAAATGATCGAGGCGCCATCTCTGCTCCATTCGCATTGCTCCCCGTAAGTTTTCAAATTTTTCAAATTTCATTAGAAAATTTCAAAGGGTTTCACCATACAGATTATTTTCAATTGATCGTGTTATAACTATAACCCTTTGATGCTGAATACCGGCTCGGCCAAAGTCCAAAGTATCCAATGGCCAAGAGACCACCGTGTTTGATTGATGAATGATGCTTCGAGCTACTGAACGAAAAGAATGCCGATTCCCTAGAAAAATAAAAACGTCATCTGCTTACGATGGAAATCTGTGAAAATCTATAGACCCTATTCAAAACAATGGAAATTCTTTGTCCAAGGAATTTCAAAAAACTTGAATTCTCATGAATTCCTCATGAATCAGAAATCAAAAGACATCAAGTTGATGAATGATTTCTTCGAAATTTCTTCAAAAGTAAACTGAACAACAGCTCATCAATCATATTTCACTTGTTTTTTTTTCAAAAATTGAATTGAATGAATGTATGGATGAATGGAAAAAATGTAAATATGAATATCATGAATGATACCATCATCATCATTATCCATTGTATAATCATTGTCAACATCAAAAATATCAACATCAAAGATGTCTACGACGACGACTACGACAAGTATCATCTATTTTTTTGTATGAAGAATATTCTGCTTTGTTTTTTTTTCGTTATTTTTGCCATAATCTTTGATCATCAAAAAAAAAAAATATGAATCTTAAGAATAAATCTCAAGAATGACAATGACAGACAATTGGATTTCACAAGAAATTTTTGATTTTTGACTATTTGTTTTTCAAATGAAAAGCTGAAGAAAAATTATTATTATTTTTCACAAAAATTCAAATATGACATTCATGATCATCATTTCACATATTTTTCAACATGCAATTTGAATTGATATTAAAATACATGGAATTGGTGCAATAAAATGAAAATTTTTGACTTGATGCTTATACAAAATTTGACAAGTCATATAAGCCTCCTCTTTATTTCTCGATTGAATAATAATATACGAAAATTTCCGGACCATTTGTTAGCTAAATGCCCGTGTTTTATTCATTTATTCATTTCAACAATGAATAAATGTCATTCATTCAATTCAAATCATTCTTGTCTTTCATGTCTAACCATGTGGCATCACATAACAACCATCATCATCGACCATAGATTTAATTTAATGATTTTTAAGGCATTTTGTTGCTGGTTGTTGGTTGTTCATTTGATGATGTAAATTAGACTGTAAATAGTCATTATCCATCGATATATGTGGATGTTTTAACTTTGTAATAAAATTCAATGAAACGGATTATAGATATTTACTTGAATTTATGATGTTTTTTGGAAGGAAAAAATTTGTTACTTTGTCGAAAAAAACCCAAGAAAATTTTTGAAATCCTTTGAAATTGAATAGGCCAAGGTTTTAAGGTTATACCCTTACTCCATTCATTGTCAATGGTTTATTTTTTCTCGCTCAATAATCGTTATTGTTTTTGCAAATAATTCGTCTGCAATAATTGTATCATTAGCTTTGATTGGACCGACAATCGGTGGTTTCGATATTATCATCAGTTTTGACCATTTGGATCGTTGATTTTGAAACCAAATCTGTTTTTTTGAAAATTGGAAATACAAATGAACATGATGATGATATTAATAGCCATAAAGCATTAGTTTACAAGTGAAAACAAATAATAATGGAAATGAAATTACTTGTAAAACACGTTTTGATAGTTTAGTTTGATTCACGAGCTTACACATTTCCACAGCCGTTGGTTTATGTGTATGTTTAAAATATTTTTGTAATAAATCAATTTGACATTTCTTGAAACTGGTCCTCATACGTTTTGTTTGATTGCTTTGACTATTATTGCTGTGATTATCATTAAGACTATTATCATTTGCCCATGATTCACCATGATTTTGTTGTTGTTGTCTTTGGTCGCAATTCAACAATGTTTCTTTGAATTCAATGCTGTTTTGTCCATTGAAATAGCATTGATTTTCACCGGAATTCTTCGGAGTTTCATTCGTTATTTGATTCTTGTGTATTTCAGCTAAAAAACAGTGGAAAAATAAAACATTAAATGAATATTGCATAATGTTAATACAATCGATTCTAATGAAAATTGTCGTTTGAAAAAATGTTATTTTATCTAAATATATTAAGGTTGTCCGAAAAGTTTATTCGGCTTAATTAATAGAGTTGCTCATGAAAATCGGCTAGAAATTTTCGGACGAGAACCATCAATATTTTTCACCAAAATCATTTTCTAATAGTGCACACATTATTCAATTCAAATCATCAACCTATAGTCCTTGACCATGATCGAACAAACAATAAACAATACACAATTGATTATGAATACGAATACAATACAATAATAGATCAATGAAACAAACAAAATAAATCAATATTTTGATTTTTAAAGGTCATCACCATACACACAGCAGGTTTTCTCCAATGAATAACTAAACAAACAAATAATCAAAATAACAATAATCCCATGTTTTCAAAGAAAAAAACATTTGGTACGACATTTGATGAATACATATCGAAATTGAATTGAATCGATGATTGAATTGAATTGATGATGTTCAAATCAATTCAAAACAATTCCAAACAATCAAATCACTATTATTTGCTATCAGGTCCAAATTTTGGGACCAAATTATTTGAAAATTGACCCTAAAATTGGACCTATCAATCTATCTACCAAAATCGATTGATTTTGATTGTAAATTGGGTGACAATTTACTGTCATCATCATCATCATCATCGTAAATATTTACATATATTTAAGTCGACTAACAAAGCAACAAAACAAAATAATAAACGGGTTTCATATATTGACTGGAAAATTTGTATTCAAATAAAATAATTTTGTATTCACATTTCATTGATGAAGAAGCACGTGTTCGTCCGTCTATTCATTTATTTATGTGAGTAGTCAATATATATCTTTATTTGACTAATTTCAACTAATTTCAATTTTCCATGTAATTCTATCTAATGATACTGATGATCTATGAGATCAAAAAGCATATCAAAAAAATCCTTACATATGAAACACGTGACCACATAAATATAATCTGAACTTTTTTTTCGATTTTTTTTTTCGTTTTTTTGCTGGTTATCACATATATATATTGGTTGATGTTTTTCGCTGCGAAAAATGTAGGGTATTCAATTTTGTCGAAACAATGTATGTATTGTTGAACAATACAACGACACACAGAGACAAATGTCAATACAGTCAATGACTGCCTACATTTCGATTTTCAGTTGTTTGACTTTGTCAAATCAAATAGTCTTTTGGGCCAAAATAAAATTGAAAAAAAAACTAGGTTCAAATCGACCACATTCAACAAAAAACAATTGTTTTTGTTGTTCTGTTCAATCGGGACCCGAATCAGGAACCCAATGAAAAAGTAAAACCCAAAACAACAATTGACTCAACGGGAATATTACGGTGAAGTAACCAAAACAAAAATACAAAGCTGCAGAACGCTGGGTTCGTTCGTTGCAGGCTATTGTTTCTGACAATTGAATATTTTTTATTTTTTTAAAACTTGGAAAAAAATCTTCGGTCAAATAAATAAACAAAAGAAGATATTTTCATTCAAGGGATTTTTGTAAAATTCAATGAATGAATGAATGGTGAGTGTATGTGAATGTATTGGAGAAAAAATCAATGAAAATAAATGGAAAAAATGAACGAATTCCATTCAATAAAAATTTTTTTTCCCACCAAACATTTGATAATAATAAATATTAGGCTGTCCAAAAAGTTCATTCGGCTTAATCACAATAGAGTTGCTAGATGAAAATCAGCCAGAACTTTTTGGACAACCTAAATATTTTTGAATATTTTCAATTATTTTATGAATATATTTGTTTCGAATGAAACACAGTGAAAACAATCGGAGAAATTGTTTTATTTATGTTTTGGGTTTGTTTATTCACTCGGTAGTATTCAGATTTCAAACGTATAATAATAAACATGTCAAAAAATTACTTGTACCCGTTTTGGGTTATCGTTGAATTGATGTAATATATTTGAGAATATATTAGGGATGTTTAAAAGGTAAACACCGGAGGAAGAAGATAAGAATAACAAAGATTTCTTCGAGATAATTCAAAGATTCAATGATCAGTTATATTATTTAGATTGTCGGAAAAGTTCATTCGGCTTAATCACAGTAGAGTTGCTCATGAAAATCGGCCAAAACTTTTCGGACAGCCTAATATTTTTGAAAAAATTATTTCAAAGATTTGTCCAAGGGTTTTTCTTGGATATTGTTACCAATTTTTTTTTCTTTAGAAAATCAAATCAAATAAAAAATACGACAAACAATAAACATGGAATAGAAATTTTAGAAAAAATAAAAAATTGAATCAATTTTTATCAGGTTGTCCGAAAAGTTTTGGCTGATTTTCATGAACTCTTTGGTGATTAACCTGAATAAACTTTTCGGACAACCAAGATATTTTGTTGTTTGTTTTCTTTATCTCTCTTTGATATATTTGCTACTTGGTTTATTGCTATTTGTTTGTTTGTGTTTATGTTTATATTGTCAATATGTATAATCGGATTAATAAACGAATGATGATGATGATGATGTTTCGTTGTTGTAGCTTTTACCATTTGAAAGGCTCCGACATTTCAGAAGAGCATATTTCGATATTTTTCCGAATAGAATTATCATCAAAAGGAATGAAAAGTAGCGATTTTTTATCGTTTTATTTTTTTCGGAAATTATTAGGGTACACTCTTAGGGCTATTAGTGCACACACGCTCACAGAGAACCCGAAAACAAAGCATAAACCAGAACCAGAAACGAAATTCTTGATTTTTCGCTTCTTTGGTTGTTCTCGAGCATCCTCAACATTCGATTTCATCTGCTTCCCAATATATATACATTCATCATACAAATTCTGGCATTTGAGGTCCACATCTACTATTCCTCCTACAGGATTTCACGCAGGCACACTCTGACATACAGCAGTACCAGAATTCAAACATAATCTAGCTTTTTTGAAGAATTTGTACCAACTTGAATTTGATTTCATTGATAATGAAACTATTTACAATTGAAGTATTAATTCTTTGCTTAATATTTTTGTGAAGCCGAATCTTGCTGCTAATACTTTGGTCGCGTGTGTGTGTTTATGTGTACAAAAATATCAAATATTTAAGCTGTAGTGTTTGTTTGTAGGATTATAGTTTAGAAATATTTCAGTTGTCCGAAAAGTTCTTGCCGATTTTTTTCAATAATTTTCTACAATATAATCGGCCAGAAACTTTGCGGACAACCTAAATAAATAAAAAAAAATGAAAATTTATCTGATTCTAAATATGACAAGAATCAATGTGTTCAAATTTATTCTCATTTGATTAGTTGAGAGTTTTTCTGGTCAAAATTATTATGCATTTCATTAGGCCTGTCAATTTTCGGTGAAAATGTTTGTCTATTTCTGAATTCGGATAAATTCAAAGCATGGAATTAATATTTGAATTAATTGTGCCTAAGAAAAAAACCCAATCAACACTACAAATGACAATCAGTCAATTTTGTCTATTTGTATTTACAAATGGGGATAATCATAAATGTCAATCGGATTTATTTAGGAAAGAAAAGAATTTGTTTTTCCTTTTTTTTTTTTTTTTTTTGGAGATTCACCAGCTGTAACCTTTGAAAAAATTGAAAATTTTTCTTGGCCCTTAAAAAAAACAAATATTAGATTGTCCACAAAGTTTTTCGCCGGTTATTGCGCGTTTGAAAATCATTTAGAAAATCGGCAAAAAATTTTCGGACAACCTAATGTATTTTCATATATATATACCTTGAGTGGATGATTTGGCCATATGGAAATGTCGTTCACAGTAGATATTCACGCGGATATTTCCACCAATATTCGCTTCATCATCAATAATCAGTCCATAAAGTTCACCTTTTCTTAATTGATGTGAACAATCCGTACAGGTAAAACAATTTAAATGATAATATAAATATTTAGGATTATTCGGTTGGTGTAAATAATAATTATCACCATGATGATGATGAGGATGATGACCATATGGTATACGAAATACTTGCAAATTGTCAAAAAAAAAAATATGTCAAACAAACAAAAAAAGAATCATAAAACCATGAAATTCATGATGAAAATAATGAATAAATAAATAATTTCAAATCAAGTAATTAATTATTTTTTCATTTTCAAAAAAAAAAATTATTACCTAATTCTAATGGCTTAATCCATTGTTTACATCGGTGGCAATTGATCTGTTGGGTCAAAAACCAACAAGTTCGTCGGCCATTTGATTGATATCGATGATTCTTATTCGAGAAAATTGAATTCAAATTAAGATTTAAGAATTTATTATTATTATTATTATTATTTTCAAACTATCAAAACTATCATTGAAATCAAATTGAATTTATATGAATGAAAATATGTAACTTATTTTTCAATAAATATTTCTGATTATTCAATCGATTCAATACACATAGAATTCAATAATCATTCAAATATTATATTATTAATTACAGGATGTAAAGTTTGAAAATTCAATTTCGTAATTTTATCATATGAAATTCTATTCAAAACTATGAAAATCAACTTTAAAACTACGAATTAAAACTTGAAACCCTGTAATCATTCAAATATTAAATAATTATATTCTCTTCAAATACAAAAACCAATCATGCATTCATGCAGGTATAATTTGTGCATTCATATATATATGATTCAAATATAATTTATAAGTATCATTATTATGTTTGAATATTTTACACACTATCCACACACTCACAAACACACAGACACACACACACACACAAATCATGTCTCTCATTCGATTTCAAGCGACTATTGCTTTGTAATACAATGAAACAACATGAAATGAAAATGATCATCCATATCATGAATATCACCATCATCACCGTCATCATCATCATCATCGAACGACTAGGAACGTGTCCTTACTAATTTACATATTTTTTATTTTTATTTTCATTTTTTTTTGAATAAATTAGCATAACTTTGTTACGGATGTATTGTGTCATCCAAATATTCAATATGTGAATGTATGTATTCCATTCATTCATTGAAATGAAATGAAATACAGCTTTATGATTTTTTTAAAGTCAAATATATGAATAATATATTCGTATGAATAAATAATAATTTTTTTTAAAGGCTTGTTAGCTCGATATTAACATGATAATTGTACCTTGAATTTGAAATAGAAAAATCAATTGAATCAATCTTAATCGATGTGTAAATCAGTTTGTCATTGACTTTTTTTTCCTGTATACGAATATATTTGTGTTCAACCTCTTTGGAGTTTAAAGGTCAAAATTGAAAATGAACAAAACAAAACAATTATCACATCACATCACTCTGTATATTATTATTATCATCATCATCAGTTCAATTCTAAATCAATCGAAATCGATTGAAAATCAATGAAAATAATTGTAAGAAATAATCGAAATATTTTCGATGATTCAGCATCCGGTGAAATATGAATTTTAAATATAAATTCACACATATTTATCTTACATTCAATATTTTTACTTGATTTCCTGAGTTCATTGGTTTCCAATGGGCATTATTAATTGTTTCTAATGGCATTAGAAACAATCGATATTTTAAGGCTCTTTGTTCTTAAAGTTATAGCCTTTAATCAAAGATAATCAGGTGTCAAAAATCTATTTTAGATGTTTTTTTCAAAGTTACAAAGTAAGAAATATATATATCAACAATTTCATGTCTTTAGCTTGATCATTTCACAAGGATATCCTTACTTGATTCGATACATTCGATTTCACTTGTGTTTTTAAAATTTCAAATTTCAGAAATTATTTGAATTGTCCGAAAAGTTTTTCGTTGATTTTCAAATGTTTTTCAAACTGATAAATCAGCAAAAACTTTTCGGACAACCAAAAATACATACATTACTTAAAGTATCAATTTTAAATATTATTATTTCAAAGATACACTTATCAAACTGGTGAACTTTGAACTTTGATTTAATTCAATTTCTTATATTATTGCTCGCTTCATTTTTCTTCACTCTGATAATAATCAACAACAACAAAAAGCTACCGGGCTATTTGTTGTTTTGATTGATATAAGTTGATGTAATGATATGAATAATAATAATAATGATTCTTATGCACAGATAAACTAAAGTTTCATTTCAAAATTTCGATTCTCTTAGTGAATAGATGTGTTTGAATTCGAAAATTTCGAAATTGCAAAGCGTGGGAATTTATGTTTTTATACTGATCATCGAAAAATGAACGGCAACATTTAAATATTATAAGAAAACCACCACCATGGTGAAAAATATTGAGGTTGTCCGAAAAGTTCTTGCCGAATTATTCATGATTTTCTACGATATAATCGACAGAAACTTTTCGGACAAACGTATAGAAAATTTTTTGATGATTCGCTACTTTTTGCTATGTATATTTGTCACATTGAAATATACATAATACATATCAATGTGATAATGACAATCTTTATATTCTCAATCATCAATATAAATAAATGAATATAAATATACAATTTTCTTATCATTGAAACTAATCAAAAATAAGAAATAAGAAATTATTTTGTTTGTTTTGTTGATTTGTCAAATTTCTTTAATTTTTACTAACAAAGAAAATGGTGAAAGTTTGAATCAATCATTGGAAATGTTCGAAATCAAATATATATTTGAAATCAATGATAATTCAAAATGACCTGAGAATCGAAAATTCTTTGGGGCTTGAAATTTTCATTTTTGTGAATAATTAAAAAATTTTTAATTGAATTCATCATAGAAAAGCATGAATTATGTATTCAACAATGGTCGTCATTATTGTTTTATGTCACAGAATTTAGTGCCACTGAATAATTTATTTAATTTATTCAATTTGACTCTGATGATGATGATGATGATGCAGATAATAATGACAAATGATGATGAAATTAATGTGAAAATTTTCGTACATTTTGCTTACATTCAAACAAACGGTGATGATGACTTTATTATGCTAATAATAATAATCATAAATATTAGATTGTCCGAAAAGTTTTTAGCCGGTTATATCGTAGAAAATCATTGGAAAAATCGGCAAAAACTTTTCGGACAATCTAAATAATTATGACCAAAGAATTCAATTATTCAATTTATGAATTCGAAATGTCAGACACGCATTACGCTTCTATCACCCTGTATTCTTTGATTTACCTCATATGTTTCTCTCTCTCTCTCAATAGGGGATTAATCATTGAATCATAACTTATAATAACTAATGGAACCGACACACTTATTGTACACACAATTTTTTTCGGTGAAAATCATTTTAAAAAAAAGAACACACGTGGCTTTCAACAAAAAATTTCAGGTCAACAAAATTGATAAATGATACCCATAGAAAAATATGGTCAGCATCAGCAATGGATTCATGTAGCACGCCCATATTTTTAATGGAAAAAATTGTCTAAGAGATTTAACATGGAAAAAATGAAATAAATGTAAAACTTACCATTTTGTTTGTTTTGTTGAATTTATTGGAGGCTATAGTTTGGTTTCGGAAATATTTATTTATTTATTTATTCAAATTTTTACAAAAATGACACTTTTCAAGCCTTTATATACGAAATTTTCAATTTTGTTCAAGAGCAAATGAAAAGAAAATGTCAATCGTACAAATTTCCTTGTTTATTTTGTTTTATTTTTTCAATCAAATTTTTACCATTGATTCATTATTAGTGATCAAAGCGCCAGAAAAATTTATTAAAAATAAATCTCATATTCATCTATTTAGGTTGTCCGTAAAGTTATGGCCGATTTTCATGAGCGACTCTCGATTGAATAAGCCGAATGAACTTTTAGGACAGCCTAATATTTATGATGATGAGTGAGTGAGTGTTATTCGAAGCCATATTTTGCTCACACTTACTCATCATACATTTCAAATATTTCAAAAAATAAAAAAAAATAAAAAATAAAAAATACCGAAAACAAATGAATAATCAGTGATAATAAATTAAATCGGAAAATAATCATAAAAAAATATGTGATGCATCCATACCAATCATTTATTTGCCTGTGCATTTATCGACGATATTGATGGATCAAATTGATTTACAATTGTGAAATTTTTGCCTTTATTTTTTTTCGATCGATTGTTATTTGTATTTCGGAAAAGCTACCGACTACCAAGTTGAGCATTCAAAAATTCAAAATATGATGTTTTCAATTTTTTTTTCAATGGTGGAAAATGGTTGGAATGAATTTTATGATATCTTCATTCAGGCTCTTCAT
This sequence comes from Psoroptes ovis, assembly GCA_002943765.1. Classification (NCBI taxonomy): domain Eukaryota; kingdom Metazoa; phylum Arthropoda; class Arachnida; order Sarcoptiformes; family Psoroptidae; genus Psoroptes; species Psoroptes ovis. The sequence continues at coordinate 478,524 of PQWQ01000030.1, read as the reverse complement.
TGGTTCAATTGAGCTGATTTGAATTGAATTGAATTGAATTGAATTCGATTCAATTCAATAATGCTACACCGACATATATTCGGCGCTCTATTGTCACGTCGTAAAATTTTTCAAAAAATCAAAATAAAATAAAATATTTGTGAATGAATCTTATTCGATTTGCCGATATATAGATTGAATATATTGATGAAACAAAACAAAGCAAAGCTGAAAAAATCAATAAAATTTTTGATTTTTCAAAAATTTTATTTGAACAAAAAAAAATATATTTGTTTTCAGAGGTTGTGCCTCACCTTTGAAAATGTATAAAAATTGATTCGATTTTGAATTTTTCTTCTCGTAAAAACTTGTCAAAAATAAGAATCGTTGCCATTTCGATTTCAATTCAAGTTCCGGCGGTCATTCTAGAATTCATGTCGAATTTTCGCGTGTATAATCAAATAATCCAAAAATATTTGCCCCTGAAAGGTTTGAAATTATTTATTCGAAAAATGCTTTGAAACAAATGTGTATATTATTCAATATTATCAGGTTGTCCAGAAAGTTCTTGCCGATTGATTCTAATACTACTAATTGAAAAACATCTGAAAATTGGTAAAAACTTTTCGGACAACCTAAAAGAAATAGATTGGATTGTTGATCATTCAAATCAAATAATAATTATATGTTAAATTGATTCGAATATTTTCGATAATCATCATCATCATCATTCTTCTATTATTTGATTGACATTGATTTTATTTGAAATATAAAATGATGCATTTCATATTTCAAAATAAACAAATAATTCAATATTTTGTATTAAATATAAACATATTTCAATGATAATATCTTTGAAGTAAAATTTTTGTTTTTCACTTGTTAACACACTGTAGGGTGTCCACCTTACAGGGTGATTAGATTATACTCATCATCTTATCTCGATCAAAACACACACACACACACCAACAGATAATCAAAAAGGTTAAGGGCTATAGAAAAATTTGATTTATACATTCACAACATACCGATGCGCTACCAGTGTTTATTGAATTTTGATTATTTATTTTTTCATTTTTTTTTTTTTTTTTTTTTTTTTTTTTTTGAAACAAATCAGTGTGGACAATTTTAAATAAATCAAGGAAAATATTTATTTGAAAAATTCATTTCGACAAGCTCGAAATTTTTGATTTGATTTACAAAAAAACAAAAAATAATTATTTGTATAATCAAACAATCATATATTTGGTTGTCCGAAAAGTTCATAACAGGTTAATCACAATAAAGTTGTTCATGAAAATCGGCCAAAACTTTTCGGACAACGCAATACATACACAAATGAATGAATGTATGAAAATCAAATCAAATCGTTGTCATATTCATTTGAAAATTATCTTCAATTTTTTTCATTAATTTCAAGGTATGAAATTCACAACATTTCACCTGTGTATATTTGTGTGTGATGCATGATGTACCGAGAGAATGCATTGATAAAAAGCAAACATCATCACAAGAAAAAAAACATCACAAAATGCCGCCAAATACATTGACATTGCCTTGAAATGAAATTAAAAATTTTCAACTTTCAACTGCCCGAAATATCGAAATATTCGAATTTCACATATTGACTGTGACAAACTGTGATAAACTGGCTAAAAAATGAATGACCAATTTTGAAAATGATCAAAATTGACATTTTCAAATATTAGGCTGTCCGAAAAGTTATGGCTGATTTTCATGAGCAACTTTCGATTGATTAACCGGTGATGAACTTTTCGGACAGCCTAAATAAATAAAAATTTATTAACATTAGATTAAAGTTAACAAAACACAAACACTTTTACCAAAATATTTTCTTAAAAAAAAAAAAAAAAATACATTTCATCGCTCAAAGACATTTAATTCAAAGTCTAAGCAAACAATTCACTAATGCGATGGGTGCCTTGGTGATCATCATCAACTTGATTGTGATCAAACATCCCAGAAGCAATTTTGGTTTTCTTTTGAAATAATTCTATTTTCTTTCTTTTTGCAAAACTTATCAATCAATTTTCAGGTCCAGTCGACATACAAATTGATTAGGTAATAGATATGGATATGTGTTATTTCTCCCAAATGAAAAAATCCTCAATAATTTAATCATCAAAAAATAAAATTTAGCAGACAAATATAAGGTAGTCCGAAAAGTTTTGGCCGATTTTCATTAGCAACTCTACCGATCATTAAGCCGAATGAACTTTTCGGACAACCTAATAATATAATAATCATACAAACAATTTAGACACCTTATGATTAAGATGTTTGTTTTTCATTTTTCGTTTGTTTGTTTGTCTATATATTATAATTATCATCAATTTTTTTTTGTCATTGATAAAATGGACAAGTAGACTCAACCTTTTATTTGTGATTATGAATGGTCAATAGTGGTTGGTGCCTGGTAAGCCGAATGCCTACCACAAATTATTCGATGATAATGATGATGAGGGCCAAAATAAGTTCAAATATTGATATGTTTAGGTAAAAACTCTCAATTCTCTTGTTCTGTTGTGTTTTTAATGAATTTATCAATCAATCTTTCAATCAAATCTATCAATCATGACATCAATTATTTTTTATTTAAACAAATATCCTGTTTACATCACCTTGTTATAATCATCATCATCACTTGAAACATCTTAGGAATTTTTTTCAAATTTCATTCATTCAAATTTGCAAAGTGTGGGCCACAGTTAGCTTATAATGAATGTCTTGAATTGATTTTTTTTTTTTTTTTTTTTTGATTAATAAACAAATAAATAAGAAAATCTTCTTAAACAAATATGAATTTTCTTCAGCAATTTCTTTGAATGAATGAATGAATGAAAGCTGAAGAAATTGCTTAACCATCATCACCAACAACATGTTTATTTGTTATTTGTTTGTTTGATGCCGGATAAAAAAAACAAAAGACATGAAAACAAATAAAGACATGACAGCTGTTGACTAAGAGACAAGAGATGGAAAAAAATTAAGGATCGTCGTAGGAGGATTGATGATTGGATTGGATCGCCAACAAGCGAACAAACAACAAACAAATCATCATCATCATCAGTAAAATGTTTTTTAAAAAATTTGTTTTCGGTCATTGATTTTTGATCCATTATTTTACATAATAATCAATGAATGAAAATGTATCAAAAATTTGAACATGTCTATTTTGATGACATGTTTGACCATATTTTGTCAAAAGAATATTAAAAAAAATATGTTTTGAAACATTCGATTCTTTGGGCTGCGATGAAATTTGATTGACATGACACGACAACACATACCATGTTTGTATTCATTCATTCATTCAGAAAAAAATAAGACAAGTTTCTTTAAGAAAATTTTTGAAAATTCATGTCAAGAATATGGGCAAATAATAATAATGAGCATTCAACACAACACACACACACACACACAAATCAAATCATTGATTGTTGCTTCAATGTATCAAATTAATTCAAATATCAAGTGTATTATTATTTATTATTGTTGTGTTGTGTGTTTGAAAATTATGAAAATTCAAATAAATTCAATAAATTTTAATGATGCTATAGTCTTTAATAATAAATAAGTTGTTATTTGATTGTTTCATTTACTTAGGGTCAAACACTATTGAATTCAATTCAATTACTTACTCATTTACTGGCTGAGGCTGGTCTTGATTGTATTCAACATAATATATTGATATGTCAAATGATATGTATCCGATTCATGTTCCAAGTGTGGTTGCTGTTGCGATGATTTGAATGGTGATTTTTGCTCACAACAATTCATTATCATTGAATAATCATAAACATTATCGAAAAATTGACTAAAAAAACGTAAACGTTGTGATTCTGAAACATATGGTGCCAATGGATATATGAAACGAAGACAATCTTGTATACGTTTCAACGTAGGAAATTCGATTCGTTGTTTGATTAATTCAATTCGGAACAAATTATTCGGATAATCATCATTATTTTGATGCTGTTGCTGATAATCAAATTGATTTTTACGGCATAAATGCTTTAATTTTTCAATTTCATTTGACCAATCTGGTTCAAACATTTTATATTTAAATTGATTTGGTATTTGAATTTGATTATGATGTTGATCATTTTGAATAATTTCATTACCAATACGAAATAAATCACACCAAAATGAAAATGTTGCACATAGTACGCCATCTGTTGGTGGAAAATGAAAAAATGAATTATTTTTAAAATTAAAATTTTAAAATTAATTCAAAGTCATATCATACTTGGCTTCAATAATGATCCGAAATTTGACATGATAATATCAATATTTGGATCCATCAATGAAAATGAATGAATGGAAAAAATCAGATCGAATCGATTCGATACATCGATAGTATCATGATCAATGACCACGTTTTTTAAATTTTGACAAAAATCCGATCGACTAATATCGGCACATATGAAATTATTGCTACGATGATCAAGCTGTTTTTGATTGTAATGATTTTTTGCCCATTGTACCATTGATTCATTTGAATCAATTCCAATAACGACACTTCTGGGAAATTTCTCCAACAACAACGATGTTGTACGTCCTGTTTGACAATTAATATCAATTATTTTATGGCTATTAATCATTTGTTTTTGATCATTAATCAATGATGATGATGATAATCGATTAATCATCATCGTCAAATCTTTCGCGCGTATTTGTGTGGCTGATTTTTCCAAGGCATCGAATTGTTTGACAATCGTTGAATTGCTGAAATGGGATTTGTTTTCCATATTTCATCTATAGCCTTTAATCAATTTTGAAATAATTTATTTTGTAAAAAAATTATTTATTTATTTATTTTCATTCGAATAATAATTTGCATAATTAAATCATTTTTTGAAAAAACCCAAGATTATAACCTGTTAGTTTTGTTTTTATTCGAATTCTGTTTAAGTAATTCAATCAAATTGGTGAAGGTGTATGGAATTATGATGTTCAATCACCGCCATAACATTCATCACCACCATATCTATGATCTTCTTTTTCTTTTTGCAGTTTTATTAAATCATCAATACGTAATATTGTGATTGCAGCTTCAGTAGCAAATTTCAAACTTTTAATCTTGGAAATAGCCGGTTCAAGTATACCCATTTGTACACAATCTTGTACATCACCATCGACCAAATTTAATCCAGAATTTTTCAATGAAACATGTTCGGTTTTTTGTTGTGAACTATTATGATAAGCACGTAATCTGGCGACTAAATCAGTTGCATCTTTGGCTGCATTCACTGCCAATGTTTTCGGTATAATCAGTAATGATTTAGCAAATTCAGCAATAGCCAACTGTTCTCTCGAACCAATGGTTGTAGCAAAATTTTCTAAATAAACAGATAAAGCTGCTTCGACTGCACCACCACCTGGTACAACTTTTTTCGATTCAAGTACACGTTTAACGGCGCACAATGAATCATGTAATGATCTTTCCATTTCATCCAAGAAAAATTCATTAGCACCACGTAGAATAATTGATGCAGAATTATGATTTTTAGTTCTATTTTAGAAATGTTGGAAAATTTCAATGAGAAAATTAATTAATTGAATTAATTCAAGAGGCTCATACCCTTTGATCAATATCAATTCATCATCAGCTATACGTTCTTGTACAACTTCTTCAGCTTCGCCTAACATTGCGGATTCAAATGTTTCATCACCATCCATATTGGCTAAACTTGAAATCAATTGACCACCGGTAGCTTTTGCTATACGTTTCAAATCTATTTTACGACAACGACGTACAGCCATTACGCCAGCTTCAAGACAATATTTTTGACATAATTCATCGATACCACCAGTGGTAAGAATAACATTAGCACCAGCATTAATTATTTTCAAAATACGTTCTTTAGTGATATCACTTTCACGTTTACGCATATCTTCCAGCTTATCTGGATCCGTAATCAACATTTGTACACCCATTTTCATTTTGGCTTTTTGAAGTGAAAAATCCAACAGAGCTATTTTAGCATTCTTAACATGTTTAGGCATTCCTGGTAATCAAGTAGAAATAGAATATAATTAATGTCACTGATCTTCTAAAAATTTGGAAAACATTCGAATCAAAAGAAGATAAAGATGTCATATACATGGATAACATTAAAATTGGTCATCATATAATGCAATGTATAATTGCATACATCATTCGACCATTAGTTTTAATCATTCAAAAACAGGGAAAAAATTGATAAGTAATAATTTATAATAGGTACCGACCTTGCATTGCTATAACACAATTCAATGCAAATCCATTGATAAGCATTGATTCTCGCATAGATTTTCCATTCGCTTTCAATATACGTATGGCTTTCACAGGATATTTATGACCACCACGACCATCTGATTGTTTGACAATTTTTAAAGCATCAATTACCATTTTGGAGAAAAAATCTGAATCACTAATCATAATGGAGAAATGTAAAATTAGATCAAGTTGAATTATTTGATCGAACAAAAAACAAATAAAGATCTAAAGGGGATCAAAATTTCAAATTTTCTCTGCTCCCAGCGTATAATCCATGTCACACAATCCAAAAAATGGAAAAAAGTGAAATGGATAAAGTTTATGGGACATGATGAGGTCATAGATTAACAATAATACTTACGATCCTATCAATTTAGATGACAAGGATGTTTTTGCTGCATGAATCAATGAACATTCACCAAGTTCATCCCATGAATAGCAAAGATTTTCTTGAATATATTTGACAGCTTCTTTACATGCTAAACGATAACCCGAGATGATTGATGTTGGATGAATTTTATTCTGTACTAATTCATCAGCATTTTTCAGGAGTTCAGCGGCGATAATCACTACCGAAGTTGTACCATCACCAACTTCTTTATCTTGTAATTGTGCTAAATCAACCAATACTTTAGCAGCTGGATGTTCAACTTCTAACAGGCTAAGTATTGTAGCACCATCATTCGTAATCGTAACATCACCAATATCATCAACAAGCATTTTATCTAATCCTATTGGTCCTAATGATGATTTGACTACATTGGCTATAGCAGATGCAGCCATAACTATTTTAATCGGAAAAATTTGAATGAATTGAATCTGATATTCTAACAATAAACAAAAAATACCAACCATTTTGTGTTCGAACATTTTGTCCTGAAACACGTTGACCAGCAACTGATAATAAATTTTGCACAGCTGACATTATGATTAAATGTAATTAAATAAAATATTATCACCAGATAAAAAAACAAAGATGGATTAAAATTTAATTTTTAAAAAATAAATCAAATCATAAGGCGTGTTTTACACAATAGAATAACGAGAAAACAGCAATCAGCATGGCAATCATTTCAAAATTTTCGTAAAGTTTCCCTTGAAAATAAAAAATTACTAAATTTTTGGAAAATTTCCAAAAACTATAGCCTTTGATTTTTGAAAAAAATGACTAGATGGCTGCAGTGTACATCGCTTATATATGAGCACGGCTATTTACACCTGACAATCTATTTCAACCCGATAAGGTTCACCTCACAACAATTCGAACGTTGTGTATGAATAAAAAAAATTTTAACAAAAAATTTTGCGCTTTTTGTTTTTTGGCGTGATTTTAATGAAGATAATCATTACTTTTGTTTAATCATTTATCGCTTGTTTCGAAAACCGATCATGGTTCTGCTGCCTGAAAAATTCTATGATCTAACTGATTACGACAACATGTATTCAAAAGCCAATCAAAAATCATCGCCAACAAAACCCCCTAAATCAACATCATCATCATTGCCATCACCATTTCCATCGCCACCATCATATTCTTGGCTTAAAAATGTTAAAAAATGTACCAAAGAAGATGCTGATAGATATGTAAAACAATTGGCTAAGAAATATCTTTCAGAAGTAGCCACCGATTATTATGAATTCACTCGTAAACGTAATGTATTTTTTTTCGAAATCTGATCTCATTAATTAATTCGTGTTTTTTTGACCAAAAAAAAATAGGTAAAAAAGAGGAACGAAATAATTCTTTCCCGCTCACAGGTAGTTTGATCGACAAATACATTTCACCTCGTCCATTCAAAGCAGGTTGTGGTAATAAAATTTCGAAAAATAATAATGATGTTGAAAATATGAATGTTGGAAAACATCAAAATCGAAAAATAAATTCAGCCGTAGTTTCAAAATATCCACTTTCGAATTCACACAAGTTTAATAATATTACACCAATTAAAAAATTGAAGGCTATTGATGAGCATAATGTAGATGATGGTCATGATGAAAATAGAGTCAATATTCAGACAAACATTGGTAAAATTCATAATTTACCACCAATTTCAAAATCAAATCCCATTAATGATAATGATAATCAAACATATGAACATGGCAACAATGAATTTGATGATGATGAAGATGAAATTGCCACTATAATTGCAAAACAAGATGAAAGTAATGAAGAACAAGAAAAAGTTCATCACACACTTGTTGGCTTGAATAATCTTGGTAATACTTGTTATATGAATTCAATAATTCAAACATTATTTTCATTCGATTTCTTCCTCGATGATCTTATTGAAACGTATGGACATTCGTTGGAATATTTTGATGATAATACTAGTGATGAACAATCATCGATTACATTTAATTTCATCAAACTTTATAATAAATATAAACAATGTCAACAAATAAGATTGTTGTCCATTGAAAATGATTTAGCATTATTTCATAATGCATTTTGTTTGAAAATTGAAAATTTTCAAACAAATGAACAACAAGATGCTGCTGAATTTTTTACGCTTATACTTGATACAATTCGAAATGAAATTGAACAAATTAGAAACAGATTCACCAGTAGTTCATCATCATCAATATTATCATCATCCGCAACAACATTTCGTAATCCTGTTGATCGATGTTTTGAATTTGAAATTCTTTCCGAATCTATTTGTCCAAAATGTAAAAAGCCCAGCACCAAATCAATGGATCCTAATTATAAATCGAATACACTTCATCTGTCATTAGATTCAGATGTACAAATATCATTATCTAAATATTTTAAAAATGAAATTAGTCGTTCAAAATGTCAAGATTGTGATGAACACTTTGTGATTAATAAACGTTTCATTAAACTGCCAAAAATATTATTCATACAAATGTTAAGATATTTGGAAGATGGTTCGAAAGATAATACTGAAGTTAAAGTTGCACATACCATTTATTTGCCGAAAAAATTTATTCGAATGCAAAGTTATTTGATGTCACCATTGTCAATGCCATATAAATCAAGGTATCAATGTTCTTTTCATATTTAATTAATTACTGTACATTAATCAATCTTTCGTTTTTCAATCATAGTTTACTTCAATCATTCAATTCAAATAATAATACCATGATGATGATGTCTAAAAATTCAAAAATTTCTAGAAAATTATTTTCTGATGTTGATTCATTGAAATCAGCTTCAACAACAAATCATTATAAACAAATGAATTTAATTGAAGATTCAGAAAACAACAACAATAATCATTCGATGATGTTCGATGAATGTGAAAAATATCAACTAGTCTCTGTTGTTTGTCATCAAGGTCCATCAATCACATGTGGCCATTATACATGTTATGTTTATAATTATAAAGATCGCCAATGGTATCATTGTGATGATGGTCAAATTAGAAATGTTCAATTTGAACAAATTGAAAAAAATTGTATGACCACTGCTTATTGTTATTTCTATGCCAGTGTTCAGTGAATTGTTAATCGTTTAAGAAATAAATAAATCAAGATTATAGTTTTTTTTGAAAATAATTTTCAACTATTATTAATTTATCAATCACATAAAATGAATTGTTATAAGTGAAAATAAAATGAAATTTTTTTTTTCGAAAATCTTAAATATTAAAATCTTGTCGATATTCATTCGATATTTGACTCATGGTCTAACAATGATTATTGAGTTTGCTCTTGATCACTCATAGGCTTATAGGCGTTTGTCGATGCTCAAAGGTCAATTTAGTCGTTGCTCTAATTTATTTAGCTGTTCATTCATTTCTTTCGGTAAATCTTCGCCAACTTGTTCATCAAAATATTTACGAATACTGGTCACTTCTTGTTTCCAAAAATCTTTTGGAATATCAAACAATTTATCATAATTGACGTCCAAACCTTCGATTCGGAATGATTCTTTTTTCGGTATGAAACCAATCGGTGAATCCTGTTTTTTGGTTGAATTAAAAGTAATTAAATAATGAAAAGTAATCCAAATTGATGATGATCAATTACCTTGGCTATATCTTCGTTTTCAACACGTCTAACAATCCAATCAAGTACACGACAATTTTCACCGAATCCTGGCCATAAATATGAACCATTTTGACTATCTTTTCGGAACCAATTTACATGAAATATTTTTGGTAATTGTAATCCTGGTTTTTCAGCAAAACTAAGCCAATGATCTAAATAATGACCAAAATTATAACCGAAAAATGGTCTCATTGCAAATGGATCATGCATTATAACTTTAGCTTTGTGTTCGGCAGCAGCAGTAGCTTCAGATCGTAATGATGCTCCAACCAATACACCATGTTTCCAATCGAAAGATTCATAGACAAGTGGAACACCTTCTGGCCGGCGTCCACCAAAAATAATGGCACTAATAGGTACACCTTGAGAATCTTCCCAGCTTGGATCAATGATTGGACATTGACCAGCAGGTGCACAAAATCTTGAATTAGGATGTGCTGCCGGTTTACCACTGTCTTTGGTCCATTCTTCACCAAGCCATGATGTGATTTTCAGATTAGGATCGATTTCGTCTTCTAGTCCTTCCCAGTAAACACCTCCATCCGATGTTTTAGCTACGTTTGTGAATATAGTATTTCGAGAGATAGTTTTCATGGCGTTCGGATTCGTTTTATTATTGGTACCAGGTGCTACACCAAAGAAACCATATTCTGGATTTATTGCCCGGAGAACACCATTCGAATCGAATCTCATCCAAGCAATATCATCGCCTACACATTCGACTTTATATCCAGGCAATGTTGGCGTTAACATAGCAAGATTGGTTTTGCCACAAGCCGAAGGAAAAGCAGCAACAACATATCGTTTAATACCTTGTGGATTGGTAATGCCCAAAATTAACATATGTTCAGCAAACCATCCTTCACGTTTAGCAAGTATTGATCCTAGCCGGAGAGCGAAACATTTTTTGCCTAACAATGAATTTCCACCATAACCTGAACCGAAAGAAATTATTTCGTTTCGATCCGGGATATGTGTGATTAATGTTTTTTCCGGATTACATGGCCAATTTTGTTTCAATGGTCGTTGTAAAGGCATAGGACAGCCGACTGAATGAAGACAACGAATAAAATCTTGACGATCACCTAAAGACTGTAACACAGCATCACCCATACGTGTCATGATTCTCATCGATGCAACAACATAAGGTGAATCGGTCAATTGAATACCGATCTTTGATAATGGTGAACCGATAGGACCCATACTAAATGGAATCACATACATGGTTCGACCTTTCATACAGCCTGGAAATCGTTCATCTAATGCTTTTTGTAGGTCTTCGGGTGAAAGCCATTTACCCAATGTACCTTCGATACCATCTTTAGGAATCGGAATCGTATCACGCATGTTTGGTGTTGAAATAATTGTTTTCGATTCAACACGTGCTACATCGGCTGGATCAGTTCTAGCTAACCAACTTTGCAAATGAAAGGTAAAATTCAATTTTTCAAAAATCAACAATCACAAAAATACATACCAATTTTCATATTTTGGCAATTGCTCTAACATTCCTTGTTTGACCATCAAATCGATCAATTGGCGATTTTCAGCATCCGAACCATCACACACTTGTATTTGATCCGGTTGACAAACACGTGCTTTATCTTCGATAAAATTTTTGACCGATTCACTCAGTGTTGCAGCACTGAGATTGGTCAAATTACGAGTGGAAACAGCGTTCAATGAAGTTTTTCGTGTTCCACAACCAATAACATTGTCACTATTTTCAAAATGATTCTGTTGATATGCAATCGAAATCATGGTTCGATGTTTGATTAGGTCTGTAAAACGTACACTTTTGAAAAATTGAAAAAAATGAGAAAATTTAAAATTAATTTAGAATAAAACAATGATCAATCATAAATATACCAATAAATAATACCAAAATAATTAAAGAAATACAAATAATTTTTTAAGGAATTCAAATGGAAAATAATGTTTCAAATAGATGCAAATGATGATCAGCAGCAGTTGTATCGATTCTAAGCATTGAAATACTAATGATATTTACAATAGTCGAACAATAATAACAATGATTATTCAATGATTGTTGTTGCCTGTTATCCATGCGAAACGGTAAATTTAAAAATTTTAAATTTTCAAAATTCAAAATTTGTTCTTTTTATATATACTCGTATTCAATGTATTGATGATTATCACAAAAATTTAACCAGAAAAAACCTATGACTGATTGATTTGAGATTTTCAAAGCCTATCACACAGCCAACCACCTAATCAAAGCTATCTTATGGCTATAGGTTTGATAAAATTTTGAAAATTGAAATTTGATAATTTGAAAATTTTCAAATAAACAAAATTGAAAAAAAACTTCGACGTCATCATTATCATCATCATTAAATTATCATTTCGAAATAAATTAAATGATGATAATTGATTTCGATTTCAATCAATTTGATCGACGCAATTTATGGAAATTAATGAATTAAATGTTAGGGGCAAGACTATTGTTTAACCTTAACAACGTGAATTGTGTGGACGTATAATTAAATATTTGACTTGGTTGTCAAATATTCATAAGTGAATGTGTGTGTTTGTGTGTGTTCAATCATCAAAGGGTTTGTCTTTGACGACACACACCGAATATAACTGGATAATCTTATGTGGAGGTATTTTCCGGGCGATTATCATCAACATAAGAAATCAAATGATCAAATTGTGCAATAATTAATTATTGATTATAATTCTAAAGAAATAATAGTAGATTGACCGGAAAGTTTTGGCCGATTTTCATGAACAACACTGATTGAATAAGCAGAATGGACTTTTCGGACAACCTAACAATTAAATTAAATAATCATAGAATAATTAAATCTTCAAATCAATCAATGTACTTTTTTTTCTCTCAATGCCCTTGAGCCCTTGAATGATTTTAAATTTTCAAAAAATGATTTAATCGAACGATTTTTTCAATTTCGAAATATCAAAGATAGGTTTCAATTTCAATTTTTTCGGGTATCATATTTCACATATTCAAAGATAATATCTTGAGATGTGAAAATTGAGAATTATTCAATGTACATTCTCATCATTAGTTTATCATTATCTGAAAATGAAGCTGTTCAGGCATCAATCAACAAACAACAACTATTTCCGAAATCAAAGTCCTATGATAATCAATGAGAGCCTAATTGATTGATGGTGAATCGAATGTATTAATTGTGTACCCAGCAAATGAAAAAAAAACCCAAATTTGTTCCCATTTAATTGCTTTGAAAGTATTTTTTCAATTTTTCTATAGTCTTCAAAAACCTATATATTTATTGAAAAAAAATGTACATTTCAATTGTAATTGAAATAGTGAATGTTGTACACACATCTATTGGTTTTTGTGATGAAACTTGATGAAATTAATTTCAAATGAATATTAACTTACTTTCGATTGAAAATATAACGTTGTGCCGTTAAGGCTCTAGATGTTTTTGTGATTATCATTTTGGGCTGAATGAATGAATGATGATGATGTGCAACAGCAGCAGTCAGTTGATTAATTGATCAATTAATTGATTGAATGATTGATTGATTAAAACTTTTCTGGTCACGAGGAAATTGTTTATGTGTGTCTGTTTTTCACTTCGATTTTATTCAAAATTTAAAATAATTTTCATTCGAAACTTTGAACACATTTATAAGACATTTATCCAAATATTTTAATTTATGTAAATTTTCACATGTTATATTTATTTGGTGGTTGTTTGCTTGCATTAATTTAATGATAATGGTGTTGGTGATAATGTACGACGACGATCAATTGATAAACTAAGATTAATTTTCAATGCATAATTGATAAATCTTACATATTGACTGTATGCTTAGGCTTGGTACCATTTTGTTTCTAACATTTTCACATTTTGATAAGCAGAAAAAAAGAGAGAAAATTGTTGATGATTTGATTTGATTTAGTTGATCAATAATAATCATCAAAATATTGATATGATTTTCAAATGTTTGATGATGATGATTTTTATTTTATTTTATTTTATGATTACATGACAACAGGTCCACAAATACAGCAGCAAATTGGTTCGCTGCAAATCAATTGTTGTATTGTCGCTAACCAACGCACAATAACCTCTTAGAGCAAAAGATGGAAGACAACAACAACTGAAAATTTTCAATTTAAACAAATTTAGCCAAATGACTAGTTGACAAGTTGACACCAATCATAAAACATTCGATTGCCCATAGTCACACATTTGAAAGCTAATGGTCGAAATTGAATTTTTCAAAAATACCCAAATTCAAATTTTATTGGTCAGAAAAATAAATTAAAATGACCAATATTTTCACAATCATTGATGTGATGAAATATAAATTGAAATAATCAAGAATATTTCATCCTTTAATCTTTGTACATTTTCCGTGTATGCAAAATAATAAAAACGGAAATTTTTGTCGTCGTTTTTGTTCGATGAAATTAATCACATTTTAATTAATTTTAAATTAATTGAAATAAACACATCACACACATATGATTTGTACAAATGAACAAATCAAATCAATTGAACAAATCATGGAAAAAACATGACGATTGAACAACAATGCACATAACATAACATAAGCACAAATTGATTCATGTTCATATTTGAAATGAATGAAATGAAATGAAAATAATAATAAAATCATTTTTCACATGATCAAAAAAAAATATATTTTGATTAAATCAATATATTAGGTTGTTCGAAAAGTTTTTGCCAATTTTTCAATAATTTTCCAATGAATATAACCGGCATAAAACTTTTCGGACAATCTAATATATGTTTTCATATGATGAACTAGTTGAATTTCAATATAAAAAAAAACTAGAGATTCCAGTTTTTTACATCGTCATCATCATGATCATCATTGAAGTATTATTTATTTTTACACGAAAATATATTTGGAATTATATTTGAAATTCTTACGATTGAATAAATAAACAAATACTTTGATTACTTTTATTTTTTTTTTTTTTTTGTGTAATTGAAAATCATTTGACACATTAATGCTTTTTCAAAAAACACGATCAATATATTGACCACCACCGGCATTTTGTGGTCCACCCATACGACCTTGTGGATGGCCACGTTGATGGCCACCTAAATGATGTCCACCAGGATGATATGGATGTGGTCCTGGTGCTTGTGGACCGCCACCTTGTTGTGCAGTGACTCCAGTACGACGACGGGCCGTTGTAAATTCAAACATTGAATTAGTACATTGTGATAATAATTTACCGAGATCTTGTGGCATTGGATCACACCAGAAAAAATCATGATTAAGTGCACTATCGGAATCGAGTCGTTTGGATGGATCAAGGATCAATAATTTATCCAATAAATCCAATGCATAATCACATTTAATGTATATCTTTAGCTTCTCTTTGACTATCCTCCTTTGATTTTTAGCCAATTCCATCTTATTGTACAGTTCTAGTTTGTTAACATCTGGCCATACTTCAGGGGTTATTGATCCACATAATTGTGTGATCAGTTGAAGCTGAGCTAATTCCGTACTTCCTTGTAGAATAGGAGAACGTGTCCACATTTCGGCCATTATACAGCCAGCACCCCATAAATCGATTGGTGGACCATAATTTCTTGCACCTAATAACAATTCTGGTGGTCTATACCATAAGGTTACAACTCTGAACCAAGAAAAAATTTAAAATGGGGCAAAAAATATTCTAATAAATAAATATACCTATTCGTATATCGATCACTTCGAGTATCGGAAGTAGCTCTTGCAAGACCAAAATCAGCTAATTTAAGTACACCAGTTTTGGTTATCAAAATATTCGCAGCCTTCATATCACGATGGAGAATTTTTTGTTTATGAATATAATACAATCCATTGAGTAGCTGTTGCATTACTTTTTTTATTTCACCTATGAAATGATAGTTTAATGATAATTAAATAGGTTCTTGGGTATGAAATTTTGAAAATCGAAAAAAATTACCTAAATTAAATTTAACTTTCAGATTTGATAACAGCCCGGCAAGATCATGATCACAGAAATCGAATACCAGATAAAATGTTGCCTTATAATTGGGATCATTCGATGATGTACGACAAATTTCGATCAGATTCACAACATTTTCATGTTTAATTAATTGTAAAATTTTAATTTCACGTAATGCAGTGATTGGGAAGCCTTCTTTTTCATTTTCCATGAGGACTTTTTTCAGTGCAACAAATTTTTTACCTTTACCATGTCTAGCTTTGAATACTTCACCAAATGTACCTGATCAAAGGGAGAATATTTTCAGACAAAATTAATTTTACGAAATGGTCTTTATTCAATGGTTTATACCTTGTCCAATTTTACAAATTTTTGTATATTTATTCACATCTTCACAATACGGGAATTTATATTCATTATCAGGTAATGGACCATTGATATTATTTGAACTGGTTAATGATAATGATGATGAAGAAGATGATGATGATGCAGAAGGATTATTTGGATTTGCAGGCATATTTGGCAATAATGTTGATAAAGATGAATTGGATGTTGCTGTTGTCGTTGTTGTTGCCGATGAATTTCTTATATGATGATTACTTTTCAGCGATGTCAATGGATCTAATGAATTGATAATATTACCATGAGACGGTAAATTATTGGACATTTTAGTGAAATATAAACAAAAAACAATAATTAAATTTAAAAAAAAAAATCAAATCAAAACATAGAAAACCATAGGCTTAAGAATGCTCAAAATTTGTTCCTAGTGTTTATGAACGGTTCATTTAAGGCCCGTTTTTTTTCGAAAACAAATGATTATTGCTCGGATGATTGATGCAATTATATCTCAATATTTTATGATTAAGATTAAGATTAATCACAATTTAAATTATTTCAATTGTCTTATATTTTATTTATCTAAATCAATCAATTTCAACACCTTCATTCGAAATCAATTGAAATCAATCTTAAATTTCTTACACGTAAGTATTTTATTTTTCATTGTCAATGTAATCAGATGTTTTTTGTGCTTTTTTTTAAATAATTTTTACCGGCTAATCTTACCTTAACATTGTTAACTATTTGCAGGACAAGTCAATAATACAAAATGACCACCTCACAAAAACATCAAAATTTCATTTCGGAACCGATGGGTGATAAACCAGTAACGGATTTAGCTGGTATCGGTGAAGTTCTTGGCAAACGTCTTTCGGTTAAAGGTTATGATAAGGTGAGTTATTTTTTTAAAAATGAATTAAGACTGTTAATTAATGTTTTTTCGATCATTTTCACCAATATCTTCAGGCATATGTCGTCCTCGGTCAATATTTGGTGTTGAAAAAAAATGAAGAACTATTCGTTGAATGGTTAAAAGATGAAGCCAATGCCAATACTAAGCAAGCTAGGGACTGTTTTCAATGTCTTACCGAATGGTGTGAACAATTTTTGTAAATTTGGTACCCATCACCTGTTAATTTATCGAAGAAAGACAAGAGACAAACACAATTCTCATATTAATCAGCTTCGCGAATCAAAATTCAATTGGCAAAACATCTTGGGCTTTTATGAAGGGGTTAAATTTCTATTTTTTCACAACGTTTTCATTCTTAATTCGAAATAAATATTTTTCACATTTGTTCGATTGTCTGTACACTAAAAATTTCAAAATTTAATTAATCATTAGAAAACAATATTCATACATACAATTGAAATACAATACCATCATCATCATCATCATCATAAATACAATTGAAATTGAATTCAAATTGAACAGATGCATATAGATATACATTGATACATTGATTCATTCATTTTGATATTCTGTAATTTTTTTTTCAAAAAATTGAAATTCAATTTAAATAAAGATCAATTTTTTCAATAGCTTTGTTTTTTTTGACCTTATAAATCATGGTTTGATGGTCTATAATTGACCGATTGTCGAAATTCACGAGTTATAAATAATCATTTATTAATAAATAAACAAGTGTGGAGATCAAGAATGGTGATTTTTCAAATATAAAGACAAAACAAAACAAAATAATAATTAAAATAATTATAAACACACACACACACACGTAAAAAAAATGTGACTAAAAAAAATTGCAATTTTCTAAGGTTATTTTGAGAATTATTTTCTTAGAAAATATTATTTAAATGATTATGTGGTTTTTTATGCTGAAGATTATGCATTGATTTCGGATTCAAATTTTGGATTCAAATTGTTTTCGTGTTAAAGATTCTGGAATGTGGCCGCAATCGTATTTTTATAGAAATCCATTACTGTTTTACGTCTCATTTTAGATGCTGCTGTCAACATATTATTTGCTTGTGTCCATTCTTCTTTGACCAATATGATTTTCCGAGGATATTCACGTTTTTTAAATCCTAATTGTTGAATATTCTCCCGTATTGAACGCATTACTTCATCAATAATTAATTTTTCATCACATAATTGCGAGAAATTTTGTTTTAAATCTAATTTTTTTGCATAATTCATTATTGCTAAACGATTAGGCATTATTAAGGCAATTATTTCGCTACGATATGGATCAGTAACAATGCAAATATTTTCAATATATTCAGATGAACGAAGGCCAGTTTCAATCTGTAAATTTAATTTCGATTATTTTAAATATAATTCATCATCAATGAATAATCATTTCAAACAAACCTTTCCAAGTGAAATATATTCACCATTGGCCAATTTGACCAAATCTTTTTTTCGATCAATAATTTTCAAT
This sequence comes from Psoroptes ovis, assembly GCA_002943765.1. NCBI lineage: Eukaryota > Metazoa > Arthropoda > Arachnida > Sarcoptiformes > Psoroptidae > Psoroptes > Psoroptes ovis. The sequence continues at coordinate 459,545 of PQWQ01000030.1, read as the reverse complement.
GTTCCATCAGGGAATACTTCACCAATATCACCGGTACTGAACCAACGACATCCTTGATCATCAACATAGAAATCTTTTTCCGTTTCTTCAGGTTTATTAAAATAGCCATGAGCAATGGTTGGTCCACCAACAACAATTTCACCACGAGGATTAGGCAAATCTTTAGTGGTATAGCCACCTTCATGCCAATCTTCGAGGTAATATTTAAAATCTTTCAAAGGTACACCAGTGCGACCATAACTGAGATCATCGATCATCATGATTGCCATTGGACATGTAGTTTCGGTACTGCCATACACTATCGAAAAAAAAATGAAAATAATTAAAAATATGGGCCGACAACTATTAAATGATAATTACTATTATAAATGCAAACCAAATTCAATGCAGCTGTCGCTAACGAATGAGTTCGTTCACTGAATGCAGCACCAGTGACCAACAGTGCTTGTAGCCTTCCACCAAATTCTTGATTAATTTTCTTACAAATCAAACGATTAATAATTGGTGTGTCATAACCTTTTGATCTCCATTCAATTTTATAATCCATTAGATAATCGAAAATTTCGACAGCAATCGGTGAACGTGCATTCAATTTTCGATAAATTTCACTGATCAATTTTTCAAGCACTAACGGAACGGCTGGAAATAAATCCGGTTTAATCAGGTTGATATCACCGACTTGTCCTGTCACATGTGATGGTGATGAATTAAGCAAAGTGAATGGTGATGAAAAACCCATACGGCCATTGCTTAAGAAAAATGTAAGAATAGTTGAATAACCAAATATATGAGCCATCGGTAAGAATACAGGTAAATCAGATTGCATCAGCGAAATTGGTTGCTCTAAATCTCTACCCCAAAGATTTAGTACACTTGTATAAAAATTACCATGGGTTATAACCACACCTTTAGGATCACCAGTTGTACCTGATGTATACATGATCATCATTACATCATCAGGATTAGCAACAGGAAATTCGTATTCATCAATCGAATGGCCAATATTTTCGATTTCGTTTAATGATGATAATGAATAGTTATTCGATAATCTTGTTCTGGCAGCATCAACTAATGGATCTTTACTTTTATATGATGCAGGATGATTAGCAATGTAAATAATTCGTTTAACAAATTTAATTCGATCAGCAAGTTTATCGATTTTAATCAATAAAGATTCATCGATAATCAAATAACATGATTCACTTTGATTCAGACCATGTAATATACCAGAATCACTTAGGGTAGAGAACAGGGTTGATGTAATCGATAATATACGATGTAATGCTAGGGCAACTAAAAACCATTCCAAACTTGTTTCGGCAAAAATCATTACTTTATCATTTTTTTCAATACCGATACGGCGGAAACCACGTGCAATAGCATCAGCACGTTTAATTATTTCACCTCTAGTTACCCATTGATAATCGGTCAGCGTTACTTTTGATAACATTCGACCATTAAACATGATTGGTTTACCATTATCATCATATTGTAGTTCTTCATGAATAATATCACGTCGACCAACTTTAATCAAATCATGACTGAGATGATTTAATGCTTCTGAATATGTTTGGTATTTGAATAAATCAATATTATCATATTTTATTCGTGATTTACGTGAATAAATTAATCGGCCATATTTATCTCTGCTTTCTTCAACATTAAATGATTTTGATTGTTCAATTTTTTGCCATGGTTTTTGTATAATCATATAAAATGGTAAGGTTATAGTTGTGTATATTGAAACGATTATTTTCAATATTGAAACAATAAAATTGGATCTCATTTTTTCGCTTACATTTAACAACAAATACAACACACACCGGTTAATATTATTGACTTACTTTCTCACTAGGGTTAATCGGGTTATATGATATTGATTGGACAATGAATTCCGCTTTGAAAGGAAGACCATTTACATACACGTGTAATTTACAGATTAAACGTATAAAACACGTGTTCTTTTTTTCAAATTTTCATCAAATTAAAGCTTTCAAACAGCTTATTGAATACTTTTTTTCACATAAATTTATCATTGATTGATTTGGTATTCTCCATCCATTCGATTTCCATTAAATGTATGATGCCATATGCGTATTTCGGGTAGCATACATTGAATTATTTAGATTTATTGATAAACAACAACAAATAAAAATCAATTAGATTTCACACACTTCACAATCCATACAACAATTATTGATGATTAGAATTGAATTGAAATAAACATAAATCGAACATTAATCAGCCATAATCAATATTTGTCTGATGATATATTCAAATTAATGTAAAATAGTCAAGTTTGAATTTTATTTGTTTCTGCTGATTGGCTAAATGTAATATGCACAATACATTCGATTTCAATCGAAACAAACAAATCGAAATTTAATCAATCAAATATTTCAAATAATAATAATCAAAATCAACCGAAAACAAATAAATACAAAACTCATTTGGAATAAATGAATGAGATGAGGTGATCATGATTCGGGAGAAATATTTGTTGTTGTGGCTTTTTACTGGTTGTCGTGTTTGTTTGTTTGTTTCGATGATTCCAAGATATATATTAGGTTGTCCTGAAAGTTTTTGTCGATTTATTGATTGAAAAACATGTGAAAATCGGCAAAAACTTTTCGGACAACTCAATATTTCAATTTTTAATGGTGTTATACATTTATTGGTGGAAGATGAACACAACAATATTTACCAGCAGCAGCATGCGTGTATTCTGGATCATCATCATCATATATAATAATGATAATAATGATGATCATAATATTCTTATATTCAATAAAATAAATAATAATAATAATTTTAGGTTGTCCGAAAAGTTTTGGTAGATGTTCCAATGATTTTCTACGATATAACTGGCAAAAACTTTTCGGACCACCTAATAATATTGAACACATTTTCATCATTTTGAAAATCATTAAAATTTTGAACAATATGAAACCCTAAAAATATATATAAGACCCTAACAATGTATTGATTCATTTGTCAATATTTTTTTGTTTGTTTGTTTGTTTTATTCGATTTTTCAATGTTTTCCACCATTAATTCGAAGGTGGTATTTGTTCGAAAGTTTTCCTAATGAGTTCTTGATAAAATTTTTGTACAGCTTGCCGCTTCATTTTATATGCAACTGTCAGTAAATTATTTTCTTGAGTCCATTCTTCTTTGACAAGTAGAAATTTGACAGGTATTTCACGTTTTTTAAAGCCTAAATCTCGACAAGTTTGCACCAGTGATTCATGTACTTTTTCATTGATACTTGGGTCATCGCAAAGCTGTTCAAATTTCAATCCATCTTTGTTCAGCTCCGCAGCCACTGTACGTAACGAACGTTTATTCGGTACAATCAGTGCAATAATTTCATTACGATAACGATCATTACAAATACAAACATTTTCAACCAAATCCGATGAACGTATACCGGATTCCAATTTACCCAGCGATATGAATTCACCGTTGGCCAATTTCGTTAAGTCTTTTTTACGATCAATAATTTTGATTGTTCCATCGGAAAATATTTCACCAATATCACCGGTACGAAACCAACGGCAGCCATCTTCATCGGTGAAAAAATCTTTGGCCGTCATTTCAGGCATATTATAATAGCCCATAGTCACTAGTTCACCACCAATAATTACTTCACCACGTGGATGTGGCTTGTCGTTGACACTGTAACCGCCATCTTCCCAATCTTCGAGATAATATTTAGCCTTATCCAGCGGAATGCCACATCGTCCAAGGGAATAATCAGTTAAAGGCATAAATGTTGAACAACACGTGGTTTCCGTGGTGCCATATCCTATTTTTTAATTAATATAAATATGATTTCACCACTGAAATGAAAGGTTAAAACTCACCATTAACAATTTTAGCATTCAATGCAGCTTCGATCAATGCATGTGTCCGTTCATTCAAAGGTGCACTACCTGATATAATTATTTTTAATCGACCACCAAATTGATCATTGATTCGTTGACATATGAATTTATTAATCAACGGTGTATCATAACCTCTACGTGTCCATTTTATTTTATAATCCATAAAATAAGTGAATAATGGTGCAGCTATTGGAGATTTGGCATTTAAATTTTGATAAATTTGTTTAACAATTCTTTCGACAACCAACGGTACCGATGTAATGAAATCTGGTTTAATCAGCTGAATATCGCTTAGTTGACCAGGGACATGAGATTTAGAATTACTAAACATTGTTGCTGGCGATGAAAAAGCTAATCGCTGATCGCTCAGAAATACATAAAGATTACAAATAAACCCAAATAGATGAGCCATCGGTAAAAATGATAAGAATACTGATTTAGGTTCAATCGTTGGCCATTCACTATTCCATTTGAATAATGAATTCAAAAATGTGTACAAATTATTGTGGGTTAACATTACCCCTTTCGGGTTACCGGTAGTTCCGGACGTATACATAATCATCATAATATCATCAGGTTTAGCTTCTGGAAATGGATAAGGCTGAATAGTGAACCCTTGTTTTTCGATATCATTCAATGAAGACAGTTGAAATTTTTTGGTCAAATTATATTTAGCAATTCGTACATTAACATCTTGACTTTTATACGATGCAGGATCATTTGGAATGTAAATTATTTGTTTGACAGATTGAATTTGATCACTGAGTGCATTGATTTTCTTCAACAGCGATTCACTAATGACAAGGTATGGGGCTTCACATTGATTCAAGCCATACAACACTCCTTTATCGCCTAATGTTGAAAATAATGTGATTGTTGTTGCACAAAGACGATTCAAAGCTAAGGCAACCAAAAACCATTCTAAATTACTATCAGCATAAATGACTACTTTTTCATTGTGGCCAACACCTAAACATTGTTGTAAACCTCGTGCTATCGATTCAGCACGTTGCATTATTTCACCAGCTGTTATCCATTCATATTCTTTACTCAGTTCAATTTTAGACAGCTCACGTTCATCAACAATGATTGGTCGATTATCATGATCATATTGTAGCTTTTCACTGATCAATTTACGCACACCGACTGCAAGTCGATTATGATCAACTTTTTTATTGATCAACTCCGATACTGTTCGCTTATGTCTTGGAACCCGATCTTCATTATTCGTTGGACCATCACGATAATAAACAGTACGACCATATTTATCTTTATATGTTTGAAGCTGAAATTTTGATTGACGAATATTTTTCCATGGCTGCTGATAAATTGTATAGAATGGCAGGGTTATAGCTGTATATGTATTTACAATCAATTTCGTAGTATTTGTGACAACGAATTTTGTTATTAAATTCGACATATTCTATCGTTTCAATTTATTTGGTTGGGTGCAAAGTCCAGAGTCAAAAATGAAGAATAAAATAAACATAAATTCAAAATTCGAAATATAAGGTACATACCTCTATAAAATTTATGATTTATCGGCTCTTTCCTTGCACTAAAAACAATTTACCTTTGTTTCTTAAGGAATGATAATTATTTAAAATTGATTTTCTTATTTGTTTAATTGATTGAATGAATGAACGAATGGAAAAATAAATAATTTAAAATTTTGAAATATTTAGGCACATGTGTTCTCATCAAATAAGAAATGATGATTAATATGAATGAATAAATAAATAAATAATTTAAATTTTTTTTTGTTTTGGGTGCATTCAATTTGAGAACAGTAATCAATTGAAATATCAATTGAAAAATCAATAAAAATATGTGGGTAATTCTTATGGAGAGAAAGCCACAAATGTCAATTATCATCAATTGACAATCATCAATTGAAAATTATCAATTTTCAATATCAAATATTTGGAAAGAGCCCGGTGAAAATGTTGCCAAAAAAAATTACGGAAAATCGAATCAATAATCAATGATCGAATCGAATCAATAATCAAGGATAATTAAGGATCATTCAGTTCAATTTCAATTGAAGCTCATTGTAATATGATTGATTGAATCAACCAACCGACACACACATTTCCACTGATTTCTTTGATTTCATTAATCCTGTTTGGATAAATCAATGTTTGTATACACATTGATTCACTGTATATCATCTTAGTTATCATTGGAAATAACTTGAACGACGATTATGATGACACTACGACAAAAATTGATTGTTAATAAATGACTAGTAGTAAACTATAGAACAACAGCAGCAAGCAAAAAACTTGACATATGATTAATCATTTTTTAATTGAAAAAATTGATTAATTAATCAATTTGACAGAAATCTCATGTCGAATACACGTGGTGTCGCCTATTGATTACTAAAACACCACACTAATCATAATCAAAATTTGAATTTAAAAAAAACAAGGAAAAACTTGTTGAATCAAAATCGAATACAAATTGATTGTAATTAAATAAGTGAAATTGAATCGGTTAAATGTCTTAAGATTATTCCCACTTTTATTATTATTTCTTAGATGTTAAGTAAAAATAATAAAAATATAATTTATAATTTAAAATATAAATGATGATAATGATATGATAATCTTAACAATGATGGTGTTGGTGGTGGTCAACGAATGTTACAACAATAATAATCAAAGAGTTTATCAATGTTTTTTGTATGAATTCAAATGTAATTTTTGATCGATCATTTTCATAATCATAAATATAATTACCTTATAATATTAATTAAAATATTCATGGTGTTGTGGGCATTGTTCAAATATTATGTAATTGATTTGATTTGTGTGTTGATTTGATTATTAACATTATGGAATTTAATAGTTTGAATGAATGTTTTTGTGGATGTATGGGATGCGTGTGTCGGTGTGTATGTGTTCATTGTTTGTCCTTTCATAGATGGGATTACAAAATTGGTTTTTTAGACATTCCGGTCCTTAAATAATATTCGGGAATGTGTTTCCTTATCGGCCATAACCGCCACCGCCACCACCTTTACCACCACCGCCGCCGTAACCGCCACCGCCGCCGCCACCACCGTATCCGCCACCTTAATCATTAAGAAGAAAAGAATTTCATATTAGAATCGGATAATTTGGATAATTTCGGATGTATATTTACCTCCACCACCTTTACCGCCACCGCCACCATATCCACCACCACCACCACCGCCGCCACCATAACCGCCGGCCATTACTGACATGCACAATGATGCCAACACTACAAAAGCAAGAAAGAATCGGAGTTTCATTTTTTGTTAATTGTTTGTTTGATTTCTTGTATTCGAATTGATTCGAATCTGATTTTTCAAACGATTTGAATCGGTCCTATTTATACTTGGAACTGACCATTGGAAGACTGACAACTCTTTGTCTCCACACACACACACACACACATATATATTCCATCCCTTATTTCTTTGAATTGTTGATTTATTACATGTACATTTATTATCATTTATTTTTGTCTGTTTTTCTTGTCTTCACAATTATCACCACGAACAAATGATTTGAAACACAGTCAAACCATGTGGCTCTTGTGTCTTTGAGTCTTTGTGGCTGCAGACAAACAAATACTAATAAATCGATCCATTCGATGCACATTGATTTGCATGCTGTGTGTATGTAAGGTTTGTTGTAAGTGAAGGTTTGTGCCTTACACAAGCATGAACTAATCGATGTTCTAAAATAAAATTTCTTATTTTTTCAAATTTCTCCAAGAAAGAAATACTATAGTCTTTCAATGTGATAATTTTCTCTTAGAAAATTTCAAAGTTGATTGAACAATATCCGATGACAATGAACTGTGTGCTTAATAATAATGATGATGATGTTAATATCTGTCACATGTAATAATGAATGGTGACAATCAAGATTATTGATTTGGACTTTTGTTGACCAATTTTCTTCACTGGAAAGGCTGAATAAACAATAAATCACATGAAATCAAAATGATAATCAACACTGTTAATTGTGTGTGGTTTCTTGCGCAGAAATAACAACATTTCAAATATTCACATTTGGTGCATATATATTTGTTACTGGGTTTAAAGTTTTTATTCATAGTTTTAAAATTGAATTTCGTAGTTTTCAAATGAAATTTCAAATTGTAAAATTACAAAATTAAATTTTAAAACTACGAATTTGAACTTTAAATCCTGTTATTGAAAATTGAAAATGTGTTAATTTTCTTGCGTCTTTGAAATCATTAAGGTCCATTGTTTTTTTTTCGATTCGAATAAATTTATGAATTCATTTTGGGGCCAATGAAGCGGAAACATCATTGAAAATCACACACACACATCATGATTCAATTGTTGACAAAGTTTATTTACCTTTCAATTTTGAAAAAAAGAAAATAATTCAAGGATAATATTGTCAAACATCGAACGACCAATGATAATAATGATGTTTTTGATGAAATATTTTGATTGTCCGAAAAGTTTTGGCCGATTTTCACGAGTAACTCTATTGTAATTAAGCCGAATGAACTTTTCGGACAGCCTAATTTAATTGTCAATATATTTCAAGAAAAAAAACATGGAGATCGGCACACATTGGGCTAGAAATTTGACATAACTCATTGAATATTGTTTTATATTTGCCATTAAATCATTCGATTATCAAATTGAAAATCGAAATTGGCAAAACAATTGTGTAAAAAAAAATCAATAAAAAATAAATTAAAGTAAATCAGATGATTTCAGATACTATATGGTTGTCCGAAAAGTTTTTGCCGATTATATCATTGGAAATCATGAGAAAATCGGCAAGAACTTTCCGGACAACCTAATAATAAATCAATGATTGATTGCTATGAATTGAATTAATTGAATTATTGCATAAATTTTATGATTATGATGATGATATCAATAATAATTATATAATGATGATGTTTAATATATGCGTATCTACAATAGAGAGGATCGTCAAGGCTGGTTTTTCAGTATTTTTTGCGAACATCTTTGAAAATAATTATAATTATTATTTTTCATTATTTTGAATTGTAATTAATCAATTAATTATTATTGTTATTATTAGATAACATTTGTTTTTTAGAATTATTATTACGTTATTGAATGTCTGCTGAATGATGATGATTCTATTTTGAAAAAACAGAAATACAATCACATTGTATCAAGGTAAAAATTATTGTTTTGTTTTTTTCATGACTGATTCGTGAATTCAATGACCAATAATTCAAATATTGATTATGACAGCAATGAAAATGGCAACAACAACAACAAAAATACGAGAAAAATAATTGAATCCTTTATGAATTCACAGGAAAAAGGTCACAGACTATCAAATTGTGTGTAGAAAGGAAATAATAAAAATTAAATTTTCATTTTTTTTTGATGCCATGTCGAAGGTTATAAGTAATAATTATTATTTCTATTTTCGACTACAATTCGACTAAATTTTCATGCACGAATAGTCGAATAATCAAAGCGAATAATTACAATGGACTATAGCCTTCGTATACAAAAAAAAAAAAAATAAAAAATAAAATAAAGGAAAAGAAATTAAAGAAAATTATCTTATTTTTACATCTTAAACAATTGAATAATTGAAGAAATGATCATGCATCTTTAAGCATACATTAAAAATGATGTCATTTTGAATAATTGAAAATATTTTGAATTTTTCTTAAAAATTTGATTTAATTGATTTGTTATATTTTGTTTACTTAAAATATTTCAAGAATTTTTTTCTTCGTCATTTTCGAATTGTTTTTTTAAAGATTTGCATAAAACAAACAAAACAACAAGGTGCGAATTTTTCATTTCGTTGATTATGAAATAATTCAGTCAAATAAAATTCGAAAAATTGAAACCTGAATTACAACAATAAGGACTGATTTGTTCCCAATAATCATATGAAGATCTAATCAAAAATGTCATAAAAATTGAAATTTTTAAGATTTCTAAAATTTTTGAAATTGAAATCTTAAAAATCTTATCAAGATTTTCAATGAACCTTTTCAATGAAACAAAACAAAAACAAATTTCATTAAAAATATTTGAATTGATTAATGAATGAAATGATTGAAATGAAACATCATCATCACTATCAATGAAATGATTGAATTTATTTAATTAAAATTTTTGAAATTTTAAATTATTTTAAACTAAAAAAATAATTAGAATATCTCTGTGACATATGTGATATGATTTTAATCAGAAAATGATTTGAGAATTTTTTTTATATTAATCATTATAATCAAATGAAAATTACATAATAATTTTTGTGTGTATGTTGTTGCTGTGGTCAAGATAATAAATATTTAAGAAAAATTTTACGAAATAAGTCACTTTTCTCGTATTGATTTGATTTGAATGGAGGAACGTATTATAATTTGATTTCAATCAAATCATTTACCATAATGTCCATAACCTATATATTGAATGTGACACATGGATCGGAGAAAATAATTCGAATTTTTAATTAATCAAATTCATCTTTTAGATTAAATTATTTCTGGAGTAAAACTGGAGAATGTCTGGAAGAAAACAATTACTAACCATGTTTTTGTTTAAAATAACGTTTTGAGTGGCCACGATGTTTACCACCGTAACCACCGCCATGATAGCCATGACCACCATGTTTTTTCCAAACATGTTTAATTTTCAATTTATGTCCACCATGATGATGATGACCATAAGCTTCAGTCAGGGTAATGTTTGAAATTAGCGCCAAACTCAGTAAAATTGTGGTTAAAATGATAATTAATTTCATTTTGTGGATAAATTAAATCAAATTGAATTGTGATTTGTTTGTTTCAGATCAATTTGAATTGATTCTAATTATATTTACACACAATTATTCAGTACTTATATATGATTGAACACCATTGAATGGCATTCATTCATTTTCATTTTTGAAAATAATAAAGGATTTTAAAAATGTTTCTGGTGACAAATTGGTGGTGTACGAAATTCAATGTCATCTAGTTAATAATTGTATTTCGAAGGGCATTCGAATTTCATTCTAATTTGTTGGTGTATGTCGATTAAATCATTTTGAATTTTCGAAAAAAATCATCATGAAATAGAGGATAAATCAGATACATTTTTTTGAAAATTCAAAGGTGTAGGTAAGGAAAGAATGGGTTTTGAATTCATTAAACACTTGTCAATTTGTCATTTTTGACAAGTCAATTTTGAAAATTTAAAATTTTTTGACAAGTGAATTTTAATTTAGTTTTGAAAATTTCGTCAAAATTTACTTGTCATAACCAAAGCCGGATATTTCAAAATTGTTGATTTTTGTTATAAGAAAATGGATAACAGCTTTGTATTTCTTAAATTCAACATTGATCACAAGGTGACTAATGTTTGTTAAGGTGTTTGCAGCACCTGAAATTTTAATAAAATTTCGATTTTCTATAACCTTTTCAACATTAAAATCAAAATTTAATATTTGATGTCGTAATTCTTATGTTGACAAATGTCACAAGAAAAATGTTATTTCCTCTCTTTCCACATTACCAAATCGAATCAATATACTTTTAAATAAATAAAATGAAAAAAAAATATACGAAAAAAATCAATTTAAATTCAAATATTATTAATATTCAAATATATTAGACTGTCCGGAAAGTTCTGGCCGATTTTCATCGAGCAACTCTATCGTGATTAAGCCGAATGAACTTTTCGGACAGCCTACTATATAATATAAATTATAATCAAAAAAATTTGTATAAATGATTCATTAATTTTCTTGCTGATACTGCTTACTTTCATTAAATTAATGACATCGATTTAATCGATTAAAACATGTTGTATTCACTATTTTCGAAATTTATTTAATTAATAAAAAATAATAATTAAACAAAAATAATACGAACATTGACAAAATTTTTAATCGATCAATTCGAATGAATTTATGTTGATTATTTTCTCGAATTAAAGGGGAATGAAATTTCAATCAACTCAGTCTTAACCCTTTATGACAAAGTTGAAATTGTGGAAGAAAAAATTGAAATGAAAATCATAGGCATAAGGGCTTGAACTATTTATCTTTGTTGATCATTCATCTTTCCATCATTTGTATATATATGAGTGTGTTCCTGAACAATCAACATTATTCAACGATCATATCGATATTATTATTATTATTCATGTTTGGATGTTGGTCGATGTTTCGATCATTGATTTTGATAAGACACAAAGTGTGTAAAATGTTGGGGGAAGATAAAAAAATAATGTTCTCACATGATCGAGTCCATAGATTTTTTTTTTTACAAATTTGATAATAACTGATTCGAAGCTGTCCTTGTTTCTTTCATTGAACGGTTATGTAATATTTGTGTACTATTTTACAATGTACTTGTGAACACACACAAAATGTTTACGCAATAATAATAATTGCATTCAAAATCAAAATTAATATGATGGACTTGATTCATTCATTGATATAAATTTTGATTTTTTCAATTTTTTAGATTTCGAGGTAAAAATTTTGAATTTTTTTTCTTTGCGAGCGCCATCTAGTGATTCGATTGTACAAAAAATTATATTAAGAAATTCACATGTTTTAACACTACTGAAAATGTATTTGAATTGTGATTGATAAAGTGAGAATAATGGTCATCGCAATCGGTTTTGAAGGTTCAGCCAATAAATTAGGCATCGGTATTGTACGTGATGGTGAAGTATTGGCTAATCCTCGTGTCACTTATATAACACCGCCTGGTGAAGGTTTTCAACCAAGATTTACGGCCGCACATCATCGATCTCAAATTCTACGATTATTGGCACAATGTTTAAAAATTTGTGACATGGAACCAAAAGATATTGATATAATTTGCTACACAAAAGGACCTGGTATGGGTGCACCATTAGTATCAGTTGCTACTGTTGCAAGATGTTTATCGCTGTTATGGAATAAACCGATCATCGGTGTTAATCATTGTATAGCCCGTATGTGTCAATTTTCGAAAAAAACAGACTGAATAATTAATTGCTTAATTTTGTACAGATATTGAAATGGGACGTTTAGTCACTGGGTCCAATAATCCAACCGTTTTATATGTAAGCGGAGGAAACACACAGATAATTGCTTATAGCCAAAAGAAATATCGTATTTTTGGGGAAACCATCGATATAGCCGTGGGAAATTGTTTGGATAGATTTGCCCGGCTACTCAAACTGCCTAATGAACCTAGCCCGGGCTATAATATTGAACAGTTGGCCAAAAAGTAAGATTCAAATTTCATTTTACTTACTTTATGTATTCAAATTTATGCAAGTAATTTTACCAAATTTCAGAGGCAAAAAATATGTTCCATTACCATATGTTGTCAAAGGAATGGATGTATCATTTTCGGGTATTATTTCATATATTGAACCTAAAATTGATAAATGGCTGAAAGATGGCGAATACACTAAAGAAGATTTATGTTTTTCGGTTCAAGAAACAATGTTTGCAATGTTGATCGAAACAACTGAACGTGCTATGGCACATACTGGATCCGATGAAGTTTTAATTGTTGGTGGTGTTGGCTGTAATCTTCGATTGCAAGAAATGATGAACATAATGGCTCAAGAACGTAATGCAAAATTGCATGCAACAGATGATCGATATTGTATTGATAATGGTGCAATGATTGCTTACACTGGATCATTGATGTATGAATCAGGACAAATAACCGAATTTGATCAGACATTTTGTACGCAAAGATATCGTACAGATGATGTATTGGTCACATGGAGAGATTAAAAGTTGATATTTATCTTTTGTAAAATTTGTTTGAATTTAAATTCATGATTTTTTTTTTTTTTTTGAATGCAACTATTTTAACTCAATCACATGTTTCGTTGCTTACCTTTGTATACATCAATCAAAATAGCCGAATACAACACTCAATTTGATTTGAAAATTTTGAAAAATTAAAAATTTTTTGTTTACTTTTTTCACCAAGATTTAATTGTTGAATTAAAATGTTTTGATGATAATTAATTTGATCATTGATTGATTACATTTTTGGTTCGGATTGATTCTTATCACTTTGGCCATCAAAATCTCATTGATAATTTGCTATTTCGTAACAATGGAAGAATTATTGGCACCAATTATCGATATCAAATTTGATATTGAAAGAGATTTGGATGAACAAATCGGTGCATTACCATTACCGTTTCCCGGTATGGATAAATCTGGTTCGGCTACATGTGCTTTTCATATTCGTGGTAATTGTCAACGTGGTTCCATGTGTCCATATCGTCATATTAAACCAGATCGTACTGTTGTTTGTAAGCATTGGCTACGTGGTCTTTGTAAAAAAGGTTTGTTAGATATTTGGATTTTGACGAGTATTTTTCTTACGAATAATCTCATTTCCATCAATCAAGGTGATTCATGTGAATTTCTACATGAATATAATATGTCAAAGATGCCTGAATGTTTCTTTTATTCAAATTTCCGTGCCTGCAGCAACAAAGAATGTCCATTTTTACATATTGATCCTGAAACGAAAATCAAAGATTGTCCATGGTATGATCGTGGTTTTTGTCGCCATGGTCCTAATTGTCGCCATAGGCATACACGTCGTGTTGCATGTGTCAATTATCTTTGCGGTTTTTGTCCAGATGGTCCTTCATGTAAATTTATTCATATGCGTTTCGATATACCAGTAAGTACGGCGCAATCAAACGATCAATCTGGACCAAGAAAATCTGGTGTCATTTGTCATTATTGTAATGAAGTTGGACATAAAATATATACATGTAATCAGATTCCACTTGAACAACGTGATGAATTAATACAAAAATTCAGTGAACAGGTAACAAAAATTGAACAAAATGAATCAATTATAGAAAAAGCAATAGAACTAATTATGGTCAAATTTTTTTCTCGGTCAAATTTAGTATAATTTTCATTATATAAGCCATGATAATCGTCATTATCAAAATCAAGAACAGCAGCAGCAACAATCCCAACAACAACAATCAAACAATTCGGATTCTGATCAACAATCACAGCAGCAGCAGCAGCCGAAATCTAAACCAAATTATAGACCAATCGAACAAGTAACATGTTTTAAATGTGGTGAAAAAGGACATTACGCTAATAAATGTCCAAAAGGTTATCTTGCATTTTTGAGTCCAGCATTGAAAGATTTACATCAAAAGCGACAACAACAAGCGATGAAGAATGCCAATACTAATCACAATAAATAATATATCAATTCTGATTCATGTACATACACAATAGTCTTAATCATCATCGAATTATTTGCTCTATTTTGTACTTCATTCCATTAATATTTTTATATATGAATGATGTGTCATCTCACTCATTTATTTTTAATTTTGTAAAAATGAATAAATATATTAATTAATTTATAACATGAAATCAGCAAGAAGGGAATGGCCTATCGAATTCAGTTTTAGATGTTGAAAAGCGATTACGACAAAGATAGCCAGCGACAACATGTGCCACTGATTCGGGATCATCTTCTTGTATTACATGACCTACACGAGATAGAATTTGCATTTGAAATTTGCCTTGCATTTGACCAATGGTCATCGGGCCATCCAAACGATCAACACCGGCCAATAACAATAGTTTGGCACCACCTTTTGAGCTGAGAAAGATTTGTGATAGATTGTTGAACCATTCCATCCAATAGGGTTCAGTATGCGCTAAATCAATCGTCCATATAAATTGATTGGTTTTTGATTGTTTCGAATTATTATTTATGACAGAATTTTCATATTCACATGTCGAATCCTCGCTCAATGTTGTCAGACCACCAAATGAATTAGAAGGCAAATCATTGGTTTTATTCGATTCCTCTTCAACTGTCCTATTCTCAGTACTTTCGGAGATCAAATCGATTGCACAAATTCCAGTCTCACAGTGCTTAATTTGTCCAAGCATTGATATTTTGGCCGATTCTAAATTTCTTGTTTGATTACTACGAATACACCATTCGATGGCTTGTTCGATCGATTTGAAACCACGTGGACGAGTTTGAAGTACTTGTTGCATTTGTGACAGAGCTTGTTTAGCTGTACCTTCGACAACATCGATAACAATCAGACCAAGTATGCTTTCATTGATCGATTCAACATTACATTTATCAACAAAATGAGCTGCCAATGCACCACCCATACTATGACCCATTAAAATTAAGCCAGGCATTGATGATTCATTAAACATTTTCAATAATACTTGCGTCAAATCCATGACCAATGTATTAATGCTGAGATCTTCATCATTATCAGTACGTGTTGAACCATGACCACGAATATCGATGGCCATAACACGAATATTACATAATTCGACCAAAGATTTTACAAATAATGACCAAGTCAATGCACTGAAACCACCGCCATGTAACAAGAGCAATAAAGGGACATTATTATCATTAACTGATTCATTATTGTTTTCATTCAGGTAAACACGAAAAATATCATGATTATTGACTTTTACATTTTTAACATTTGTAAAATATTTTGACCAATGTGAAGGTGTAAAATCACGATCAGATTTTCTTCGTAATTGAAAATGTTTTGATTGCAATAATCTCGATGATGATGGTGGCGGTGGCAACGATGATGATGATGATGGTGTTACAAATCTACGCATATGTGGTGGTAACGAGTTATTTTGCATCACTAATTCCAATCACAATTAAACCTGAAAATACAAATAAATCAATAAAATAACATTTTTGATGACAAAATTAAAAAAAAATTGGGTCAAAAAATTGTAAACCCAAACAAATGACTATTTCTACCTATGTTTGCAAGGTTCTTAGCAATAGCAAATCTTCTGTTTTTGTTTACTTTTTTTTAAATAATCATTCTAATCATTGATTTTAAACGCCAAAATATTATTTTGAAGGGAGTCAAAGGCTGGCTACATATATGTAGAAGCACAGTCATATTATTATTAGTCATATGCCTAATTCGGGTGAGTGTAGATGCGTATTTAAATCCCAAAAAAAATTTAATATGATCAAAAAAGAGAAAAGCAGAAAAAATTGAAAATAAATAAATAAATATTTGATGAAAACAAACAAAAAGTTAAATACACACAATTATTTATTTATTTGAAAATTTTGTTTCTTGAAATTCACATTTATCTTTGAATTAGACTGTTCAACAACGAATACGATAACCAACAACAACACTCTAAGCTTGGAAGTATTGTATAAATTCTCAATTGACAATTATACAATTTGTTTTTGTGGCGTATTTTCGATCATTAATCCAAAAATAATCATTACATAAAACCATCTTGGAAAACTTAATCAAGCCAATTAAGACCTGAATTGCAATAACTTGGAAACAAATTGGGTAAGTTTTATTCTTATTAAATTTCGTTTTTTCGGTCTTTATTAAGGCTATTGTGTCATTTTCCCGAAGATTTGAGCTCGAATTTCTTTAAAATTTAAGAAGAGTTCGATAATTGAGTATTTTTCAAGAATTTAATCTGCCATTTTCAAGTGAATAATCTTTTTTGAGGCCTTGATGAAGCTGGAAATTCAATTTTGAATAATTTAGTTTAATTTTGAATTTTGAAATCATAAAAAATTCCCTGGTATCTGGCAAATAATAGTATTACCAT
The DNA here is from genome assembly GCA_002943765.1 of Psoroptes ovis. Lineage (NCBI taxonomy): Eukaryota > Metazoa > Arthropoda > Arachnida > Sarcoptiformes > Psoroptidae > Psoroptes > Psoroptes ovis. The sequence continues at coordinate 442,048 of PQWQ01000030.1, read as the reverse complement.
TGGCCACATTCATTACACAATGGTGGTTTCGATGGCACAAATTCTATATAGTTTGTGCTCACATTATTCCAATTATATTTAATAGTTTATAGTTGATTCAATTTTACTTGAATTATTATCTTATTATTCATTATTATGAAATAGAGTGTTATTTTACTCGCTTTATATTTTATTGCCAACACGATAGATTCTGATATAATTGTATGCAATCAGAGTGTGCGACAATTTGTTGTTTTATTAATTTGAGCTTATTAATTTGGTAGTAGAATTTGATTAGTTTTTTTTTCATTTGTTTCAATAGGATTCAATTGTTTCGTTTGTTCGAAAACTGCAGAATGTCTTATGCATATTTATTCAAATATATTATCATTGGTGATACTGGTGTCGGTAAATCATGTTTATTGTTGCAATTCACTGATAAACGTTTTCAACCGGTACATGATTTAACGATTGGTGTTGAATTTGGTGCACGTATGATTACGATTAAAAATAAACAAATTAAATTACAGATATGGGACACGGTAAGATATTTTGTTTTTTTGGTTTTGTTATTTATTTGAATTGATTTTTGAATTTCGAATTCATATCAAATAATTTCAGGCTGGACAAGAAGCATTTCGTTCGATTACACGATCCTATTATAGAGGTGCTGCTGGTGCATTATTGGTTTATGATATTACACGGCGAGAAACATTTAATCATTTGACTACATGGCTAGAAGATGCACGACAACATTCCAATTCATCAATGGTCATTATGTTGATTGGTAATAAATGTGATCTGGAATCACGCCGTGAAGTACGTCGAGAAGAGGGGGAAGCATTTGCACGTGAACATGGTCTAATATTTATGGAAACATCGGCAAAAACAGCGGCGAATGTTGAAGAAGCATTCATCGATACGGCTGAAGAAATTTACAATAAAATACAAGAAGGTGTTTTTGATATTAATAATGAGGTTTGTCATTCAAAGATCATTATTTGGTTAATCATTCATTAATTAATACATTCGAATTTTTTTCTCTTCGAATCATTAAGGCTAATGGAATAAAAATTGGACCACAATTATCGCCGACTAATCAAAAATCTATATCGGGTAATCAAGCACTTGGTACTGGTGGTGGTTGCTGTTAAATTCTGAAATAATCAAATCACATCATCATCATCATCATTTGAATCAATTATGTCAAATTATCTCACATCAAACCACTGAAACAAGTTCGAATTATCGAAAAATTCAACACAAAATTCATAATAATCAATAACCCTCATCATCAAGCTTTCTCTCAATAATAATTGAATCGAAATTCGAATCAACATATTTTCAAACAACAGCCTTGTTTAATGTTTTTTCAATTTTCAAACAATAAGGACCCCAGAAAAATTGCCTGGAAGAAGACTTTTACCTTCAAACAACATTTCAAACAAAAACTAGTCACATGGCAAGAACCTTTCAAAACAAAGTTTTAAAGCAAATTTTGTCCAATTCGTTTTCATTTCAAATTCAATTGACAAATACATTCCTTTTCGATTCTTGTGGATTCTATTCTATTCAATGATATTATTTCAAATATCAACAAGTACAAATCATCAAATCAAATAATTCAAAAATACCCCGAAAAATATCCATTATTTCATGTACATGTCACTTTTATGTGAATAAAACTAAATAATAATAATAAACGAGACACATAAAATGATTCGTGGTGCACCATGTGTGTGTGTGTGATGAAACAAGACAGTAATCAATAATCGATTTGTCAAAATATTCAAAATAATAATAAATTCTAATTAAGTTTTAATTAAAAAATAAAATAATCAAAATGAATTTTGAAAATTATTGAAATTATTACACATGTCAAAATAGGGGATATAATTATTTTTCAAAGATAAATTCATCCTCTGATTGTTCATCAATCAATCATTGAATCTAGGATTGATCGATTGATATTGATCATCGAAAAAGCAGATTTTCATAGAAATTAAATCAAAATTTACATGTATTTATTCGAATCCGAAAAAATTGATTTTAAAAGTTTTCTAAGGGCAAATACCGAAATTCACTGAGGCTGTTTATCCCAGTCTTGCAGGCCTTTCGGTAGTGTTGTATCTTCTTCAAGACTACCAGTGCCTTCTACGAATTCTTCGTATGTTGATTTTTCTTTGAATGGTCGTTTGCCGAGCAATTCGATCATATCTTCACGATCGAGTATTTCTTTTTCCAGCAGACGTTTTGCTACCTGTTTTCATAGATATTTCCATGAAAATTAATCATATTTGTTCGAATGATCGTGTACCGATACATACCTTTTCAACATTTGATTTGTGCTCGGTCAATAAATCGATTGTTCGCCGATATGCTCTACTAACTAAATCTCTTACTTCTTGATCAATCAATTGTGCAGTTTCTTCACTGTATGGTTTATCGATCACTAATTCACCTTTATCAGGCATATCGAATGAAAGATTTCCAATCTTATCACTCATACCAAGTTGAACGATTTGTGAATAAGCAATTTTAGTTACTTTTTGCAAATCATCTTGTGCACCAGATGTTATACGATTAAAGAATATCTGCTCCGATGCTCTACCACCTAATGTCATACACATTCGATCAAACAGTTGTTCTTTTGTGTAAAGATATTGTTCTTTAGGCAAATATTGTGCATAACCTAATCCCATTCCACGTGGTATAATCGATACTTTTAACAGTGGATCTGCATGTTCCAAAAACCAACCACAAACAGCATGGCCAGCTTCATGATAAGCGACAGTCTTTTTCTCTTCTGGTTGCAATACTTTTGTTTTCTTTTCCAATCCTGCCACCACTCGTTCGATGGCAGATTCAAAATTTTTGAATGTTATCGATTGACTTAAATCACGTGCGGCTATCAATGCTGCTTCATTGCATACATTTGCGATATCGGCACCGGTAAATCCGGGTGTCAATGCTGCTAATTTACGTGCAATTTCAGCTTTGTCTAAATCAGTTTTCAACGGTTGTAAATGTACTTTAAAAATCGAAGCTCGCCCCTTGATATCGGGTGGAGGAACGAAAATCTGTCGATCGAAACGACCAGGCCTTAAAAGTGCTTTATCAAGTATATCAATACGATTAGTGGCAGCCAACACCACAACGTTCGATGCCGTGTTGAAACCATCCATTTCGACTAATAATTGATTTAATGTATTTTCTTGTTCACTATGACCACCAATACTACGGCCACCACGTTTACGACCGACAGCATCGATCTCATCGATAAACAGAATGCATGGAGCATTTTTACGTGCCATAGCGAACATATCACGTACACGTGAAGGACCGACACCGACAAACATTTCAAGAAATTCGGAGCCAGACACCGTAATGAAAGGCACTTTAGCTTCACCAGCTGTAGCTTTGGCCAATAAAGTTTTACCTGTGCCAGGTGGACCAGTTAGCAGTGCACCTTTAGGAATTTTCGCTCCCAATTCAGTATAACGAGATGGATTTTTCAAAAAATTAACAAATTCCATAATCTCTAATTTAGCCTCTTCACAGCCGGCAACATCTCTAATTAAGAATAAGAAATACACGAATTAAACTCGAAAAATTCATTCAGACAAGTTTTTTACTTGAATTTGACTGATATATCTTTTGGATTTATTAGCTTAGCAGTCGATTCACCCATTCCGAAAATTCCACCACCTTTTCGTGCACCACCCATTACATTACTTGCTCGACGCATTGACCACAAAATCAGACCAATGATCAAAGCAGTGGGCAAGAAGGAAACGACATGTGAACTAGATTTAGATTCAAAACATTATCATAAATCGATCTCAAAGTATCAATCATAGATGCAAACATTAACATACCTATCAATTTCATTTTTATAAACAACAGGTATAAAATTAGCCGGTTCAACATTCATTTCTAATTGAATATTTTCCAAATTACGTTCGAATGTTTCAACGCTACCAATATTGAACCATAGTACAGTGTTTGTAGTGACAGGAGCACCGGTCATAAATTTAACTCGTACCCATTTTTTATTGACAACCTCAAGCTTTTCAACCATACCACCTTGAAGATATTGATTGATAAACTCTTTCCAGGTGATTTCACGATATCTAACTTTGAAAAATGAATATGCCATCAAAAGTGAAAATGTACCAGCGAAACCGATCATTGACCACATATTTGGATCTGGTTTCGGTGCACCACCCGAACCACCACCACCACCTCCACCACCAAATGTAAATTTAAATTCAATTTCTTTTGGTTTTTCTGATGAATTAGGCTTGGATTGTTGTTGTGGTTGTTGTTCAGGTGGTGATTTTTGTTGCTTGGGGAAAAATTTACCAAATCCATCAGGAATTTTTTGATTTTGTTGTTGTTGTTGGTTATTTAATGTATGAAAATTATTCTTCACAATGAATCGATAATATAATTGTCGAATAATGAGTAATAATCGTTTTTCATTGTTATTATTGAATAAATATAAATTCCGTAAGCAATTTCTAATATAATTATAATAATATGAAGATAATAATTGCGACTGATACGGTAAACATGATGATGATAATGATGCAATCGTATTGCAATGAATATTTGTTTGAAAATATTTAAATGAACGACATTGATAATGATGATAATAATAAATGCAACGAGATCTAATCAATAAGTTCTTTTGCAGCTTGCAAATATAATTCACCATTTTTTCTTTTATTTCAAAAGATTAATTTATTAATTAATCTTTGAAATATTCTTCCCTTTATTTGAAATAGTCAAAATTGTAATTAAATGTTTTGTTTGTTTGTTATTGTCGTCTATCATCTGAAATCATGTGTAGCTTTATTCAGAAACAAAAAAAAACTATTTACACCCAATCGATCGTTTGAAATATGGAAAAATAGTGGAAAAAATTCAAAAAATTTCAAATATAAAATTTTTATACTTTTAAAAACAAACAAATAATTATTAAAATTATAATAATTTGAGAATTAATTAATTCACAATAATTAAAATCATCAATAATTTTTCTTGAAAATAATTCTTTTAAAATATATAAAAAGGCAAAAGACGATTCATTCTGAATAAAATCAAATTTTCTATGTAGAAATACTAGTGAAGAGATTATGTCACCGAAGATAAATTAATCAAACCATGACGATTATTATTTTGAATATTATTACCATAAAGTATCCATTTGATTGATGAATTTTTCATCAGCAAATGTGCACTTAATAAACTTGGAATCAATACACAATATGAATGTTGATTGGTATTCGGCTTTTGTTCACAGTCATTTTCAATTATTTCATTGATATTATCATTATCATCATCACCAATGGTTACATCATAGATGGCCAACGATTCGATTTGACTCAAATTTTTCAGGGTTAATATTTGATTGAATGAAAACATTTCAATTTCTATACATTGTATTACATTGAAATGTAATTCACGCATTACTTGTCGATTACGGCCATCAGATGAATGATATGATAATTTAAAATATACAATATATTCACCAATATTTGATGGTATTTGCATGGATAAATTTAATTTTTCATTCAAATTTTTAACAATATATAATGCTTCAAATCTTTGATCATTATGATCATGTTGTTGTTCTTCATTTGTCGTCAATGACCATTGAAAAAAAGGCCGAGCATTCGTACTTAATTGTATTGATTGGAATTCTTCATGTGGATGATTGTCTTTGATTTCAAATGAAATATCGATCGAAATAATTTCTGATCCATAAACTTGTTTTGGAATTTCGATGCGATTCGATGTTGAATGTTTTTCAATCGGTAAATCATCGGTATTGATCGCCAGTTCGTTCAATTGAATATTAAATTTGATCAGCGATAATGTCTTGATCGAAACAAATGCCAATGAATTTTGTGTTTTTTGTTTGAAAAAATTTCGAAAATCGACATCATCAATACGATAATTGAGGCCAATGAATGAAAATTCTGTTTCAGATTTGGCTATAAATTTCAATATTAATTCATTAGGCTCATTTGGTTTCGCCGTAATCGGTCCAACATTAATAATCGATGTTACATCATGCGGTTTATCAGAAATGAGCGAAATATCGGATATGATTAATTCAAATGGAACCAAAATCTTTAATTTGATATGAACTTCTTCATTGACATAACATGTTGTTCGGATTAATTTTCGGGCCATGAACATCATTTTTTCACCGAGTTGTATCGAGTCTGGTGATATGAATTCGATTTGATCAATATATGGAATATTTAGAATGTACAGATCATTTGATAATTGCTGGCTGATATGACCGGGGTGTTGTTCGAATTTTTTCAATTCACGTAAAAATTCGTTGAAAAATATTTGTTTATGTGAAAATTTTTGAAAAATTTCCAATCCTTTTCGATGATATTCAGCTTGTTTACGAAAATTATTCGTCGATGCTATTGATAGGAATAATCTTGCCACAGTAAGATTTACATGATCAGCAGCAGCTTCCCAATGGGGATAATTATATCTTCGATAACAGAATAAAGCAAAATGTTTGAGGCCACAACGATTATAACGATGACCAGCTAATATATAATGAAATGCAGCCTTTCGATATCGACATCCTAAAATATTGACACGATCATCGGAAAACGATCTCTCAATCGCATTTAGCAATGTTTTACTTGTCGAAGATCTAATCATGGAAAATTTCGGTGACACTGACAGATAACATTTTGATGCTTGCTCCAAGAACAAAGCTGATCGAAGATCAGAATCATCAGCAGTCAATCGAATATAAAGATTGGCAGCATCATTGTATCGATGTAATTGACATAATAATTCCGATGCTAAAATGGTTGCACGTGTAGCCAAATTTACTGATCGACAAAGATCAATATAAGTGGTGATGGCTTGTTCCATATGATTATGTTGATATTTATTAAGAAAATATGATGAAATTGCGCTCATTTCCGATGCTCCAGCATAATAAATCCATGCTGATTCGGCTTGGAAATCTTTTCGAGCTGCATAATAAAGACTATGGGCCATTTCATAGATGTTGAATATCATACAAATATCAGCCAATTTTCTTTGTTGCATTTCTTGTGCATCAGGTATATAAATAACACCAGAGCTTCCTGAAGACCTACTGGACAGGCCTACTGTCGATGAAGACATATTGCTGAGCAGTGACTTAGTAGCACTGAATAAACTTTTACGAAAACCACGACGTTGAGCTATGAGTTCACCAAGAATTTTGATCTGTCGTTCGGCCCATGGAACAAGGAATTTAGAAATGAATTCTCTGTCCATTTGAAAGAAAATGAAATTAGATTCGAATGAATTATCCAATATTATTTCAAAATACCTTAGCATAAAATCAATGGTTTTAGATAGTGAATCTAATATTTCTTTTTGATGATCATGAATCGATAAATGAGACAGCCAATCATTGATAATATCACGTGATTGCAATGAAGTTGTTGTCGAATCATTATTCGATTGACTTTGTTGCCGTTGTGATTGTAATTCTTGATAAAATTTTGAATTTTCACGATTCGCCGTCCCAGACGTACCAATGCCAAGCGGATCAGTGGCATTTGAATTATCACCATTTGTTTCGTGTTCAGCTTCGGCTGTGGAATGATTGACAAGGTCATTTTTCGTGGAATCATCAGAACGGGAATTTAGTAGGGTAACATCATTGGTATCGATGTAAAAAATGAATGAATTAGGAAAATCTAATTTCAAATTTTCACATGTTTTAGTAAATTCATCGGCATTCGGTGATAGTGGGGAATCAAGAATTTGATCACTTAATACAATAAAATATCGAACAAAATCTGCTTGAATAAAACGTAGAGTAGAATTTTGTTTGACCGATGCACAAAGACGTTCAAATATAACTTTATAATGAGGTAATTCAGTTTTTGTTATGACAAAAAAACATCCACAATTTGTTCCGATGAAATCATGTTCAGTTGGTTCGAATGTATCGATAAATACATTTTTCCACATATCATACCATGGTGTTTCAGTTATTAAATTATCACAATTATCATGGTCATTAGCGACAACAGCATCATCATTACATTGTTGCATTAAATAAGCATTTGACATTGATGAAATAATATCGGAATGAAGTTTTTTAAGCTGTTGACCATTTGGACGATTTTTAAATTGATCAATATCAAAAAATCTGAAACGAATTTTATTCAATGCGTAAGCATTGTGACCATTCAGGTCTCTGATTGTCACTGTTATGAATATGAAACCATTAAAAGTATTAAATTGTAAAAAATTCAAAAAACTTACAATGTAAATTTGATATCGAAGAGAATTGATTCAGAATCGATGTAAATGTTACATTATCAAAACAATTACGCATAAATTGTTTTGATGGCTCAGTCAATACCAGAACAATATTGCATGAGAATAATTTGGAAACTAGCTCTTCATATGATGAATTATTACCGACAATCGTATGTGTTGATATTAAGGATGATATCGAAGTATTACTGTTAACATATTTCATTTTTCTTATTATTGGAATTGATCCTCAATTTATCATTTGAAAAGTACAAATATCAATCAATCGAGTCTTTGGTGAGAATAAATATGAAAAAGCTATGAATACAATTTAGAATTAATGAGATTAATTTCAAATAAATTAATCATAAATCTGAGATTAAAGATCTCAAATAAAAACATTCAATCGGCTATTTGAACAACGATAGCAAAGTTTGAGGTGAAAATAGTCGAAATAGATTTAGTGTTAGCTTTTCGTTTTTGTAAAGGACATATGAGAGAGAGAGAGAGGGATAGAGTGTTATGTACGTGTGTACATTGAGTTTGGTCGATCACGAATTTAAAAGTTAATTTTTTATAAAATTAATTAATTAATTGTTCAAGAGAATTTAAGATTTAATACCTTTCATCATTTATAATAATTATTTGTTCGTCAATGGCATCCATTTTATCACGTTCATCATCGAAATGTTTGACCAATCAATTTAAGAATAAATCCATCAATTTGGTCAATCAAAAGGTACAATTTGTGATGATTTAGTAATATTAATTAAAATTAATTAATCAACTTTTCGCATCTTTAGAATAATGTTTCCTCATATTCAAATGTCAATAATAAACGAAAAATTCTTATCACAACAGCTGGTGTTGTAGGTGCTGGCACTGTTGGCTTGATTTATACATTGCATCAGTCCGTTAAAGCTATGGACATTTATTGCCATCCACCTGATTATCCATGGCCTCATTATGGTGTTTTCAAATCATTTGATCATAAAGCGTCTGTATTCATTTGAATTCATTCAAATATTTTCTAATCGAATCGATTTATTCACTTTTAGAATAAGACGTGGTTATGAAGTTTATAAACAAGTTTGTGCCGCTTGCCATAGTCTTAAATATGTTCGTTATCGTGAATTGATTGGTGTTTCACATACCGAGGAAGAAGCTCGTGCTGAAGCTGAAGAGGTAAATATATTTTCTAATAGTCGTATTATTAATGACTTTTATTTGTATTTTACAAAAGATTCAAGTACAAGATGGCCCTAATGAAGAAGGTAAAATGTTTATGCGACCTGGTAAATTATCCGATGCTTTCCCATCACCGTATCCGAATGAAGAAGCTGCACGTGCAGCCAACAATGGTGCATATCCACCTGATTTAAGTTATATTGTATTGGCTCGTCATGGTTATGAAAATTATGTATTTTCATTGTTGACTGGTTACCAGGAGACACCGGCTGGTTTTGTTATCGGTGAAGGACAACATTTTAATCCATATTTTCCTGGTGGTGCAATTTCTATGGCTCAAGCATTGTATGATGAAGCTGTCGAATATTCGGATGGCACTCCACCGGTCGCATCACAATTGGCAAAAGATGTTACCACATTTTTATCATGGTGTGCACAACCCGAGCATGATAAACGTAAAAAAATGATGATCGATGTAAGTTGACCAATAAAATTTATTCGATTTCATTCATTTCTAATCGATATATTTTGATCATTTTCAGTCATTGATTGTTTTAGGTACAATCGGTGCCGCACTATGGTATTGGAAACGTCATTTAGGTTCAAGTTTGAAATCGCGTAAAGTTTTTTTCCGTAATACGCCGCCATCTAAGCCCAAAAATTAAGCGAAATTGTTAAGAAATGAATGAATTTTGAAAATCAAATACAAAATATTGAATTATTTGAATGTGTATGATTTTAGAGAAATAAATGAATAAAAATTATTATTATATTATTAAATAAATGTGAATTAATTATAATACCAACAAATTATTTAATAAAATTTACAAAAAAATTTAATTTTTTCAAAAATTTTGATTAATATAAGATACAAAATAACAGCGGAAAAAAAATATATGTAAAATAATATCAATAATAATAATCAATTACAGGATTTCAAGTTTTAATTCAGAGTTTTCAAGTTGATTTTCGTAGTTTTGAATGCAATTTTAAACGATGAAATTACGAAATTCAATTTTAAAACACTGAATTTGAAAACTTTAAACCTTGTATGTAAAAATAATATCAATAATAATAATAATCGATCGATTAATATTTATGTAAATGATGAATACACATTATCGAAAAAATTTTTTTAGACATTTAAAATCAATCAATAATAAATATGTATAGAAATCGAAATAAGGGACTTGTAGTCCACAAAAAAGACAAATAAAATAAGACAAATATCACGATTTCAAGCGGTCCAAGTAATCGGCGAAAATTATTCATTCGAATTTGTCCATCTGGCTCAAGATTTTCCAAGGGCCTAAAATTAAAAATGAATTGAATTAAACTCAGTTGGACTAATTTCATATATTTCTCATAGACTTACCGATCTTTAAGGTGTAAAAGATGTTTTACATATATCAAATATTGCACTTGTAATAATGACGAATATTACATATAAATTGATTTAATTTCGTCGTAAATGTTGGAAAATCAATACTAGTTTGATTAGAAGAGTGTGGTGAGGCTGTTGTTGTTGGCGGCTCAATACGAAAATTTGACAATAATTCCAAACGTTGTTGATCATTTAAACAAGATAAATTTGAAATAAATTTAGGCATAAATATATTATAAAATTGTTGTTCATCAACCGCGATCAATCGGAATATAATATGATATAATGATTCATTTAACAGCGCTAATTGATGATTTAATAATGTTTGTATGAATAAATAAAGGAAACGTTCCCAAAATTTTTCACGAAAATTTAGTCGTTCAAATAGCTTGAGCTTTTCATTCATTGAATCTAATGCATCAACATTTTGTTTGAATATTTGTATATTTTCTGGTTGTAAAAATGATTCACCAAATATTTCCATTATTGTATCAAAATGTCGCTGTTGTTGTTGTTGATGCTGTTGATGATGATAATCAATACTACCACTATTATTTGATGATTTAATTGTTGTTGAAGTTGTCGGAACAACATTATTAGTGAATCGTTGTGGGAAAAAATAACGACAATTATTCAATAATAATTCATAAAGAAATTGATAATAAACTTTCAACAATTTATGATAGATATCATATTGAGATCCATTTGAATTTTGTAAATAAATTGTCATCGGTGATTTACCATTGATCAAGGCCACTTGTATACGAATCACAGCAAAATCAATAATGTTTGGTAATATTTTTCGAATAAATCCATTCATTGATTGTTGTTCGATTACAAGTATTAATAATTTTAAAAATTTTATCACTACTTGTAGTCCATGCCATATTTCAACCATATTCGTTGTTGTTGATGTTGGCGATGATGATGATGATGAATTATCTCTGGTTGTTGTAGTAATTGGAACAATAAAATTATGACGATTAATTATTTCGAGCAATGTTTGAATAGTACGTTCAATAAAATCCATATGAGCACGTGTTATTAACACTTTGAATACAACAATGAACAATGCTAAAATGTGTTTGGTAATTTGACAACCAACAATTGTTGAATTTAATAATTGATTTTGTATTAGCAATTGTAGAAATGCTTCCAACGATGAATTTAAACTTAATAACAACATTTGTTTACTTTTCAATGGTGAATTTGAATGAGATTTGATCACTTGTTTCAATATGTACAATGAACGACAATAAACATTTGGACATTTGGATTTTTTTTCATCACAAACATTCATCATCAATCGATTCGATGAATCATTTATTAAATCGATATTATTGAATAAATGTAATAATTTTCCAATAAACATATTTAAATATAATGAACGATGTTCCCAATTTTGTTGTTCATTCGATAGCTGAAACCATGGTAATATTAAGAAATTTGATATTGATTGTGATATTAGAATCGTATCGACCAATGGAATAATCGCTGTTTCATATTTATTTTTGATACAATTATTGTTGATTGATGATGATGGTGGAATTAATCGCAATAAATTTGTCTGGAAATTGGAATCGAACAATTTTTGAACCGATTGCAAATTGAATATAAATGATGGCCGAACATTCGCCGAGAATGTATTCAATGTTAATGATGCACTATGATATAATTTCTTTTTGGATTCTGATAATTTCATAATTTTCGATCCATCATTAATAAATGTTTGAGTAGAATACATGGAATTATCACAGATAATTGAACAACAAGTATTTATGACAATTGTTGCATGATCAATTGTTTGCGTTATTTGTATTGTTGAATCATATTGTTTCGAATCAATATTGGTTGTTAAACAACACATTTGTTGATACCAAACAATATATGCTTTGAATGTTGCTATTAGCTGTGCTTTAAGTAATAGGAATTCATTTAACAATGGATTCAAGATGATTTGATCATGATGATTCGATGTTTGTTGTTCACATAATAAATTATTATCTTTGTCCATTCGATGTACATCAATAAATTGTAATATTTCACATAATTTATCAAATTTCGTTCCGATATATCGAAAATATTGATCAAAATATTGTTTATCAATGAAAAAATTTGAATACCGTGAATATAATTGTAATGCAATGATAAAATCTTTGATACGTAGTTTTATTTGTTCAACGTGTGCATTACGATCAATGAATTGATGATTTTGATTCGAATTATTATTATTATTATTATCATTATTATCAGCTGTTGTTGTTGATGATTCGATTACATTACCATTCATCATCGATGGCGATGATTTATGATCATTATTATTGTGATTATTGATTAAATATTCTAAACTAAAATATAAATTTTGAATTTTTTCATTAAAATAACTGTCAAAATAGTTTATCGATTCTTCAGGGAAAATATCGGTAATTTTTGCAATAATTTCGATTGATTGATAGAAATAATTGTCCAATTCAGTACGATTATCATCATCAATTGATTCATCGTCCAAGTGTTTCAAATAATCATTATTGAAGCTGAATTGTATTGAACTAATTAAAAATAATTGAAATGATAAAATTGGTTCTTTGATTGATTCTAATTTTTCATCGAATAAATTGTCATTTACAGATGAATGTTGACCACTATTTTGATTATGGAATATAATTTTATTATTGGCAGTTGTTGTTGTTGTTGTCGTTTGCAACAATAATTGTTGATATTGATCAATATAATTTTCTAAATAATCAAAATAAACAGACCATGTATCTAATAACATCAAGTAACAATCATATGAATGGCACATTTTGGCTGTAAATTCAAATAATAATTGTAAGAAATCACGGGTTGGAAATGATATGAATTTTTCAAAACGACCCAGATGATTCTTGATGAATAATTTAAGAAAATCAATAAATTTTTTCAAATAATCTTCATCAATTTCATCGAATCTTATTTCACCATAATCATTGGCGGATTTCAGCGATGATGATGATGTCAAAATTAATTGTAATAATAGAAATGTATTTTGAAATACATTATATACGAATTCATTTGCTTCCGAATCGAATGTTGATACTTTGGATATTATTTCATTAATACAATTCATTGATATTAAACCTAGTTTTGATGAATTATATGATGAATTTATTGAACCAAATGTTGCCAGTACATATAATGCTGATAATAATGTTGGATTAATCGATTGAAAATAGCTGACTGGCATAAAATCAATAATTTGTGACAGGCAAACAAATATTTGTGATGTCAAATGAACAAATTCTTGGTCCATTTCTGGAATCGAATGTAACAGTCCTTTTTTTAAACTTAATTGAAAGACATTACCCAGTGTATCGTTGGCTAATTTGGATCAATTAAATGATCGAATTAATCGAAATGATTAGGGAAAATTTGATTAAGATTAACTTACATTTGGTTATATGTGTCAAAATATTCAATGGACTACTTGCATTACTTCGATTACTACTACTTGAACTATTACTATTACTATTTTGATTATGAATCGATGTTGGTGATGGTGGTGGTGTTGCTGAATAATAATTAACATGTTTCGAAATGATCGATTCCAGTAATAATGTTAGAGCTTGTAACATGTTCGGTAATTGTGATTGTAACATTTGTTGCATTTCGATTGTTCCCGAATAATGATGATGATATTGATATGAAGAATATTTTGCTGATAATTCTTCAACAGTTGTCCCAAGTAAATTTAAACCCAGTAATATTAATGATGCTGAATGTAGTATGTTTTGCCCCGGATCTGGTGTAAGTAATTCCAATATATTGGCCATAAAATCAGGATAATTACAAGGCCAATCATGACGTGCGATTAGTACTAATATTTTACAAAATTTATTACGTATGGCCGCACTAATATTTGAATGATTCGCAAGTAAATATTTCCATAATTGATTACGAAATGAATGCCTGGAATTCGATGATAATATTGACCATCTCTGATTGACAAATGTTTCAATGATGGTTAAACAAAACATTTTCGTATATTCATTCGTTGTCATTTCAAAATAAATATACGATGTTTGCCATGAATTTGGTTGCGTTGAAAATCCATTCAACATTAGTTCAATTTGTCTTTTACGTTCATTACCGGTGTTGGGCGAGAAAAATTCATTAATTAAATTTTCAAAACGTTGTAACCCTTCTTTGAATTCTTCTTGATGATCATGATTATTGTTGAAATGGCTCAATGAATCGAATTCTTTGAAGCAATTCTGATGTTGATGTGGTGGCTGCTGCTGAATGAATCCATTGATTGATGTTATAGTCGACGACGATTCATTATTAACTTTGGCCATTTTGTTCGTTCCAAGATGATTTAATAAATTTTCGAATAAAATGAACCGAAATGGCCTGAAAAATGAATGAAATGAAAATAAATCCAAGACCAATACCTCTTTATTCTGATTCAGATCATAATTTGGAATTCGAATTTTAATGTTTAACTCCTTTTCAATTCATTTGATCAAATTTCTTAGGTCTAAGACTCAAAATAATGATTGGCATATATTCTCATGTCGCTCAGTTAACATTTATCGATTGTTGTATCACCGTTGATTGAAGAACAATATTTGAGAATGTCAATCGAAAATTTGTATCAAAATAAAACGAGTTTCTATAAAGGGGAAATGTATCTTCATCAAAGCAATAATTTGATTGACAAATTGTTTGATGTGTAATGTTATTTCTATGATAAATTGATCAATGATTTTCAAATTTCATGCTACCACCACCACTACAAGCAAACAACTAAAACTACCAGCAAATAGTCAGCTTTTATTTTGAAGGATAAATTAAATACAATTTTAAATCGTTGACGTTTCCGAACACACGTCAATTTTTGCCAATTTTTTGGGGTGAGGTCGATGATATTTGTGCAGAATTCTTCCGAAGGGAAATCTTTGAATGTTTGGTCCAGAAATTTTTATGGACCAAGGGCGTATTTCTATGTAAAATATGAATCAGGGAAAATGGAACACACACACACAGAGAGTAAAGGATTGGAAATATATTTAAACAAACAAATAACGGCTAAAGATGGGCAGTCATTGATTTACACAGTCATAGTGTTTAACAATAGTCTTGTTTGCAACACATTCATTTAAAATATATTTAAATCATTGAAATAATGTTTCACTTTGACAAACAAGCAATAACTACATAATTGATAAGCAGCTTAATCATATTTCGTATATTCGTATATATGGATGAGTATTATTTGATATTTTCAATTAATGTTTTGTTGAATGCAATGGACAAATATACAATTAAATTAGTCAAATGATTCGTAGCATAACTATAGTCCTTCATTCATACGTTCATTTATCCGTTTAAAATGTATGCATTTCCTTTATTTCCAACATCATTCACTCATTGTGTGAGCTGCTGCTAGTTCTTTGAGAGTAATTTAATGTTTTGCCTATTGGCAGTGGCTCACTAAAGCCCATTTAATGGTTTACATGTGTACACACATGTGTGTGTGTGTGTACAAACAATGTGACAAGCTATAGTCTGCAGTTGCTACTTAGGTGTTGTTGATCATGTGTTATGTTTACAACTGCTGATAATTGAACCACGTGAATATATGTGTAAATTGTGATTCGATTAATTGGGTTCGATTCGTTTATTTTCTTAAGTAAAAATGAAACAAAAAAAAGTTAAACATCTTGTCGTCGATTCTGGTGCATTCATATTGAATTGCCCGTTGAAGGTATTTATTTTGATTAATTAATCAAAATTGATTTAAATCTATTTCCACCATTGAATACATAGGATTATGGTGAAACCCTTTACACCCTAAGCGATGTAATCAATGAAATCAAAGATGAAAAAACACGACAATCATTGCAAGTGTTGCCATATGAAATTCAATATCGTGAACCAACTGATGATGATGTAAAATTTGTTGCATATTTTTCGAAAAAAACTGGTGACTTTCAACAGCTATCCATCACTGATATACGTTTGATTGCATTAACCGTACGGCTAGAAAAAGAACTAAATAAAGGGGTCAATTTAAAATCGAATCCTGAAATTAAAATTCTACCAACATCATCTACGTCCAATTCATCGTCACAATCATTGACTGTTAAAGATTTAGAATTATTCGGTTATGATGTCAATCAAATGAATCATTCTTCATCTGATAATGATAAGATTGAAGAATTTTCTGATGAAGAAATTGAAATCAATGATAATGATGAAGACTCGAATTCTCAATCAAATCTACCAGAAATCAATGATGAAGATGGTTGGATTACTGAAGATAATTTCGAACAAATACGTAATAAAATAATGGGAATTAAACTTGATGATGATGATGATGATGACGATAAAGATTTAAATGTAGCATGTATCACTGGTGATTATGCAATGCAAAATGTATTAATGCAAATGGGCCTTAATGTCTTGTCACCGAAAAATGGTTTACACATAAAACAAACGCGACAATTCATACTCCGATGTCATGCATGTGGTCGTATTAATCCATCAACAGCGACAAAATTTTGTAAACATTGTGGAAATTTTCGTACCCTAAAGCGGGTAGCTATAACCATACAAAAAGATGGTCAAGTTAGAATGCATATAAATTTCAAACGGCCAATAAGAATTCGTGGAACGAAGTATTCGTTGCCGATGCCCCGCGGTGGTAAACATTCATCGAATCCAATCCTGTGCGAAGATCAACGTGTACCACAACAGCGTCGATCAAAGTTGGCGATCGAAGAGAAAAAATCATTAAACATGCAAACAATATTGACCGACCCTGATTATCTTATACGATCAAATCCATTTGCAATGAATGATGTTTACAGCCGAGCATCGCGTATGTGTCCACAATCGAAAAGGCGGCCAATCAATCCGAATGAAACACGAAAACCGACTGGAAATAAGAAAAAATCGAATAAATTCTGATCGATACTTTTAATTATAATTAAAATTAATAAAAATTTGAATTTTTTTAAATTTTCAAATTTTCAAAAAAAATCAAGCACGCCATCTGTCGGTCTATTTTTCAACTTTACTCGAATTTTAATTTTTTTTTTGCCCCATCAATATTCTGATGCATCAAAAGCGCCACCAAATACAAATGCACACACACATACATAAAACAACGCACTGATACCATACACATTTCAATATGATTCGATATTATTATTTTTTCAATGATGATGATTCCACCAATTGTGAAAACACACACACACACACACTCTCAGTATTTGAGCTTTTTGATTCATTTTATTTCATTTCATTTATTTTATTTATTTTGTTTGATCATTCGTTTATATGCTTTTTGCTGTATTTGATTCATTAATAAATGAAATATAAATGAAAATAATACAAAATAATAAATAAATCCAAATCGATATTTATTCAACATATTTATGCTTGTGTTTAAGTGAGAAACTCTTTATAATACTTATTGCTTTTAAACTTTGTTTCATTCACACACACATCCATACATATTAACTGAACAAAACAAATCGAAAATAAATAAATAAAATAATAAAAATAAAAGAAAATAAGCAAAATACAAGCAAACACACACCAACCAACCAACGAACCAAAATAATAATATTCCAGCATCAAAACAAATAAAGTATTTGGATTTGTTTTTGGTTTTGATTTGATTCGATTTGTTTTTGTTTATCATTAATTACTTTGTTTGTTTAACAAATCAAAAATCTAAAATTGATTAATTATTGAAATTAATTATAATCTTAACAATAATTTGATTCGAAATACGAATTTGTGAATTCTGTTATGAATTATTATTCTTTTAATCTTTAAAAGCATCGATTGATTTATCTTGGTTATATTCTCCCAGCAATTATTCAATTCAAAACACACTGAAAAAAAAATGAGAATAATTTCAAATCTTGTTCGTAATTATCTTATTTCAAACATAACATTTGATTTGATTTGAATAAATATGTGTTGATTTTTATTATGTGAAAATTTTCAAATCGTTTTATTAAATAGTAATAACCAATAAGTATGCTTGAATTGATTAAGATTTAAAAAAAAATAATTTGTTTTCTTTTAAATTATAGGTCATTCTGGTCAAATTATATCAATCAAATCATTGGATATTCGAAGAAAATTATATTGTTTATTATTGATTTTTCACTCATTGATTTCCCTGAGCACCTGTTTGAATGAGAAATTATTATCGATATTCAAATATAAACAATTATTATAATCTTAATAATAATCAAATCAAATAAAAGAAGATTAAGCCAACAACATCAATAATCATCTTATCATATAATAATAATGAAGCCATTACAGCAAGAAGAAATATTTGCATATTTTAAAAGCTTATCAGGGGCTAAACGTATTGAATTAGTTTGTGGACTAATATCAATGTGTATACCGTTGGAAATACGTTTTTTTGATAATGTCATTCAAGATATTGTTAAACGTGATTATAATTCATTTAGAGATGCTGAAATTAAAGCAAATAATTTTCAAGAATTAGATATGGTTTGTAAATGTGATCTTTTATCCGAGAAAGTTTCAACAACAACAACTGCAACAACACCATCGACTAATATGACTGATAATGTACCATATTATGATGATGTCATTGTCAATAGTCCTGTTATAATCGCAAATAGTACTGAATTACCGAATGGAAACATACAAACTACTACATCATCATCATCATCTTCATCATCATCATCACAACAATCGAACAACAATCAAAATCGAGATATGAATAATGATATTAATAATAAAAATAATGATAATGGCCAATCAACGAATTTGAATAATAATAAAAATATTGATCAAGTACAACAACAAGCAACAATCGTTGCTCCATCATCAAACACATTGACAACCACAGCCAATACGAATATATCATCAAACATTTCCAGCTTTCCATCAAGATCTAAATTGATTATATCATTATGTTTAATGTTACCGAGTAATAGTCAATGTTCAACAATCGTTTTCAATGCTATTCGAAAACAATTATCACAAGAAGCAATTTTTCAAGCAGTTCATCAAATTTATTTGCCTAAAAATCAAAATATTGATGAATTATTTTCGGAAATATTGTTGCTATTAACGATGGCAATGTATCATCCTGCATTTACCTATGAACAACGTGATTTATTAGCCCGTCAAAAGAAAGAAATTGATCAGCTTTATTATAGCATTAATTTTATACGTACTCAACAATTTTTGGCTTGTCAGGCAGTTGCTGCAGCCGCTAATCAACAAGCTGTGCCAGTTCCAGCTCAACCAATGACCGTTACGGTGTCTGGTTCAAATGCGACGATACCGGGACAAATTGTTGCAACTTCATCTGGTCAACCACCACAATCGAATTTTCATCCAGCGGCAACGACGCCCACTAATTCGTCAAGTGGTTCTGGCGGAGGGAGCGCTAACGCTAATGCTAACTCTCAGCAACAGTCAACTAATCAAGCTAATGCTTCATCTGCTCATATAGCCCATCAATTTCATCATAATTTTCATCAATCTGGTAAATCTCATCCGCATCATCATCATCACCATCATCATCATCATAATGCTAGTGGCGGCCCCACACCAGCGGCACATTTAGGTCCGCAAGTTGCACCTGTAGCAACTGCTCAACCATACATTTCCTTTATGCCGAGTCCATTGGGTGCCAATATCAATTATGCAGCAACAGGGCTGCCACCTTCACCAATATCGACCAATGCAACAAATGCTGTCATTCAGGGTATGGGTATGCTAAAGATGAGCTCACCTCAACCCACTCCTCAGTCATCAACACAATCACAACAACAGTCATCATCGCCATCACCATCATCGATATCTCCTGCATCATCGGTATCCAGTAATAAATTACCACCGAAAGCAGCAGTTGTACAGGTTATGCCACCACCAACAGCAACAACCACCCAGATAGGTCAATATATTAAATTAGATTCAATGTATACCACAGCAGCTGCTGCTGCTGGTGGCCAATTAATTGCAACTGGACCATCAATACCGACACCATTAATAGTTGTTGATCCGAACGCGACAATTGTTCCACCAGTTGGTCCCTTATGTTTACATAATACACAATTGATTGTTGATGATAAATCCACAGCAACACAATCAGCATCATGTTATAATTGTGGTAATATGGGACATCGTGGTACAGAATGTACGACTGGTACTGGTGATGCTAGTAGTGATCATTGATTAGCGATTATCAAGCCACACAAAATAAACAAATTATTCCACACATATAATGCGACTAAATTCTGGTAAATTTTTTGGGCCCATAGAAAATGGTTCATATTTGATGAATATGATCCAGAATAAAGCAGATCACAAGACAAACTGACAAGTCAAATAGACTGTGAATGTGGAAACATCCTTCATCATTTCCAGAGAGTGCCAGATGTAAAACAAAGCATTCATTTCATTCAAAATTCATAAATTCAATTGTCAAATATGTAAATGTCGTATCCGAATCGGTCTCATCATCATCATCATCATCGAAAAACATTGAAAGCATTTTATATTTTTTATTTTAAATTTCATTCATCCACAAAAAAAAACTATAATCTCATATCTTTTTTTTTTAAATAATTATTCGACATGAAACCTTGTTTGTTATAAATCTTCAAAGCATCTCACACATATTAGGTTGTTGTCCGAAAAGTTTTTTCGCCGATTTTCCAATGATTTTTCTACGATATGATCGACCATAAAACTTTTCGGACAGCCTAATACATAAGATTTCATTGTTTTTTCTTAAAAATACAAATTCTCATACACCACACACCATTCATTGAATATTTTCATTCATTTTTTTTTCGAAATTTGACAGAATTATTTCTGAAGAAAAAAAACATATGGAACATCTTTATAAATTATTTCTTATTTGAAAAAAAATCAAGAAAAAAATCATCATCATCATCATCATCATAACAAATACAAAATTCCAAGATTTTATATTTTTTACAAAAATGGAAATACAATTTTTTTGCAATTGTGATTACAACATGACATATATTTCAAAATATTTCAATTATTCATTGATTTAAGAAAAAACAGAAAAAAAATTAGAAAAGGTTCAATTATTCAATGATAATCCAAAATCAAATCAAACAAACATACTGAGAAGAATGGAAAAATATAATTTTTGGTTATTTTGAAAATTAAAAAAAAAAATATCAAATATATTAGGCTGTCCGTAAAGTTATGGCCGATTTTCATGAGCAAATCTTATTGTGATCGAAGCGGAATGAACTTTTCGGACAACCTAAATATATAAATATTTGTCATCAAATGTAATTTTCTTCTGTTTTTTTTTTTGTAATTGTAATTATTATTATTATTTTTTTCATTTCATTTCATTTTATTATATATAAATATGTATGAATGAATTCATGATTAATAAATAAATAATAAAGAAAATTTTCTTAAATTTTCATAAGTAGAATTTTCAATTTTTCAATATAGTCATATGTATGTCATATTGGCGACTAGTTTATTGTTTCAGTTTTAATAAATTTTGACCGGTCAGTCATCATTATAGTCATATATTAGTCATTTTTTTTGTTTTCAAATATCACAATTTTAATTAGACTAGTGCATCATTCGATTTTCGACTAGTTTTTGCTTCATGTAAAAATCAGGAATTAATAGTTAAAGGTTTTAATGCTGTTATTAAGTTTCGAATGTAGTTGTTGTTGTTTACGTTTTTTTGATTCAACCGTACTGGTCACTGGTACATCATCATCATTCATAACCGTATCATATCTACCGAAAGATATGGCATTCGATTGTAAAACTTTATTATTTTCAAATTGATAATCGAATACGTCGTCATTGGAATCATCAATATTTTGCTGCTGTTTTTCAATCGGTTTAGGCTTATTAAATGGCCAAAAAAATTGTTTCGATAGATTCATTGAATATGTGGACGATGAATAATTGAATGCGATGCCAAGCACAATATTCAATGCAGACATATCATAATGATGGCAACCACTGAAACGATAATGTGGTTTTTTATCCAAACGACAAGTGGTTCGCCATTGACTGCCTAAAGGTGCCAAACAATCACTGTTCAAGGCACAATTGACCCAAGGCAGCATTATGCCCCATTCGAATGGATTCCATGTTTGATTATTCAATACGATCATTAAATGACCAGAACGTATCATACGATGAAAGAAGAAATTTTCTTTGGTCGTATGAAAATATTCAAACATTCGTGGATGTGTCAACGAAGATGTTGGCTGTTCGATTGGCCATGATATTATACCAGATTGATTCAAGATTTTTATTTGTAATTGTCGAATTAATGATTGTTTATTTTCAATCAAATGATATTGTGGATCTAACCAAATTATTGTGGTCATTTGTTGTTGATGATTATCATCTTCAATATTTTGTAATGATTTTGAATAATATTGCCTGGTCAATTTGATATCACGTAACATTTCTTGTATAATAATTGAACGATATGCTGCCATTCGAAGATCGGATACATGTGATGGATAATCATTGAATTGAAACGTTCGAATCGTACATAAATTACGTCTGGTATCGTCGATTCTACTCTTCCGACATAATTTTTCAATCTTAAGGCCCAAAAAAAAAAATGAAATGATTTATTATAAGAAAGCTCTAAACTTGGGATCAACACACTTACCGTTTTCAATTGATGAGGATATAACCCTAGATCATATATCATAAGCTCATAATTTGATAAATTATTATTACTGACATTATTATTGGAACAGAAAATTTCAAAAGATTTTATAAAACTCGTGCCTAATTGAAATTGTTTGGAATTGATTGCTGTCAATACAATCGTAGAATCAATGAATTGATGGGGTAATATGCGTGAGAAATTTTGTGATTTTACGAAATCTTTTCGATGCTTACGTTGATTATGACCATTACGATCGTAATGTTCAATACTTTTCAATAGCGAGTCTGTTTGTGAGCTTTCAGCAAATTTGGAATCCAATAATGTCAAATTAAATGGTTTCAATCGTGCATATAAATAAACGATATGTTTAAAATTAAAACCCAGATGTTTCAATTGATATTCAATATCATTCAAATCATCATCATCACTGATATCATCGATATTATCACCATCAATATTTTCATTATTAAGATCATAATTGTTTAAATAATTCAAGTAATTATTATTATTGTCATGTGAATGTTTTTTGGAATTATCATGATCGGCAAAGAGATTCGAATTATCATTGAAATTGGTCAAATTTTCAATCATTTGAATTAGCTTAAACAATTCAAGTGAACGTTTATCATTGATATTATTAGGCACTGTAGACGATGTCGAAGACGATAACATTGCTCGAAAATAATCTAAATAATATTCATTCATTGAATGAATGAATTTATCGATAATTAATTGTTTTGATTTCAATAGATTCATCAATGAATTGGTCGAAGATGATAGTTTTTCATTATTATCGCCATTGTCAATGTCATTATTGCTGTTGTTTTTGTTATAAATTAATATTGCTGGATATCTACGATGATAATGTTCTGCATAATTATAATTCATAAACAGAGGATATTGTTGATTATTATATGATACTAAACAATAAAATGATGTCGATATGGTCAATATCAATATAAAACATAATAAAAGCTTTAATTTTCCAATCGAAAACATTGATTTATTCATATGATTGTTATTGGTGTCGTTATTATGATGAGGATATGTTGTCGATGATGATGATAAGAACAATGGAAATGTTTCAATATTATTATTTGGATTTTTAAGATTTTTCAAATTTAAAGATGAATGAAGACTGATTAAATGTTTATTGATCAATTTCATCATTTAATCTGGTCATAATTTGAATTGAATTGAAATTGAAATTAAAACGATCATAACTAAACAAATCTAAATAATTAATCAATGAGAATCAATGAGAATCCAAAACCACATAAACATATGGACAAAAAGCTATATATACCTTGTTTGTATCTGATTCATTCATACATTGCCAATATAATAAAAGCAATCACAATAGTCGAACAACAACAGCCAACAGCATTTTCGAACCTTTTAAATTTTTCAAAATTATTTTGTCGAAACGATAATAGATGGAGCTGTTGAAGCGAATTTTTTTTATTGGCCCTTTAAATTTGTGGAGCATGCTCTGTTTGACGTTTTTGTTACAGCAAAAAAGCATAGAAAAAAAACATTCGAAACCATTTTCTTGCCTCTTTTCATTCATTTGTTTTGTTTTGTTTTTATTTTATTTTCATTTCATTTCATTTCATTTATTTTTGAGCAGCTGACTCTTGATGTAAATGTTTATTTTCGATGTGTATTTTAGCTCAATTTTGTTTATTTGAATGAAAAAATCAAAAAAATCCAAGAATATTCAATATTTTATTCATTTTTGCATTGTTTTTAATGAATTTCAATGAATTTCAGATAAATTTTGTCAGCAAATACTCATTAACAATTACTCATTTTGAACATTTTGTCACTGTGTTATATTCATTAATCTGTTTCAATTGTTTTAACAATCGTTTTCACGACTTTTGCTTGTGAAACAACAAAAACATTTCTTGATCAATTTAAAACAGTCATTCTCAACCTTTTTTTCGCCGCGGCACACTTAAAAAAGGAAAAGCCTTTATTTCCAAAATCTTGCGGCACACCAAGTAAGGGAATAGTAAAGGAATGAGTTAGATTTCCGAAATTTGGCGGCACACTTTTG
This sequence comes from Psoroptes ovis, assembly GCA_002943765.1. Classification (NCBI taxonomy): domain Eukaryota; kingdom Metazoa; phylum Arthropoda; class Arachnida; order Sarcoptiformes; family Psoroptidae; genus Psoroptes; species Psoroptes ovis. Next base: position 416,434 of record PQWQ01000030.1, on the reverse strand, counting down.
GAATCTGGCGGAACACTAAAGTGCCGCGGAACACCGGTTGAGAATGACTGATTTAAAAAATTAAGCTGCAAATAAACAATTTCAATAGCCTATGACCTTCACCTGCATTAATTAATTAATTAATTTTCTCACATTTTGAAAATCAAAATTGATTCGATTTTTTTTTATTTTTTTGAATTGAATTACTCTTCTGTGAAATCACTGACAAAGGTTTGCAACAAGAAAAAATAAATAAATCCATTTTTACATTTATTCAGCTTTACTTTCCTTTAATCAATGACTTTTCACACACACAGAGAGAACATATAGACAATGTCTTACTTGTTCTTTGATCGAACGTAATTTTTGTATTATAATTTAGCATAGATCAATCGATTCAAATATTGAAAAAATCAAAGATCAAGTCAAAAAGAGTAAGATTATAGAAAACGCAAATTTTGACATCGAAGCATTCGAAATGTGTTGAAAATTGAATGAAAACATGTCCCTTATTACATTCTATTCATTTTCTCCATTTCATAAGTATGATTGTTGATTATTTTCAGATTATTTGCTCAAAGGTTCAAAGAAATTTTTCAGAAACTCTTTCAGAAATTCACATTATTTTCCCTTTCTCTCTCATTCCTTTATTTACACTCTCACTTTGTAATAATTTCAATCCACCTACGTTAATTCATTCATTGAATCAAAAATAAATGAATGAAAATGAATTCAAAGACAACAAAACGAAGCAAACTAATCAATTTTCTTGCTGTGAAAAAACGTCTTAGTCGTTTGTTTAGAATCAAAGTAATTCTTAATTTTTCCACCAAGATTCTTGTGAAAAAAATAAGAATGAAATGAATTTTATATCATCTAGCGGTAATTGATTTTTCTTTGATGTGTTTATTTACAAAAATCATTTAGTTTTTTTCCAAATAATTTACTTTAGCCAAACAGTGGTGGTATAACAAGTGTACACATATGTTTTATATATGTATGTGATTAGTTTTATGCATTTGTAAATTTATATTAGGTTGTCCGTAAAGTTCATTCGGCTTAATCGATAGAGTTGCTCATGAAAATCGGTCAGAACTTTTCGGACAACCTAATATTTGTATTAGTGTTGTTTATCTATGAAAAAGAAGAAGATTCAATCAATATTATTCCTATATTCAAATGCATGTTTTACACATTCACATTCATTTCTGAGTAATCATCACAACACAACACAATCCATTTCTTGTTTTATTTTATTTTTTTTTCAAAAAACTGAAATTTTCAAGGTTAGTTTCGAATCATTCATCATTCTTCATTCAAAATTCTTGTTTTGGATCGCTTCGAATCACTTATGAGTACAAGTTTTCTTCATCAAAAATCTTGAATCGTTGAATCTTGAATTCTGATTCCATGTATTCTTATGTAAACGGCAGCATTCTATAGTCTTCAATCCTTAATAAAACAAATTTCTGTCATCAAATTGTATCTCAATTTTTATTGATTTGATTTTTTAATGTTTTGTTATCGCAATTTATTTTTCTCTTTTGATTTGTGTAGTTTTAAATCATAGATATCATATTTTATATGTGTGTGTTTCCTCACATAAAGTTTTAACAACAAAAACCAAAACAACTCGACAAATTTTCATCCTTATTTCAATTGATTATTGTTTGATCAACACTCAATCATTCAATCAACGGATTAATCAATCAATATTCAAAGCATTCTGGCATTAATAAAGTGACAAATGACAACGTGAATTCTTCAACATTTTTCAAATTCTCAGATGTGTCCGAAAGCGAAAAATTTCATTTCAATTCTGCAGAGTCTTTAGTAATGAATTATTTCTAAGGTCGATGCGTCATAATTTATAAAAAATAGAAAGGTAATAACCTTTTGAATCGTTTTTTCTGGCTTGAAGCAAATAAAATATCAAAAATTATTTCAGGTTTTTCTGTTTTTTGATTTCTAGAAATATCACCACGTTTAAAATGTCATTTTTTGTACCGATTCATCCGGTTCCATACAAGGAACCTTATCAAGGTCCAACCGAGCCTACAGACATAAGGGATAATGCACCATTATCGCTGTATTTTTTATGTACAAAATATATTTTGAAAAATCTTTCAAAAATTTCATTTCATCGTCATCAATTACCACCTGAAATATGTGACAATTTGATTGAGGTAACAATTATGATCGAATAATGAATAAGTAATTAATCGATAAAATCGATTCTTTTCCTTCACACAGTTGATTCGAACTTTTGGTCCAAAAAAAGTTTGCAACAAATTCTTATCATTTTTGAGCACCAAGCGAAGTACAGTAGTTTCAGCTAATCTAAGCAATTTAGATATATCAGATGAAGAATTAGCCGATTTTGTTGATGCACATGGAAAAACATTGAGATCATTGAATATTACTAATTGTACTCGTTTATCACAAAATATTTTACTTCAAGTTAATCGTACATTGTTAAAAGTTTATGACCCCGATAAACTGTGTCGATTGGTCACCGTTTATGAAATCCCTGCCGATTATCTATGTCAAAATCCACGATCATTATCACGGCAAAATTATCCGTTTGTGATTCGAAAATTTTATCATAAAGGAAAAATAAGAACTGAAATAAATCGAAATTATATGACGGCATGTCCTGAATCATATCTACAAAATTCGTACATATTACGAATGGAATGTCCACAATACTCTCAACCAACCATTGATGATAACATATTCGTTAAATCATTGCAAACAACATTTGAAAAAACTTGTTCCCGAATACCAAAAACAAATTATGAGCTGAATCGTGAAATGGGTCTGTTTTGTGATTCGTCATTTGCCAAAGAATTTCTTTTCGACATGGAAGCCACAGCATATGCATGTTATGATCGATTAATCGATGACCATCGCTATTTTCATCTAGGCTCGATTCATTATCCATTGATACGTGCTTCACAAATCGTACGATCAAAAATTAATTCACAATTTCCTGAAGAACATCTTGAACCTAATCAATGTGCTTATTGTTATGGCACCGGGATCAACAGAATGAAGATTTTGATTCTTTCAAAAGCTATGTATCATTCAATGCATCTGTTTGGTAAATATTATGCACGTAGTTATCCTTGTGATGAAAAAATCCTACCAAAAACCGTCTACTCACCAAAATCCAAACAAGATTGTGAACAAGTTTCATCAATAGACAATGATAATGTAGATATTTCGCCACCCGAAGATGACGATGAATCATTTATTGATCTTTCATATCAATATCCATTTTTAATCATGAAAAATCGTAATGTTACATTTTTCGATGATCAATCATCAAATCAACAAATATTTGGACCAACAATTCGACGAAATTTGGTCAGTTCTTGTGAACATTTTTTAGCCGGACGAGCATCATGTCGGTCATCAATCAATGCCAATACATCATTATCAAGAAATGTTGTTGATGGGCAGAATTTAGAATTTTCTCCATTACATCCACCACGTGTCGATTCAATCGAAAATTCTGAATTACCTTCGATGTCTTCTGCAGCTGCTACATCATCATCTTGTCCAATATTATCGAGCTGTGTTGAAGCCGCATACTTTAATTTTGATACGAATCATTTGCCCGAAGAATCTTTGGCCGCAATGATCAATGATTCAACAACATCTAATAGCAATAATCATAAATTTCCAAAAATTTTGAAAAAATTTCGCCCACATTCACATAATACATTCGATAATGAACATAATGCAAATATTTCTGGCAATTCTCGGTCATCAGCTGTCAATCAAATGTCAGTCAAAAATGAACCTTCTCCAAGAAATTTTTCACCAACATCATCAATGTCATTCGTCTTGTCTGAAGATGATTCTCATGATTCATTGGAAGCAAATGCTTATGAAATTAATTCACATGAAATCACATGTCCATTACATCCTCAAAATTGTCCACCCGAATATGATTATTTCGATTATTTGAGTTTAGTTTATAACACCGAAGCTACCAGCAATGAATTTGCGAATTCTTCTGAGCAACATTATTCAGAAGACATGCTTAGATTTGAAATGTACCCTTATCAAGTTTATCGTATCGAGACACCGGGCTATCAATATATAAGACTAGTTGAAGTAGTCACATGGGCTCCATCATCACTCGAATCATTGACTGTCGGCCCATGTTCGATACCTGAAAACTTTGAAGAGATGCGTCCAGAACTGCGTCAATCATTGATTTTGAATCGTGATTTTCATCATTTAAAAAGACTTACCATCAATCTATGGCCAATGAATATGCAAGAAAAATTTTTCAATAATTGTAAATATCTCGATAGATTAACATATCTAGATCTGAGTCATTGTCATTCGATTGGTGATGGTCGATCACTGACAAAAATGACTAATCTTCAAACATTAATTCTATATAATGTCCGAAATATTAACAGTCATTTGCTGGATTCAATTTGTCAAATCAAAACATTAAGGTAAATATCTGCAATTCAATTTGATTGCTCACGAAATTAATTTGAATTCAATCAAAATCACAATTCAACAGAGTATTGGACATTTCAAATTCGGACGATTTAATCACCAAAACAATACGTGATCCTACGGCAAAACTTCGAAAACTTATATCATCATTACCTGAACTAGTTTCACTAGATTTATCATGTACAAATGTAGCTTGTAAGTTTTTTTGATAATAATAATTAGCATTCAAAATTATTGGTCAATTATATTTTTCATTATTACTAGCTGGAATCATAACCGGTCTTGCAGAACGTGAAAAAAATCCGCTGGAATTTTTAGGCATTTTCCATACGAATGTTGAACCAAGTTCTCGAAATCATATTCCAGCACTGTTCATAGCTGGTGAAAATTTCGAAGATTTAGTACTGAATTCATGTGAAGCATATATGAATCGTCCAGAAATGTTGAAAAAATGTTTGAATGAATTGTTTCAAATATTTCGTTTTGAGGTTAGTTTTTCATATTTATCATACAGCTGTTTAATTTCTCCATCGTATTATTTTACATAGAATGGTCAACATGATCTTGAACGAGCAGTGAAAATTCTAGTCTGTGCACTTGGCCGTCATCCTGATGATAAAATGATTCAAATGGCAGCTTCGGCAACATTATTTTACATTATCAAATCAGATGAAGCAAAACCATTATTAGGAAGGAGAATAAAGGAGTTGATTGTTACCCGTTTATTGGATGCTATGCAAGCATTCAAAAATGATCAAACTGTATGTCGAATCAAATTATTTATTCCATTTTTTTCTCATGAAACTTTTTTGAATCATAGATGTTACGGAATGGTTGTTTGAATCTGATTCATTTTCAAATACCAGCCGATGTGATATCGGAATATACTCGACTAGCCGATATTCTTTTGTATATTGTAGCCATTGATGAAGATGAATTTGTTCAAAGATTAGGTTCGAATAACATGGTCTCGAGAAAAAATGTGTCATTTTACTGAATTATTATTTTTTCATTGTAGGAATTTATCTTCTTAATTCATTGGCATGTCAAGTAGATGGTGAACAAAAAACGATTGTCGGCAATCTAGGTGCTATCGAAAAAATGCTCAATTTAATTCAATCTCGTTACAGTAATAATCTGTGTGATGAAGTAATGGAAACAGCTTGGAGTACAATGTGGAATGTTACAGGTAAATTTCGAAAATTAAATCAAAGCACAAAAAGTTATTTTCATATGGTCCTTAAATTTACAGATGAAACACCTATAAATTGTGAACGTTTTCTGAATCATAATGGAATGGAATTTTTCGTAACTTGTATGGAAAAATTTCCTGATCATCCAGGTATTGATTGGTATTTTAAATTTCAAGATTTTCAGTGTTTTAATTCGTGATTGTTTTTTATGATCATCTTAGAATTACTTCGAAATATGATGGGATTATTGGGAAACGTATCGGAATGCGCTCATCTCCGTTATCGTTTGATGAAAGATGATTATATTTCACGTTTTGTTCAGCTTTTAGATTCACAATCTGATGGTATTGAAGTTAGTTATAATTCAGCCGGAATCCTTGCTCATATAGCTTCGGATGGTGCCGAAATATGGAATCGTCATTTGCCTACATTGGACCGAAATGAAATGCTTTCACGAATGGAAATGGCCATTCATAGATGGAAAATAAATTCTAAACGCAATATTAATTACAGGTATTTGACGATAGAGATTTATTCATGAATCACCAGATTGATTATCTCTCTCTTTGAACAGGTCGTTTGAACCGATTCTTCGTTTACTTCGAGTGTTGTCGATTTCTTGGCAAGCACAATATTGGGCTGTTTGGGCATTAGCAAATTTAACACGTGTTCATAGTAAGTAAATTATTTTCATTTTAAAATTTGCTTTATTTCAATTTTATTTTATTTTCCCAAGGCACAAAATATTGTACATTATTAGAAAAAGATGGTGGCGTTGAAGTCCTCAAATCATTTATTCTATCACCAAGACCAGATAATTTTTCATTACCTGAATCAGTGAAACGTTTGGCCATTGTTACATTATTTCAATACCACTTGTATAATACATTCGGTAGTGTTAAAATATTGGAAAAATCCAGTGAAATTGCCTGCTTCAAATTGATAAATTCATCAACATTAATCAATGATTTTTTACGAAAATTTGGTTTCGAACATTTAGCATCGGAATTGGATATTGACGACGATAATATTCAAATCCATCACACTGATAATGCTTCGACAACAACAACAGACATCATAATGGGTGAATTTTCCAGTTATAATCATAATAATAAATTTATCGATGAAAATGAATTAAGAAACCGTAATAATGACGATGATGATGATGAAGATATGATTTTGTAATGCAGCAAAAAAAAATGAAAATTATTGTATAAATTATGTAAAAGTGCCATTTATAGTTTTGAATTACATTTATTAACATGAATTAACATCGCGAAATATTTGAAAATATTTATTCACTTATTACATGCATTCATACACATTTTTGACAAAATTATATGATTTTATCAACAATTTTTATAAACCTTGAACAATTAATACTAAACTTATCAAACATTATTCACAGATTTATTTGTAATATTTTTATTTCATTTTATTAAATTTTTGTTCGATTACCACCATTATTCAATTCATTAATTTTTTTTAGACTATAGTTTAACATTGTAAATAAAATTCAATAATTTTGTTTAAATTGAAATAATTATTCACCTTTTTTTCTAGTTGTCATTCGATATTCAAGTTTAAAATGTGCATATCTTATTCGAAAATCGAGATTTTTCTTCTTCCCAGATATAGATGGCAGCACATTTAGCTAATTATTATTCAATTTATTTTTACACCTGTCAATTTTTTTCATTTTTTTGAAGAAAAATCATCCAATTTTCATTTATGCATATTTTACTCCTTTTTCTACTCTGATTCAGAGTATATTTAGTCATATATATTTTCGTAGATTATAGTTTTATTTTTTTTGTCCAAAAATCTTAATTTTTTTTACCAAGAAACAAATGTGTGCAGATGTTCACACCACTTGTTTTGTGCCATATTGTGATGCTTTTTTGAAGATTTTCTAAGATCAGTAATTATTTTTGTTTTTAAAAATCAAATCATGTATCAAATGAGAAATGTTGAACAAGAAAATAGGAAAAAACAAAGAAATAATAATCGAAATAATGATGATGCACCACTTCAAGGTTATTTATTGATAAATTTAAATGTTCACCAACAAGACAAACCATCACCATCATTGATTAATTCACGGAAGAAGCGATGGTTTGTTTTCAACAAAGATAATGGTAAATTATATTATTATCGAACGAAAGAAGATTTATTTCCATTAGGTGAAATTGATATCAATCAAGCATCGTTCATATTAACAAATCCAACTACCGGTATCGATACATTTCGTTTTGAAATACGTACAGGTGTTAAACAATGTATACTTGAAGCAAATAATTCAAGCGAAGGTTTTCATTGGGTTCGAATGTTACAACATTATCGTCAAAATTATTTTCAACAATTAGCTGCTGCAGAAGAAGAAAAGTTGAAAAATGAATCCGCAGACAAATCATATTTTTCGATTGATGATAATGATGATTCATCATCATCTTTGTTAACTAATTCTTCGAATCAAACATTCCAACAACAAAACTGTGATAAAAATTCTAAAATTGATGATATCGATTCCAATGATAATAGTCATATCGAAATGTTTAATGATAAATCGAACAAAACTCGGCTAAAATATTCTCCGAATGCTGCTTCGTCGAAAATCGCTAATCAAAAACGTACTCAATCATTACCACCGGATAAACGGATGCAAAAATTATCGTTACCAAATACAGCGAATAACCAAATCGATGGCAATCGAAGACCTTCACGTTTATTTGGTGGAATGTTTAGCGGAAAACAACAACCTCAAAAACAACAAGATGATTCCGCTAAAGAAATGAATGAATACGAAAATGATTGTCCACAATGTAAACGATCAATGGGTAGTTTGATAGCGTTACGTCATGATAAATTAGCATTAGAAGATGAAGTGAAAACAAATCGTGAAGTGATCAAAATATTACAAGAACAATTACGAATCATTAACCAAAGTGAAAAACCGACCAATTGTTCGGATACTGATGATCCTCGATGTGATGATCTAGTCGCATTAAAAATCAAACTAAATACATTGACCAAAGAAAATGAAAATCTTCGGCTTGAAAATCGATCATTGCACAGCACCAAACAAGTATTGGAAGAAATGTTAGAATCACGTGATCGAACACTGGTATCATTAACACATGAAGTTTATGATTTAGAATGTAAAAATTCCCGTATGCAAACACATGCTGAATTGGAACGTGAATTTATTCAAGATGAAGTACCCAAGAAGCTTCGACAAAAAATTGAACAACTTGAAGTAAATTGAATCTTGAAATTTTGATTTTAACAATTATTCATTTCTTATTTATTTTATATTTACATCATAGGACACTGCAATCGCATTCGAACAGCAAAATTATTTTCTTAATAAAGAAATAATCGAATTAAATGAAATTCGAAGAATTCTAGAGCTGAAACTTAAACAATCTGAATCAAAATTATGTGAAGTGGAAGCGAAATCATCACAAATCCAGTCGAAATTATTATCATTATTAAAAGAAATCAATCACTGTATACAGATTGAAGAACGTAATAGGAAAGAAGAATTTCATGGTATTGAAAATAATCAATTAAATTCCGCATCATCGAATTCTTTTGTAACGAATGAATCTGTAAAACAATTAGTATCACGATTACTTGAAGAAAGTTCATTAGACATTCCACTTAGTTGGAAACCAGGCAATAGACCAAGATCAGGATGGTCAAGTAGATCAGCATCGAATTCAATTTGTGGCACTGAATATGATGAATTAGGATTTTATCAACACAATAACGAGCGGCCTAGATGTTATGATTTTGTATTGGATCCAGATAAAAGTGAGATAACATGGCGTTCGAAATGGGATCATTTTATGAGTAATTTAAATAATCATGGTGAAATACCGATCGGTAATGCTGAACTGAAGCAAATGATTCGTCTTGGTGTACCGCAAGATTATCGTTGTAAAATTTGGCGTTCATTAATACATCAACGTGTAAAAGATTTAAAAACAAAATTAAGTGATAATTACTATGAATCATTATTACGTAATCGTTTGAAATTAGTTTCACAAAACAAAATTCTTGATCCATCAGCTAAACAAATCGAGCTAGATTTATTACGTACATTACCGAATAATCGTCATTTTGAAAATCTGGAATCTGATGGTATTGAACGATTACGTCGTGTATTAATAGCATATAGTCTTCATAATCCATCTGTTGGTTATTGTCAAGGTTTAAATCGATTAGCTGCCGTTGCTTTATTGTTTATGCCTGAAGAAGATGCATTCTGGTGCCTGGTTGCTATTGTCGAACGAATCATGCCCAAAGATTATTATGGCCGTAATTTACTAGGTATTTTTTGTATTTTTTGTTTTCATGAATTTTCTAACAAAATTTATCCGAATTTAGGAGCACATGTTGATCAATATGTTCTACGAGATTTAATCACAGAAAAATTACCACAATTATCACAACAAATGGATCAATATCATATTGAAATATCATTATTTGCATGGTTTTTAACAATTTTCATTGATAATGTTCCTGTATTTGTTTACTTGCATATATGGGATGTATTTCTACATGAAGGTAGTAAAGTATTGTTTCGATTTGCTTTGGCTATATTACGATTGCATGAATCAGAACTATTACAAATGACCGATTCAGCATCGATGAATCAATTTTTACGAACATTGGACGAGAAACAATTCAATTTACAACGATTATCTGATATAGCTTTTCGTGAATTGAATCCATTTCAATCACGATTAGTACGAACAAAACGAACACATTATACTGCATTGGTTATTGAAGAATTGAAAAAAATTGATGAATTTCGTGATACATTGAACGTTGAACCACCGAAAACAACGAATGAACAATCAGGACAATTGAATCTCAAATCAAAAGATACTCCGCTAATGTCATTTGATGATGAATCTGAATGATTCTTATTTGAGATTACTCATCAGAAACATATCTTGTCATTCGTTCATTTGAATGAATAAATAAGAAATTTTCTTTGGTGATTTCAAATGTTAAAATATAATTATATTGTACAATATTTATTAATCAATTCATTGGCCCGAATATGATCATTTGAATTTCGATAAATTTGTGACAAATTGAACGCTATTTCTGGTGATAAATCAAAACGTTTATCATGAATTTTTAATGGTGTTTTCAGTGCGGCTACGTATAATTCTTTGGCATAAGGAATGAATCCCAATTGATGAAATGCTCGAGCCAAATTATAATATGTTTCTTGACATTTACCAATTTTCAACATATAATCATGAAGAAATGCAATCATTTGTGCAAATAATGAACATTTATCCAGGGTATGTTTTTGACAAATTAAATGTAAATAAGCTGAAGCTACATGAAATGAATCATACCGGTACGTGGTTCGCATTCGATATATCATTAAATATATGGCTAATGCATGTAAATAACGTGAAGATTCGAATGCAATATGTCCATTCACTAACAGAATGTTTACATTTTCAGGCGATTCAGACCATAGCCTTATACAAAAACGTTTATGACGATAATCTTGATAAATATTGGTCAACATTGCACTGAATGTATACCATAGCTTGCCACTGTTACGAAATTCTTTGATCAATAGTTTTCCAAGCCAAAATGTATATTTTCGTACTTTGGCATCGATACACGTACGAAATGTGATCAATAATAATGGCTGTTTTAATTCATGACTAAACGATGATATCAGACCAGAAAATGCCCAACGAACAGCTTCGTCGTGTTCTTGAAGATAATTCAACAAAACAAAAATGGATTTTTTCCAAAAATCAAAAAATTGTTCCCGATTCAAGCGGCCACCTGTTAATTCTGTACGTCCTGATACTAGAGAACATTTTCGTCGTAATGATCTTGCTGATTTCATAAGGCTTGATAATGTTGTTGATCGTGCAACTAATTCGGCCATGTCACGCCAATTTTCAATAAATTTCAAATTGGAACTTAACAATAATCGACAATGAGAAATGAATTCGGTCCATCGTTTACATACAAATAAGAGATTACAACGATTAATCAATAAATTAATATCAACTTCAATATGATCAAGATTCACTTTATCCAAAGCACGTTCAGGTATACCGATCCGGTTGCAAAGATCACTCAATTCATTGACAGCATCATAATTATGTTGATCATAACGTATTGCATTACCATATGCTTCTATGGCATCATTATCATGACCAAGTTTTCGTAAACACAGCCCATACCAATACCAATATTTGGATGATTGGAAATTTTTAACCAATTCACCTGAATAATATCGTGCTTGTTCAAATTCATTAACATTAATCAATGCAATAATCAATGAACGATATATCATTTCTTGTTGATTTTCATTTTCAATTTTAGAAAATTTCTCATGAAATGGTTTAAGCAAAGTCTTATGATGTTCATTATATTTATCATCGTATAAACATGCACATATCAATTTTGATTGTATGACAATGTCGCTGGTGTTGAAAATGCTTTCATCAAGATTATTGAAAATGATTTCACGATATTTATCGATTTTCTCGTCATTCATTATCATATCACCATCATCAAATAAATCGATTTTAATCAATTCATATTGAATAAATTTCGATATTACTTTATTAACATGACCATTGGTCAACAATAAATCGAAATATATTGGAAAATATAGACGAAATGAAATGAATTTATTCATATCATGCTCAATCGAATGTTGTTCAATGACGTTATGTATAATTGTCAGCGCTTCTTTTGGTGAATTCAATTGAAATAATAATAGATTAGCGATTCGAAACGCAATCGATATGATAATCTTATAATCTTCAGGTTCTAATATTGACATCATTTTTTCATATGTTTTATATGCATTTTCATATTGTTTCAATTCTTCAAAAATGTTAGATTTCTTAATATAATATGTAAGTGTTTTTGGACTTAATCGTGAAGCTCTCGAATAGAATTTCAGTGCCGATTTATACATTTTATTAAAATAAGCCAATTCAGCTAATTCAGCCCAACGTTCACTATCATTTTGATTGAATTCAATCCCCAGCAGATAAAATTCCAGTGATTTATCATAATTACCTAAACGACGATAAATATCACCCAATGCATCATATGGTTCTGGATTCAATGGATTAATTCGGATAACTTCGAATAGTAAACTAATAGCTTCATCATGTTTACCATGAGCAAATTTCATAAATGCTTCTCCAATCGAAAAATTTATTATGTCATTGGATGTTTTTTTAAACAATTTCTCCCTGGTATCCACTGGATTTATACCATATGTTTTATAAATATTACGCATATCAATTTCGATTGGTTCTTCGATTTCTTTTTGTTCTTCAAATGTCAACATGTCAGTCGAACCGATATCATCGGTGAACAAGTTTTTCGTTGTTTTCATCGATGATGATGCAGATTGATGTTTACGTTTTTTAGCCGTACGTTTTCTATTCGTATTGGTATAAAACATTTCATGATAATATTGTTGGGGATCGATTTCAATTTCATCCAATTCAAATTGATGATCATCATTGGAAACATCGTTATGAGCATTATCATCATTACCATCATCAATATCCATACAGCCATCACGCATATTCAATAATAATTGCAGAGGATTATCGTTGGCCATTTTTAATGATATTTCCAACCCCACTCAAAATTTACACGGCCAATATTTCACAAATTTTTTAAATTTGACGATCAAAATATTTTGATTTTCAGAAAAAAAGCAGTATCGATACAATCGATATTTTTTTTAAATTTTTCAAATTTTAAAAAATCAAAAATTTTGATAATTTATTCGCGATAAATTCATTATCATTGGGGATTTCGCAATTAATCATTATTGATTATGCTGCAATTTCTTAAGACGTTGATAAGCCTTAATGAAAACATTGAATTTTCCATTTTTCTCGTTGTTTTAATCGTAAAAAATCTTAATTTTTGAATTCAAAATTTTGAAAACAAAACAATGTTACAGCCACTGGATTTGATTGACAAGTAAGTACATAACTCTTTGGTTTCAAATGACCCTTATTTATGATCATCAATTTTTTCCAAATTGAATTAAGCATCACTGAACCCTTTCGTTTTCGATTAGAAATCGAATATGAAACATTCATCACATATTATTTCAATGGAAATCATGAATTAGCCATGAAAATTTTTGGCCTTGTAAATTCAATCGGTGTTTATTGGTTGATTGGTTTATGTTTTGCATTTATCGAATATTATCGATGGCCAAAATTTATTCTGGACTACAAGGTGCAAATCAATAAAACACAATTGAATGGAAAAAGTTTTCGAAAATTGTTGCCACAAATAATTATGAATCAAATAATTGGCATATTAATCGGTTTATTATTTGAATATTTACGCTCAAATCAAATGCTATTTTCAAAGGCATCCGATCATTTACCAACATTGAGTCGTTTTATTTTCGAATGGTTCTCGTTCATTTTGATACGTGAATGTTTATTCTATTACCTGCATCGTTTGTGTCATTATGGAATATTTTATCGTCGCATACATAAACGACATCATGAATGGCAAACACCGATCGCATTGACCGCTATTTATTGTCATCCAATTGAACATATATTTGTCAATGTTATCCCTGTGTTGATTGGACCATTTTTACTGTGTTCACATCCCTTGATTGCCAATGTTTGGTTACTTTACACCATTTTGCTAACCCTTAATGATCACAGTGGTTATCATTTTCCATGGTCTTTGTCACCGGTGTTTCATGATTTTCATCATCTTAAGTATGCATGCATTTCTTATTTTTTATTTATTTGAATCGAAATTCAATTTTCTCCTCTTCGATGACCCTTTAGATTCAATGTTAATTATGGAATACTTGGCCTATTAGATTGGCTACATGGTACCGATCGAATGTTTCGTAAATCAAAATTTTATAAAAATCATTTTATTTATTTTGGTTTGAAAGCACCGAATTATAATTTTAAAGATTGATTGCTTTACAATCTGTTAGGGTTTAGGCCTAATAAAATTTTTCAAAAAAAAAAAATTTTTGTGATCGCAGCCAACAGGATTCGAACCTGTGCGGGAATATCCCAATGGATGACTGTCTTATGAAATTTGAACTTGATATACCAAATTCAAAACTCCAAATTTCAAATGTACTCGTATAAGTGACATTTGGTTAAAACAATTCGAGTCCATCGCCTTAACCACTCGGCCATAGCTGCTACCTTTAACAATTGAAGCTGGTTTGAAAATATTCAAGGGCCCCTGACAACCCTTCCATTTCCACTTATTTGATTGGCGTTTTTATTTTTTCATGAAGGAAAATGGGATCTAATTTATGAACAGAAAAAATCTGTTCAAATTTCAACTGTGGACAATTCCATGGTCCATGGCCGATTCGTGACTAATCAACAAATATTTCAATTTTCAAAATTTAAAATAATTTAGTTCTTTTACAATCCCAAAGATGGCGTTCAAATAGGGCGCCGACTATTTTAACATTGAACGAGATCAAAATATTAAAAAGTTAAAATAAGTTTGTTTATTATTTATATTGACAAGTGAAAATTTTTGTCAAGATAATAATTAATTAATTTGATTGTGAAATGATTGATTGATTTATCAAAAATGTTAATGAAATAGGATGAATGATTGAATCGATATTGTTTGCTTTCCACCCAATTCGATCAAAAATTGATTATTGATTTACAAAATTTAAAACTCATGTAACTTGAAACTCATGAAATTTTAAAATAATGAATAAACAAGTCGATCTGAATGCAAACAGTGGTGATAATTATACAAATGTCCAGCCAAATAATGATCAACAACAACAACCACAACAACATCAAACAGTACAACCATTGAAATTGGATGCACAAGAATTCTATGATATCAGCGAAGATGATTATGTTGATTTTGATACATCCGAAGAATATTTATTACATTTTTCACGTATTGGTCACGTGCAATTGGTTCGAAAATTGTTGCATTTACGTGATACAAAAGAAATTGTGCTGAATATTGATTGTAAAGGTACAGCTAAATCGAATTACGGTTGGTCACCGTTGCATTTGGCCACATATTTTGGCCATTATGATGTTGTGGAAATTTTAATCAAAAATGGTGCCGATATTAACGTGCAAAATGAAGAAGGTGATACACCATTACATAAAGCAGCATACACTGGTCGTGAAAATATTGTCATATTACTACTGGCGAATAATGCAAATGTATTCATACCGAATGGTGATTCATTACGGGCATTCGAAATGGCTAAATCTGATTCGATACGTAATTTATTATCAGCAGCCGAAAAATTCGACATTAAACGGCGGGAAGAAATGTTTTTGAGTGCAGCACGTTCAGGAAAAATATCGACAATGAAAGAACTGCTTGAAGATATTAATAATGGTGTCGATATTAATTGTGTTGATTCATCTGGTAATACGGCCTTGCATTGTGCTGCATATCGTGGACAAACTGAAGCAGTTATTTTCCTATTGAAAAATGGTATCGATACAAGTATTAAAAATAAACGTGGACAAATTGCTTCGAATGTTGCCGCAACAATATCCCTGAAACAATTGATACAAGAAGCTCATTTATCGATAATTACACCTAAAGTTGTTGCATCCTTGAAGAATAAATCCATCACACGATTCGAAGGTTGTCTGCTTCGTAAGGTAAAATTTTTTGGTTGGCGCCCGATATGGGCTGTACTCGAGCGAGGTGTATTTTCATATTTTCAAAATCGTGCCGATGCATCGACCGGTGTACGACGTAAAGGTTATAAATATCTAGAAAATGCAATCACCGAAATTGTTAGTGATAATGCTATGTTGATGAATAACAACAATTCCAATAATTTCCAGAACCCATCCATATCAACCATAACCTCAAGCAATAATGATGTCAATGACCATAAAAATTTACAGCCATCATCATCATCATTATGTTTTATGATAATATTTTGTGATCGATCACGTGCAATGTTTGCTTTGCCTAAAAATCAAACCGAATTAGATTTACAAAAATGGATCAATTCGATTAATGATCATATTTATTTTAGCACTACTTTTATGAAACAAGGTACACATTTAGGTGATGATTCTGATGATGATGATGATGAAGAACAGGCTAAACAGCTGTTATCACCGATAGCAATACAAGATATGATTTCGACAACCGCTGCACATCAAAAAATACTCGAAAGACATATAAATGCATTAAAACAGCTGCTGAATGATGAAACATTATTTCAATCGACTGCAAAATCATCAGAAAATGATCGTGATGAACATTGTTCGAATGATAGCTGGAATCATCATTCATCATTATTACAATCAATTGATTCGATACCACGTTCAACAATACCATCGATTAAATTTCATTTAAATTTAATATTAGAATCATCGAAAAATGCAAATTCATCATTATCACAATGTTTAATATTGTTATCACATAAGAATCAGGTTTGTTTGATTTTTGAATTTGTTTTAATTTAATTTAAATCAATTTTTTCTATGCGCCAACCCTTTAACCCTTTAATTTGGATTCATTTTTATTCTTTTATTCTCATCTGTCCCCATTATCTATAGTCTCAACAAACATTGATTCGACAAGAACAGGAAAAAGTTCGTGCCTTAGATGAAGCACTGCAGCTATTAGCTCGTGAACATCATGATCTACAAACATCGGTTACACGTTCGATCAAGAATTCTACGATTCGTGAGCAAAAACGACAACAATCCGAAATGAATTCAAATAATTCAATGATGACTGATCAATCAATGATCAATGATTCGATGAATCTGCTTTCATTGAATCGATCATCGATGATACATCGATCATTAACATGCCTATCACAATCATCGTTAACAACAGCGACCGATATGGATGAATATTTCGATGCATTCGATGATGATGTTGATGATCATAATGTCATTGATGGTGATAATAATGATCATCACCAAGAACAAATAGGTCCTTGTAAATTAATGATGGATGATCCATCATCGAATCATCAAATTACATCATATCATACGGCTAATACGGAACAACAACGACAACAGCAGCAACGAAAAGAATTGAATGATAATGATTTGACGACAATCAATGATTCAATATCGACATTATCATCTGATAACGATAATGATCGAACACTTGGATCTGATGATGACCTGAATGATGATAATGATTCGCCATTAAACCATTGTCCACAAAGGTTAGTCGTAATTTTTTCACATGTTTTTACCTTTGAAATTCGCAGAACTTTTCCATTACTTTTGAAATACTCGAAATGCCATAGCCCTTCATTCGAGCCTAAATCAATGAATAAACATAGAACTACACTATCAGGTCCTAGACTTGAGAACCGGTTAATATTATTATTGAATATTTTGAAAAACACTGCATGTTCGTGTTTGTGAATTTATGAATAGCTTTATATTATTGTATTTCCGATAGTAATTGTGAAACACTCAAACACTCGGGACCATACACACGTTTGATGATGGTGGGGTAAGGGGTTCGCCCAATTTTCAATTTTCGAATAATTCTATTCTTACCCGATTCCTTGCGATCTCGGTCCGTGTGCAAGTCATTCGAACTGTGTGCTTCGATTATTTGAATCTGACTCAATTATTTTTATTTTTTTATTCAATAATTCAATTCATACATTATGATGATTTGCTTAGAATTCACAAAATTGAAAGAATGATTTCTATTTCTTTGTTGTCGGTGAAGCCCTTTCTAAAATCAAATTTATTTATTTTCAATGCATAGAAAAATATTTAGGTTGTCCGAAAAGTTTTTGCCGATTTTTCAATTATTTTCCACCGATATAATCGGCAAAAACTTTACGGACAATCTAAGATTTCTATGCATTGAAATTGAATTTGTAGAAAATGAATAAAAAAATAAATAAATAAAAAATTTAATTTAAAAATTTCCGTAGAGTTTTGTGATATGATTTTAGCATATAAATTTGTGTGTGTTTATGAAGACAATGCTTGCATTCATTCAATGCATTCATTTACATTCACATTTACATTCAAAATTCGATTGATATTCAATTTTTTATTCAATTTTTAAATATCAATTGAATTTATTTATTTATTTTCAAAAAAATAAATGTACATTAAGCTGTCCGTAAAGTTCTGGCCGATTTTCATGAGCAACTCTATTGATTAAGCCGAATGAACTTTTCGGACAACCATCTAATACAGTCATTCTCAACCGGTGTTCCGCAGCACTTTAGTGTTCCGCCAGATTCCAAAAGTGTGCCGCCAAATTTCGGAAATCTAACTCATTCCTCAACTATTCCCTTACTTGGTGTGCCGCAAGATTTTGGAAATAAAGGCTTTTCCTTTTTTAAGTGTGCCGCGGCGAAAAAAAGGTTGAGAATGACTGATCTAATATCTCTATATGTGAAATAATAAAAAAATTCCAATTTTTAAATAAAGATATAAAGATTGGTCATGACTTTATTGTATTCAATGATGAACTCATTCAAAATTCTTGTCTTGAAATTTGAAATTTTGTCGTTATTATTCGAGCAATAATCGATCAGAGAAATTGTAATTTTTCTTATCGTAGTTCTCCCTGTGTATTAATATTGGTATAATAATTTGTTCTTTGAAACATGAAATGTTTGAGAAAATAATGTAAAATAATAATCGAAACTATTAGTTTGTCCGCAAAGTTTTGGCCGATTATAGCGTAGAAAATCATTGAAAAAATCGGCAAAAACTTATCGGACAATCTAATATATTTTTCTTGGCCAAAAATAAGCGTAAAATTTAGTCTAAACACACATTTAGACACATTTCTCAATTTTCTCATGCTTATTATCAAAGATAATTTGATTCAAATCACATTTTTGAAAAATTGACCAAATTTATTCAGTGTAATACCGGTATGAAAATGGAAATGAAATTCAATTCAATCGAATTCAATTCAATCGAAAATTTCACTTGTCAAAAAATATAATTATTTCTTGGGTTCTTATTCATTGCATCACACACTTATTATTCGATTTTTTTTGGACCCTTGCTTTTATTTATAAAAACTATAATCTTTGTGATTACTCGTAAAATGCATTCAATATCTTTTGAATGATTTGAAATTTATCGATAATATATTTCCATTTCATGGTTCAATTGTCATAATGTTTGTCGTAAATCCGTTGTTTTCGTTTGTTTTTCCATCACATTTTCATATCATGCCATGTCAATTTTTGTTTGTTTGTTCATCATCATCATTATATATGAGTGTATATGATTAGCCTGGCAAAACACTGTGTGAAAAACAAGAAAAATTCCATGAAACCCAAATCGAAGACCTTACATGTATGATAGACTATAGTCCTATAGGATAAATAACAGATTTTATATATTCATATGAATTTCTTATTTATCATTCATTTCATTTATATTCATTAGATTGTCCGAAAAGTTTTTGCCGATTATATCATAGAAAATCATTAAAAAATTGACAAAAACTTTGCGGACAACCTAATATTTCTATTTATTTTCTTTGTATTTTAACATTCACATTTCTAATCATTTTTTTATTATCATCATTTTAATATGTGTAATATCAAAATACATTTTACATTCATTGTTTGTTTATTTGTTTGTGTTAATCATACACATTGTGAAATGCATTAAGATATTTATTTATTTTTATTTTCGTTATTTAATTTCAATGTGTCAGAGTCATTGTATCGTGTTTGTATAGTGTTTTGCAAGTGTGTGCGTGTAAGTGTAACAATATGAGTGTTGAATGTTAATAAACCAAATAAATAGATTTTTTCTTTGAAATTGAAAATGTTGGTATTAAATTGAATGATAACGTTCAAGAATAATGATAATAATATGATCATTTGGTTATTTTATTTTATTTTTTTCTGGGGAATTATATTGGGTTGTCCGAAAAGTTTTTGCCGATTTACTAATTGAAAAACATTTGAAAATCGGCTTAAATTTTGCGGACAACCCATTATTTTTACCAAGAAATAAAATAATAATAGAAAAGACATTACATGTTCAAAAATGAATCGATGATGATTTTTTCACATTATTTTTATGGTCCAAAGAATAATTTTCTATTTTTTTTAATGATAATTATCATAATACATTGAATACAACAATGAATGATTTGGCCAAAACATTAATGATTTTTTATTTTGTTTTGTTGTTTTGTAAAAAAAGCAAAATATTAGATTGTCCGCAAAGTTTTCCCTCGTTATTTCGTAGAAAATAATTAGAAAATCGGCAAAAAACTTTTCGGACAATCTAATATTTCTAAGCATTCAAAACATTCAACGGACATTCACATTCCATTACAAATGTATGTGAATGTGCCATTTAAATGTTTTTTTTTTCGCTCATTTTTGATGCATTTTCATTCTAAATTGAATTGAAATGAATTTCTCACAAATGCACACACAGAAAATTTAATTTATTGATTTTTATTTATATTTCATTTTTGATTCAATTCAATTTAATTCAAATTTTATTTTTTAAATAAAGGGTTGTCCTCAAAGTTCTTGCCGATTATATCGTAGAAAATTCATTGAAAAATCGGCAAAAACTTTTCGGACAACGTAAATATATTTCATTTGCATTGTAATTATACACAGTTATAATAATAATAATAATAACGAATGCAAAACATGAATTTTGAATTTAAATTTTTCAAATTTATACACAACAGATAAGCGAAATCAAAATGAGAAAACAGAAAAAATGTCAAATCCATTTTTGATTCTATTTATTTATTTATTATGTCTATTTTTATTCAATTTCATTGCTTTTTCATCGTTATTTATTTAATTGTCCGAAAAGTTTATTCCGTTCATTCGATAGAGTTGGTCATGAAAATCGGCGAGAACTTTTCGGACAACTTAATATCAGGTTGTCCGAAAAGTTCTCGCCGATTATATCGTAGGAAATTCGTGAGAAAATCGGCCAAAACTTTTCGGACAACCTAATGTATTTAGTTGTTGTTTGAATAAGATTTAATATTTTGGAAAAAAATAGAATAGAAAGATTTGAACATTTTATTTAAGAAAAAAAAATAAATTTTTCAAAATTTATTCATTTTCTTCGGTTTTTTGTTTGTTTTTTCTATTTTGTTCTATTCTTCGAATATTATTGTGTGGTACATTGATTTCAATGATGAGATATATTGGATTGTCCCATAAGTTCTTGCCGTTTTTTGAATAAACAAAACTTAAAAAACGGCAAGAACTTATGGGACAACCCAATATTTTTCTGAGAATACCCAGAGATACAGATGCACATATAAAATGCATTTTATTGACCGAGATTTCTTCTTTTTATTATTTTCAATGAAGAAATTATTATTTTTTGAATAATTTGACATTTTATTTTATTTTATTTTTTCCCGGAATCGATTCGAAAAATGAATTTTCATAATTTATTTTTCCCAAATTTGCCATTATTTTTTCTTAATATGTTTGGTTTTATAACTATTTATATCATTTTTTCAATAATTTTTCGTGTATCAAGTTGTCCGAAAAGTTTTTGCCGATTTACTAATTGAAAAACATGTGAAAATCGGCAAAAACTTTACGGACAACCTAATGTATTTAGTGTCGTTTGTGTTGTGTTGGGCATGAAGGATTTATTTATTCATTTATTTATTTATTTATTATCATTTATCCTATTCATTTGCTGTGTACACAATTACATATATCGCCACCACCATATATCTCCAAAAAATAAATGAACATTTATTTCATGGTTTTTTTCTCACTTTGATTAGGGACCTTTTGTTGTTTTTACGTTTGATTTTGTGTATTTTTAATTCTGTGAAATATGTGAATAGAAATATATTTACAGAGTTTAAAGTTTTAATTCGTAGTTTTAAAATTGAATTTCGTAATTTTACTATTTGAAATTTCATTTAAAATACGAAAATCAATTTCAAAACCACGAATTAAAACTTTAAACCTTGTACATTCAACTAAAATATAATCAAATGACAACAACAATAATAATACAGCGCACGGCATTTAATATATTAGGCTGTCCGATAAATTCTTACCGATTTTCACATTATTTCCTACGATATAATCGGCAAAAACTTTACGGACAACCTTATATATGGTCAAATATATTGTTTATTAGAAAGTAAAAGTGAAAAACAGAATTTTCTTGGGACCAACATTCGATAATAAAGATTATATGGGTCCCCTTTGAAGTTTATTGTTGTTGCTGTTGCTGCTTCTGCTGTTGGTGGATGAAATGTTATTATTGTTTTCGATGTGTGTGTGTATGTATCATTGGTTAAATGTTCCTGTTTAATCTGTCCGTTAAGAATCTAATCTTCTCTGATTATATAGATGTGAATGTTTCAATTTTTCAGTTATCATCATTCAATTCTTCTACTGTTGTTGTTATTGTTCACTCAATCAATGAAAACCTTGGACTACAAATGGAATGGAACATGTCTAAATGTTTCCATTTTTAAGAATTCTCATATATTGCATGTGAAAACATTAAAGTGTTTCAATATTTATTTATTTACGCATGTGACATTTGTATATTATATCAATGTCGATATATTTCCATTACATGGTTTTTTAAGTTTTATTTCAGAGTTTTAAAATTAATTTTCATAATTTTCAAATTAAATTTCGTAGTTTTGAATGTAATTTTAAATCGTAAAATTACGAAATTCAATTTTAAAACTACGAAAATTAATTTTAAAACTCTGAATTAAAACTTTAAAACCTTGTATTATATTTTACACATGACAAAAAAATCTATATTATTATCCAAAAATAATATTAAAAAAAAAAATCAAAACGGCAGCCAAATACGGTCTTTCTCTGCCTATTGGATTTATTCTCTCTTGCATTCGGTTCCAAGATATATTCAACGTGTTTTCAGGCTCTTATCATTGATTGTTTGTTTGTTTGTTTGTTTCGTATGTATATTCTATCGCATGTTATTCTATTCGATTCGATTCTGTATGTATGTTTTGCGTTCGATTTTTAGCGTCTGTGTTCGGTTTATCCTTGTTGCTATCACTGCTGCTGCTGCTATTATAACACCATTTACAATGAAAACAAAATTAATAATGTAAATGAAAAATAAAACAAAATAAATAAAAATACTTTTGGAGTATTTTTTTAATTATTTTTTGGTTGTCATTGTCATCATCCACATCAGACTTGTACTTGTCAAATAATATCATTCTATTAATTTTCCATCATTTTACATTCTCCAATCAATGTTTGATCATCGTTCCACCACCAGTGATCAAAATTACTTGTATTTATACAAATACAAGCCATCATCGAACATCTCATCATCGGAGCCAACGTCAAATCTCATTCGTTTGATCATTTGATTCAAATATCATTCGAAAAAAAAAATTCATAAACAAAGTGACAAAATAACCTTAGCGAAAAAAAAATGGACATAGATCAAATCTCACTATGTGTTTATCATCTATTTTTATTGATTTACGAATTCATTGATTTACCAAATAAATTGATTTTTCTTTGATATTCGTTCTATTTAAATGTCAATAGAAATATATTTAAATATTTTTGATTCATTGATTTGATTCATATATCATCATTCATTGATTGTGTTGTGTGTAACACAAAGCAAACCAAAGTGAAATTTATGACTTTCCAAAAATTTTTTTCCTCATTCTATCAATCGATCATGACCTTGTAATTTTTTATTTTTATTTTTTCTTGCTAAAAATCAAATTTTTTTTTTCTTCTTGAAAATAGCCGAGCCACATTCATATTATATTCATTGTAAATATTTGAATTATTTATATATGTGTCTATTGATCTATATTCGAGCTTCATAATTTTATTTTTTTTTTGATACATTTTTTACATTAAATCAATAATAATTGATGAGCAATATATGCGAAAATGTATGAATATTCGAATGAATTAAATAATAGATAAATGAATGATTAAACATCATACATCGTTATCGATAACCAATTGATGGTCATAGTGTCAAATAGTCATGTTCAATTTATTCATCATTTTATTTAATCTACACTTTTTGAATGACCTTTGAACTTGAATTTTTATTTTTTATTTTTATTTATTTTTTTTTTTTTTTTTTGCTTTCTGAATTAAGAAGCCTACACATTGAAATTGAGAAATTGAATGTTTCTCTTTGAATATTTTGCATATGATTCGATTCAATTCGAAATATGACACAATCGCTGTCAATTTTTGACTAATTTTTGTGTTAACAATCATTCAGCAATAAGGAAGAAGAGAACACTAATCATGTGCAAAGAAAACATGATGAACAAATAAATCAACAAAAAAATATTTTCACGAAAATGTGACAACAAAATAAATTTGTGAATTTTGAAAATGTAACAAAATTTATGAAATTTTTCGAAAATATTTCTTCATTCATTTTCATCATCATCAAGACAAATTTTATGTCTTAAAGACAAATGTCTTAATTTTTCTGATATTTAAGGCACCAATAATTCTTTGATCACACAGAATTCTTTTTTCGAATGTTTATTCATTTCAAATGTTCAATCACATTCAAACATATTAACCATCTTCGATTTCGAACTGTGTGTGCTTATTTAATTATGACCTAGAAAAAAATTTAAAATTTATAAAAACATTGTGTTGTTTTTGAATTGTCCAATTGTGAATGATAAATTTTTATTTTTTCATTTTTTTCAATCAAATATTCTATGAAATATTTCAATTCAACACCACCATCAGCAGCAGCGACAATACCGATCATAATAAGCAACAATAATAATAAAGAAATTCAAATAAATCATCCATAAATATCATTCATTTTGAATTCATTTCATTTCAATTAAAAAAAAATCATTCAAAACGACGCATACGTTGATACATTTGACTGCAACCCTATTAACACCACCATTGATTATTATATTCATATTATTCATTGTATTAGTTTTGATTGCGATCGAAACAACAAATTCGATTGCAGCGAAAGCAGCTGCAGCTGCCGCCGTAAGGCGACAGCAACGTCGAAATCGTCAACGTCGTTATTGTAGTAGTGGTGGTGGTGGCGGAGGCTATAGCAGTAGTGATAACGAACCGGATCCTGTTTAATAAATAGATTCGATTATTAATTAGAATTTTAGCCTAATTAATTAATAATCGCAATTAATAATTTGTAACATTGATTCCTGTTTTTATTTTAAATCGATTTAATCAAAAACAGAAGAAATTTTATTCATATCAAAGATAATTGAAAATATATATATATCATTGTAATATAAAACGATTTCTTAAATTATTACACACGAGCAGATATTTACATTTTTTTTGAATTTTTGAATATTTCAACAATCAGTTTGATTCGTAATAATAAATTATTATTTGATTGATTTAAATGATTAATCCAAATTATAATGAAAAATTATGGATCAATCTAGCCTTATTTTACATGCCCTTAATGATAAACATGATGATGATGATGCATCCAAGGATGCAAATAATGTCAATGAACATAATAATAATTCTGATAATAGCAATGTTTCAATACGAAATACGAGTCAAAATCGTCAACATCGTAATAGGTTTGTTCAAAGATTTCAATCATGTTTACTCGATTATTTTGATTATTTTCAATTTTCAGTCTGATCATTTCATCAAATGAAATAATTTATTTGTATTTAATTGCATTTTATTTGTATTTGTTTTTCCATTTTTTTTTTAAATTAGCAAACATCGCGATCGTTTACCAGCACCAATGGTTCCAAGGGATGAAATCGGTCTTTGGAGTATATTGAAACATTGTATAGGGAAAGAATTATCGAAAATAACATTCCCGGTGATATTTAATGAGCCTCTTAGTTTTTTACAACGTATAACTGAACTATTTTATTATACTGATTATCTTAATATTGCTGATCAATGTGATGATGTTGTTGAATGTATGGAGGTATGTTTGTTTGATTTGCATTTGTTTGTATATTTTGATTTGATTTTTAGATATTTTCGGGTTCAATTTTGATTTTTTCTATGTGTTTTTATTTATTTATCATTCATTAATTCTTCATCGAAAACAAAATAAACAAATTATTTTCAGAATATCTGTGCATTCATCGTATCAGCATTTTCATCCAATTGGCTACGTTTGAGCAAACCATTCAATCCATTATTAAATGAAACATTTGAATATGAAATTGAATCATCTAAAACGAGAATATTATGTGAACAAATATCACATCATCCACCAATCAGTGCCTGGCATGCAGAATCACCAAATTTTATTATTCGTGGTACTAGTGAGCCAAAGCTGCGTTTTTGGGGTAAATCAATACAAATCAAATCGGAAGGTACCGTAACGCTTGAACTGAAAACACGTAATGAAGTTTATACATGGAAATCGGTCAATTGTTATGTACATAATGTTATTGTTGGAAAAATTTGGTTTGAACAGGTGTGTGTGTGTGTGTTTGATTAGGAAATTTTCAATTCAATTTCCCTAGGTTTTTTCTGAATAGTTTTCCATATAAATCTTCACCCTTTCCACATGAACACATTTTCATTTTTAAAATTCAAAAATATATGAATTCAAAGCTATAGAAAATTTAAATCAAAATAAGGTTTTTCTTTTTTTATATATTTTATATTTTAACCCTTCAAAAAAAAATTTAGTATGGTACAGTGGAGGTAACAAATCATAAAAATAATTATAAATTACTTATTAATTTCAAGCCAGCTGGTTGGTTTGGTTATGATTTGAATCGTTTTGATGGTTATATACAAAATGAGCACAAAGAAAAATTACGTTTCATTTATGGAAAATGGAATGATTATCTTAAATCTGCCAACATAAGTGATTATGAAAGCTATTTAAAAGCAAATAATAATAGATTTATTGTGCCCGATAAACCAATAATGATAACGGAAAATAACGATGATGGTTATGGTTGTGAAAATTTGAATAATAATAATCAAAATAATAATAATAAAAATAATTCACAAAATAATCGCAATAAAATAATGTCTAAATTGAATTCACTCACCAAACATTTAACGGGATCATTAGATCTTGGTGGTAGTGGTGGTGGCAGTGGCGTTGGTGGTGGTATTAATGATAATCATCATCATCATCATAATCAAAATTATAATTATGATTTATCCGAGGGAATTGAAGGTGAAATGCCTAAAAGTGATTCATCACATTCATTAGATATACAAAATTCACGGATCATATGGAAAGCTGAACCGAAACCAGAAAATTCTGCATTATATTATAATTTTAATTCATTCACTTTCGGTCTAAATGAATTGCCTGAAGATAGTAATGAAAGATTGGAATTTTTACGACGATTACCGCCAACCGATACACGGTTAAGGCCTGACATACGGAAATTAGAAGAAGGTGATCTTGGTAAGTGGGGATGAGAGAAAAATTGAAAAAAAATATATTTCATTTTCACTTAGAGGATAAGTAATTATTTAATGTAAAATTTCAAGCATGCATCGACTATATTTTATCTCTGAGCTGCCAATATTTTGCTCATTGAATTACAAATAACACTGATAGCATTGATATGGCTTGAAGCCATTGAAAATGTCTTAATAAGTTTAAAGAATTGTTAATGAGAACACATTCAAGAATCATATCATTGAGTTAATCATATAATTCTTGAGAATTGAAGCCAAAACCAAGAAAAAAAAATCTTGGAAATGTTTTCACATGTATATCAATGTATCAATGTTTTCAATTGTAATTTAGATTTGAACCAAATAGAGAACAGAGAGAAGTGAAAACTAGTATTTATTTATATTTCTCATTTATTTATTTATTTTCTTTATCATATATCGCACATAATGCAAGAGAAAACATAGAAAATATCATCAAAGCATTCATTTTTTCATCTTTTTATTTTTTTATTTCTATTGCTTTCGATCATTAATAATAATAATATTTTCATTCAATGAGAGAAAAATATGAAATAATTTAAATTTTCAATTTCAAAATTTTCATATTTTTGCTACCATCTTATTGAAATATAATAATAATAGATGCAGCAGCTGCCGAAAAGAATCGATTAGAAGAAAAACAAAGAGAATCGAAACGTTTACAACGGAAAGGAAAAATCAAACAATTTCGACCATTGTAAGTGTTGTTTCATTTCACCATTTTTTGTTCACTTCTTATATATTGGATATCATCATCTTGCATCGTGTACTTACCGTTTTCTACATATATTTTCCATGGTCTCAAAATTCATTTTATGAAGAAAAATATTGGAATTTTCATAAAACTAAGAATTAATTCTCCGTTGAAATTCAGTACTTCTCATTTTTCTTTGATAAAAATTGCACTGAAATATGAAAAAAAATTAAGAAAAATGAATTTTAACAATAGAAATAATGATAATAATGATTAAATCACGCGATCCTCTCCATAGATGTTGTCATTATTATTTTATTCAAGAATCTTTAACCATTTCCATTGCTACTCGTATTTTTTTGAAGATTCAATTCTTGAAAAAAAAAAATAAGAATATCAATTCACTAATTTAAATTTCATTTTTTCCTAACCAAAACTATCGCCATTTTATGATTATCATGGAATTCAAAGATGGTTTCGACCTGTTATAAATAAATATACTGGCCAAGAAGATTGGATTTTCACCGATGAATATTGGACCAAACGTGATTGGTCCAAGTGTCCGGATATATTTTGAATGAATTCAATTCAATGAGCGTAATATGATTGATTGAAGGTATTTATTTTATGTTTCTTTGATTTAAATATTCATTTCTTAATACAATATGAATGAAGGTTTATGGCGTATAGAGACTTATACAATAATTGAAAAATATTTCATTTTTCAATCAATATGAAAATTCATTCCCAAAATAGATACACTTTTACATGCTTTTGACACACAAAATAATGAGAATATTATAATGATAATAATGAATAATAATGATAATTTAGATTTAAAATTTTCAATTTTTTTCATTAATTTTCAAATTATTATTATTATATTCATTTATTTTTCTCATTCATTGAATTTTTTTTCTTAAATAATAATCTCCCGTAGGATTATTATCATTTCATTGAATAGATGTGTTAGAAAAAAAAATATTGAAATAGTAGCAAATCTACATATAGAAAAATCAAATGAGATTTTTCTTTTTACAAATATTGAATTAGCAGCGAAAGCAAAATTGTAAAAAATGTTACATTTTTTTCTATTTATATTAGGTTGTCCTAAAAGTTCATTCCGCTTTTTCGATAGAGTTGCTCATAAAAATCGGCGAAAACTTTTCGGACAACTTTATATTTTTCTAATTATTTTCTTCACAATTTTAGAGGCGAAGAAATTCATTTGATTAATTTTTTTTTCAATTTCATTCATTTTTTCCAATTTCCATGATCGAACAAATGATTCTAGGAACCTGAAAGCGGGAAAAATTCTTCCATTTTTGCTTAAAAATCCAGAGAAAATCAACATAAAAATTGCAAATTCCCAAGAATGGAGAGACCAATTAACAGAGATATACAGCCGAATGCGCATACCATATTATTATTATTATTATTCTTATTAAATGATGCTCAAACATATTACGTTGTCCCATAAGTTCTTGCCGTTTTTCCAATTAAAAAAAAAATTTAAAAAAACGGCAAGAACTTATGGGACAACCCAATATATATGAATAAAAATGAATTGTTTAAAATAATAAAAATAATTAAAGCTTTTTGTTTTTTGTTATAATTTTAAATATGAAAAAAATTATTCCTTGAAACATTTAAACATTCGGGATTATTTATAAATGAATAAATAAATGAAAAATTTCAAATTTTAAAATTGATTAATTAATTAAAAAATTTTCAATTTTTCTAAAAACTATAGCCTTAGGATTTTTCACCATGAAAAAATTCAAAGGCTATCTAGGCTATAGTTTTTGCAAATTTTTTTTTTTCATTTTTCATGGTGAAAAATCGAAAAAAATTCATGAACAAACTTTT
This sequence comes from Psoroptes ovis, assembly GCA_002943765.1. NCBI lineage: Eukaryota > Metazoa > Arthropoda > Arachnida > Sarcoptiformes > Psoroptidae > Psoroptes > Psoroptes ovis. The sequence continues at coordinate 385,752 of PQWQ01000030.1, read as the reverse complement.
TCATTTTTACTTTAAATTTTGAATTAATAATGTGTGGTTGTTGGTTCACAACTGTCAATTTGTCCTCGAAATTTTGAATTGTATATCAACTTTACTGATCATTTATTACTTGACAAGTGATTCAAATTCATTTATATATTTATATCGACATTTAAGAAATGTAAAGTGCTGTGTTTTCATCATTTCATTTCATTTTCTTCAGATTTTTTCTGGCTTTTCGCTTGGTTGAATTTTATTTTGAAGTATTCATACATCAATTTATTTATTTCATTTTCAACTTGAAAATTTTAAAGTTGTCCGAAAAATTTTGGCCGATTTTCATGAACAACTCTATTCGATTAATCGGCCAAAACTTTTCGAGCAACCTAGTATTATATTTATTTTAAATGGTTATTGCGCGACAAACTTTGATTTTTTTAGCTGCAATCATTAACCATTGACGCTGCTATTCACAGCACCAGCACCACCAATCACTTCACATTCATGATGTTGAAAATAATCAAACTGAATTTCGAAGACATGTCGAGTGACCAACCAACCAACCAATGAAACAACACAATGAAATGTTCCATTAAATAAATTCACAAATGTTACAACATTTTTCTTCAAAAAAAAAACTTTTCATTACATGGATTCAAAGTTTTAATTCGTAGTTTTAAAATTAAATTTCGTAATTTTATGATTTGAAATCCCATTGAAAACTACGAAAATTAACTTGAAAACTACGAATAAAAACTTGAAAACACTGTAATATTATTATTATTTGTTTGTATTTAAGTGATGTTTCGCCTTGTTTTCACTTATTTTTTTGATGGCCAATTAAGATTATTCAATAATAATAAATAATAAGTAAGTGTTTAATAAAAACTTTTATTGATATTCATTCATTCAAATGTTATTATGTATTAAAGACAGACATCTAAGAAAACATCGCAAACAAATAAATGTTTTTGAAGAAAAATCAATTGTTTTCTCTTCAATTGTTTTAGTTGTCTTCGCTTCTTTTTTCTTAAATATGTTTCAAAAATGTTATTTTTCATTCGTGTCCATCGTGGACCAATTATTCAGCCACATCAAATGTGCCAATTATTGCCATTTATTTAGTTTTTGTTTGTGTTTGTACTTTGAAAATATTGTTCAATTGTGCAATTGAATCATTGAATCGGGCCTGACAAAAAAAATTGAAACAAAAAGCCTATTAGAGCTTCTGATATACAGACACACATATGGCAATTACAAGCGAATGTTAATTTTAATTGAAATAATAATGATAAAAAAACATCAATTTGAACATTCGATGTATTATTGAACATCATTATGATGATCAGAATTTAAAATGCTTATTATCGATATTTGATATGGAATATCTTTGAAAAAAATGTAATATTTTTTGCTAGGGCCTAGAGTCTAGGCCTTAGACTTTGATGATTTTGCAGAAAATTTTTGTGCAGAACAAAAATAAATTATTTGAAATTATATTAGGTTGTCCTAAAAGTTTTCACCGATTTTCAAATGTTTTTCAATTAGTGAATCGACAAAAACTTTACGGACAACCAAATATTTTTCACCAAATTTGAAATTTTACATTTACTGATTTTTGAATTACACACATATCATTCAATGAAAAAAAAAAAAAAAAAATGAAAGGTTTGATTCCTGAATGATAGCATTATTATTTCCGATAAATAATGTTTTTCAATTTTTGAAATTTTCCATTTCGAAAATAAAAGAAAAAAAATTCATTTTTATATCTCAATCGATTATTTCCGTTTTATTATTTTTTTCAAAAATATTTAGGTTGTCCGAAAAGTCTTGGCCGATTTTTATGAGCAACTCTATTGATTAATCGGAAAAACTTTTCGGACAACCTCCTAATAGAAATTGAAAAATTCTTCGTTATTGATTTGCAATTTCTCGTTTTTCATCATTATTATTGCTATTGTAGATTGTCGATTGTCAATTTCCATGGATTGATTTTTGAATTTTCCTCTCAAATTGATTGAAAATTCCATAGTCCTAAAATTGTCCCATTCCAATCTGATCGAGAAAAACAAAAATTCTGCCATAATTCTTCATCATTGTCCAAGTGAATAATTAAAAGTTTTTCAATTATAAAACTCACCAATCATTCGACCATTTTTTTGTAGATCTCGAATTCGAGAAAAATTCTTTGAAATTCTCCGAAATTCCTGCACCATTGTCAAAATATTAGGTTGTCCGCAAAGACCATTCCGCTTAATCACAATAGTGTTGCCCATAAAAATCGGCCATAACTTTCCGGACAACCTTTTATTAATTTATTGCTTACAAAAGGAATCTTTGATTCCATTGTTATTGTTTTGTTTTGTTCAATTTCATTTTTTTTATATTTAATTTTTGTCCAATTGTTTTTTTGTTGATGTTCGAATTTTATCAAATAAAGAAGAGCAAAAAAAATTGACTGATGTCAAAAACATATTTTGGTGTATTCAATAGAACAATACACTCATTCCAATCATTATTATTATTATTGTTTGTGTTTCGATATTTGTATGTTTATATGTTTGTTATTGATAATGATTATTGTTTGATTTTGTTTGATTTTTGTACAACACAATCGAACTAAACAAATAAAACAAAAAAATTCTTAACAAAGACTATTCACTTGCCTTCGATGTCTAATTGAAAATAAACATTGAAAAGAAAATTAATTCAATTTTTCAATTCAATGTTGATATATACAAGGTTGTCCGGAAAATTTTCGTCGATTTTCTCGAGCAACTCTCGATTGATTAACCGGAATCGGACTTTTCGGACAATCTAATATATATTTGTTCATTTGTTTCTTGGGCTATTATTTCTAAGAAAAAACGATTGATCATTTCTTGAGGAGGAGAATTGATCTTTTTCTATTTAATTTTTCAAGTTTGTTCACTTTGTTTGTTTACTTTCGAATAATTAATGATATTAATTGAAACATATAATCAATCAATTTTGTTATATTTTTCAATTAATAAATAGATTTATATATGTTTGACATTTTCTTTTGTTTTTCTTTGCTTTCTTCAATTCAATTCAATCATTCAAATCATCGATTGATCATTATTGAAATCACAATTTATTCTCATCCAAATCTTCATCATTCATTCATTCGATTTGTAATCAATTTTGATCGATTAGTCTTGAAACATTTCAAATACTACTAAGTCACATGTGATGCCTAATTATTTGATTAATTTTGAATGCATTGAAATTAACTGCATTGAAATTGTGAAAATTCAATTTCAAACTATTACTTGTCCATAATTTTTTAGTGTTTATTGTAATGTTGATTTCATAAACCGTTTCATATATGAACTTGAACAATCATTAAATGCAGGGTGTAATCATTTTTTTTTTTTTTTTGTAATCAAATATTAGGTTGTCCGAAAAGTTCATTCGGCTCAATCACCGATAGAGTTGTTCATGAAAATCGACAAGAACTTTTCGGACAATCTAATATAAATGCCTTAAAAAATAAACGGAAAAAATATTTAAAATATTTCACCATGGAATTTCACGAACTGAATTTCAAACTTATTATGCAATTCTACAATATCCATGAATTTAAACTGCATAAACGGCTGCAATTAACATGCTGCTGCATACAAATTCAAAAATGTTTAACAAGTTGAAATGACATGAAAATGTTTGAAAGTTTTTATTTGATATTCAGTGATTTTCTTATTTCTTCCATTTCTTACTAGAATATTAATGTGTAAATACAAAAATACATATTTGCCCCTATTCGATATTTTTGCATAATTTGGCCTCCAACATGGTTGAACCAGAAAAAAAAAGTTTCTTTTCAAAAATATTTCAATCAATCAAATAATGTTTGAATTTTAGAATTTTGAAAATTTTAGGTTGTCCGAAAAGTTCATCACCGGTTAATCAATCGAGAGTGGCTCATGAAAATCGGCCCAAACTTTCCGGACAATCTTATAGAAATAGCATAATAATCATAGGAACAAGATGCAAAGAATCTCGAAGCCAAAGAGTTCCGTATAATCAATTTCTATTTTATTCGGAATTCTTCGATAATGTTCAGTTGTGTAATAATAATAGCACAGAGAAATCAAAAAAATAATGATCAGAAATATATTTATATCTCAGAATCAGATATTTTCTATTTAGGCTGTCCGAAAAGTTTTGGGCGATTTTCATGAACAACTCTCGATTGATTAACCGGTGATGAACTTTTCGGACAACTTAAATATTTTGAAAATAATGATAATTTCACAATTTCCAGCGAATATCGAAAGTTATATTGAATTTTGGTATTTGAAATTCTTATTATTTTTGTATCACGCTAATAATAATAATTCTCGCTAATGAGCATCTCAATTTTCATCATTTTCTTGAATTTCTTTCGAATTTTTTCAATTCACAATGTATCAAGGGTTTTCATAGAGTTTTGAGACTTTTTATAATTATTTTTCCATTTCATCGAAACTATAATCTTTGAAAAATAATAATTGAAAACAGATTACGACCCATTCCATTGATTCAGATTCATTCATTTAAATTCGTTCAGTCATTGTTGCTATTCAGTCAAATAATGATGATCATTATTTTCGTTTCAATGATCCGAAAATTTTTGGCTGACAATAGTCTTATCAAAATATATGGACCCTCTTCCAAATAATTCAGAATTTAAAAATTTCCGAATTACAGAATTCCAATTAGTCATATCATTTTGAAATTATTGGGTTTGTTCGGGTGAGATGAATGAATGATAGGGTACAATGAATTTTAATTTTTTCAAAAAAAAAAAAAAAATATTTCAATGGGTCCTCATTGAAATATTCACCGGAAAATAGCCTGAATTTAATTTTTAAAAAATGATAACCAAAGGGTTGCTAGTGAACCAAAAAAAAAAAAAAAAAAAAAAAAAAAAAAAAAAAAAAAAAAAAAAAATTCGGTACAATCACTGCAACAACATGTAATTACTATTTATTCCAATTTTTCCATAATAATTAAAATTGATTCGAAACCAAATTAATGAATAGAAACAAAATAAATAAATATTCATTTGTTTTTTCGTATTGTGTACTTATTCAAATACATTTAATAATTATTATTCGTTAATATTTGTCTCCGAAATAATAAAATTCAATCATTTTTCATCATTATTATTATCATTATCATTAAATGAAATGAAATGAAATCAAATGTATTTCTCAATGAATGAAACAAAATGAACCAAAAAAATATTATTCATTATTCGTTTTTTGCCATTCGATTGTCGCTTTTTCCATTTTCATTTTGGGCCCTTTCGTAATAATAATTATCATTTTTTTTTTTCTGTAAATGTTTCATTCATTGCTTCAATTGTTTTCCGTGCTTTTACACTATCTGGCTGCCATTTGGCTGGCTTGGTTATCTACGATAATCGTTTTGTGTGACCGAATAAAACGAATGGCATGAAATAATCATGGAATTATTAATCGTTTTTTTTTCGCTGGGTGTTTTCTGGTTTTTTTTCTGGTTTTGGGTTTTCCATCATTTTCACTGGTTCTTCTTTGTGAGATATAATTATCATTTCAAAATGATTATTTTTTGGCTTTTCTTTGGCCAATTTGTATGTATGGGCAATCTATGTATTCATATGGGCATTGTGTTTGTGAATCGCTCCAAAATCTTTTCAATTTTCTAATGTTTGTTTGTTTGATTAGGGTCCCACAAATTGAATTCATTTGAATTCAATTTTTGGGCCATTGTTGTGGATCGACGGATGTGATTTACTGCCATTTTTTCTCTGTTATCAATGTATGACAGGAAATTTCAAATATCGAACCATGTTTGAATTGAATTTTGAATTGAATTTTTCTGGTTAATGGATGTCTACTTGAAATAAAGGGTCTCAACCTCATACAACTGAATGATCTAAGAGTCGTACAACAAAAAAAAATCGATTGATTTGTCGATCCTCTTTTACATTTTGAATTTTCGTTTTTATAAATTGTCTGATATTCTATTAGATTGTCCGAAAAATTTTGGCCGATTTTCATGAGCAACTCTTTGGTGATTGAGCCGAATGAACTTTTCGGACAACCTATTATCATTCAATGATGATGATCGTATCTCTCAGTTAAATCGATCATCATAACATAACATAAAAAATTGAATATTTCATCATCATCATCATCATCAAAAGTAATCTTGAAAAATATTAAAATTTTAAAATTTGAATAAAGCAATAAAAGAAATACGAGGATTTCAAGTTTTGATTCGTAGTTTTGAAATTAATTTTCGTAGTTTTCAATGTAATTTTGAATGGTAAAATTACGAAATTCAATTTGAAAATTACGAAAATTAATTTTAAAACTCCGAAATCTTAAAAATCTTTGATGTTCAAATATTTATGCGGTAAATTTGGTTGAGAGAAAATTTCCTAGAAAAATATGATTTATCGAATTTGGAATTTTGGTGAATTTCTTGGAAAATTTCCGTAATTGTTTCCCTGGATTTTCCCAGCCTTTGTTTTTGATTCATTTGGACCGAAAATTTCAAATAATTATCCCTGCTGTGACTGATGGAAACATTTCAAATTTTCCTTCGAAAAAGGACCGAGAAAAAATAGTAAATTGACCATTCAATTTCCAGGATTCAAATTTGAAAATTTAAATTTTTTTAAATTTTCAAAATTTCAAATTACCAAATTTCAAATATTTCTTCGGGGCCTTTTTTCTGTTGTTTGGTTTGTTTGGTTCATGTTTGGTTCATATGGGTAAATACACGACCATTCAATAGATTTAATGGGAAAAAATTTCAAATTTTGGAAATTTTGTCGAGTATAATAATAATGGTGGTGGTCCATGGTTATAATAATAAAATCTATGCATTCAAGACATGTATTTCTTCGGAGAAAATCGATTAAAAGATCGATCGATCGATTTCGGGTGATGTTTTTCTGTGTATTTTCGGGTACAAATGCATCGATTTTCAACGAGAAATTTCAATTTCTTTGCGCCATTCAATTCGGGATTTTTCATTTTTGAATTTTGCTATCTTTTACCCATCCAACAATGGCGAAATCCTCACAAAAAAAAACAATAATATTTTGGTTGTCCGAAAAGTTCTGGCCGATTTTCATCGAGCAACTCTATCGGTGATTGAGCCGAATAAACTTTCCGGACAATCTAATATATTAATAATAACAAGATTCATGATTTTTTAAAATTCTGGGCAGCCGAATCAATGCCATACTTTTGTATTGGTGTATGTATAGGAATTTTACATTTCTATGGACAAAATCGATAATTTTTTTTTCATTTATTCTTCGTTATTCAATTCCGATTTCATTCATTTAATCTTTCAAAGCTCTTGAACATTCATTACGCTGTCCGTAAAATTCTGGTCGATTTTCATGAACAACTCTAGCAATGATTAAGCCGAATGAACTTTTCGGACACCCAAATATTGCTCGATATTTTTTTATATAAATCTTTACACAGCATTATTTATTAATATATCGCTAAATACACATGGAGAAAATGTGTGAAAAGAATCTTTTTTTCAAATATTTAAAGATTTACATTTGAAATTTTGAAGAAAAAAAAATCATTAATTTTTTTTTGTCGAATGGATTATTTCTTACTACGGTCGACACAATATTGCACATTATGAACAACAAAATGTTTTAGAAAATCTTGGCCCAAATTTGGAACATTTTTTCCTTACAGAAAATTCATTATAATCATCTGTTTTTATTAGGTTGTCCGGAAAGTTTTTGCCGATTTTTAAATGTTTTTCAATAATAGTAAATCGGCAAAAACTTTCCGGACAATCCAATAGACAAAATTCTATAGCCTGTGAAAATGCTTGTATGTGAAACATTTCGAAAAAATTCCTGTCGTAATAATACCAATAAAATCTCAATTGATAATACCATCATTCATTCATTGGATTGTTTTTGAAATTTTAAAGATTATAGTTTATTATATCAGTAGTAGTTTTACGCCATTAGATTCGAATTTAATGTCTGTTTGTTTATGCAATGAATGAATGCAAAGATTAATCTTTATTTATTTGTTATTCATTTTTTTTAGTGCTTTGGGTTCAGTGTCAGCAATAATGCAGTGTGTATTCAAATGCAAATTTTCAAAAAGCAGGATGAATATAAATGTTTGAAATATCATAAACTTTAAATTAAAGATTTTTCAATCCATTTCTTCTCCAAATATATATTCAATGAGTTCTTATCATTAAAGCTTGAATAAACATATTGATATATCTATGATAAGATGTATTAAGATTTGAATATTTGAAAACAGAATAAAACAAGCCAAAAGTTGGCTGCCCCGCATTAAATGCAACGTGCAATATTCTTTGAATGAAACTGTCGAATTTCAAGCTATTTTCTGTCATGTTTTCAGCTTGAAAACTTGAAAACTCAAAAAATGAATCATATTTCAAATAACTGTCAGAATGAATGAGAAATTTCAGCTAAGACCCAATCACCAATTCTTCGGATATTTTTCGAATTTTTCCCTGTCATTCAATGAGAAATATAAAAAGTTTACATTATTTTCTTCGATTAACAATTTTACAAAATATGAAATTTTGATCGAAAAATGTTACTTTTCAAATTGCTTTAAACAATTTTATCGAAATTTTGATCGATGATTGGTTATAATTGGTTTCAATTAGGCCCAAGGAATGAAACATTCTTAACTCATTAAAAAGTTTTTGAAATTTATTTTAGATTTCTTCGATTCGAATTCAAAGTTTTTCTCGAATCAAAATCGTACCAATTAACTTTTGATTAAAACATTGAAATATCAATCGATTATAATCACTTTTGCTTTCATATTTTCATTGAATTTCAAGCAAAGGTTGACACCTTATTACAACCAAATTTTTGACATTTTACTTGCACCAAAATCAAAATAAACTTGACAATCATTTATTTAATATTTCATAATTCATTAAAAATTTTTCTTTTAGATGTCAAACAACACTGAAAAAATTTTCGTTATTATTAGTGTTGTTTCAACAGCAAAGAGTTATGAAACATGGAATTATGAAAGTCGATTGATGAAACATGGAATTCGACATAGGAATTCCTTGGTAAAACATTTTTTGGACCCAAAATAACAAAAAACATCTGCTACATAGAAAACAAATGGTAAAAATTATTCATTCATTTTTCGAAATATTTGATTTTGAAAAAAATGAATTTTTCAATATTTTTCCTTCTGATTTTCATTATTATTCCATATTTCATTGTGTTTTATTGGATTTTCACTGAATTTTCAATGGGTTTTCATTGGGTTTTGAACTGAATTTTAAATGAAATTCTCGATTGATTTTTCCATGTTGTTGGTGCTTCGTTGTTGTCAATGTTTACACTGATTTACGATGTCATTTTGCAGTTTGTCCCATCATTTTTCTTGTTTGTTTTGTGTTGTTGTATAATCGAGGTGTTTGTTTTTTCCATTTTTTATCATCGTTCATTATCTCATAAATAATTTATTGGATTAGATTTATGATAAATGGTGAAAAATTATGAAAAATTTCAAATTTTTCATAATTTTTTCAGCTCGACACTAGCGCCATCTGTTGTTCATATTATAAACAGCAAAAAATTTAAATTTTCAAAATTAGAAAATTTTGAAAATTTTGATGCTGAAAAAATAGTTTGAAGTAATCGAGAATTATCAACCCTTTTTGGGCCACGAGTTCGAAGATTGATTTATTCTTTGATGGTCAACGGATTAGTAATCAATATGCTCCACAACAACGCTACGTTCGATTTGAATCCAATCAATTTTTAAGGCCATTTTTGCAGGTCTAAATCAAATCGCTAAGACATTTCAACTGGTGATAGTCTAAGCATCGAAACGTATTGAGCTGATTTCAAAATCTTTGAATCGTTTGGCATTTTAGATTGAAAATTGTCTTCAAAAATCATTCTTTCAGTTCGCCCAAATGCCGCTTGGTGGCGCAAATGTGCCCAAATGATATTTTTTCTCATTTGAATTGTTTAAAGGCAAAAATATGACCCCTTTTTTCTTCGCTTTTCCATCGAATACCTATGGCCACGGATGGATTGAAAGATTTTGAAAAGATGGACAGACAGACAGACATACTGACACATTGATAGATATAACAAATATATGTGTATATAGATTTCGTACATATATACACGTATATACAAATCTCATATAAAATTGCATGTATATATGTGTGTGTGCGTATGTATTGGCCCCCCCTCAATACCGGTCATATAATAATGGCTATTTTAACTCTACCGGAGGGATATTCTGTACTTATATCTATTTATATATACGTATATGTGTGTGTATATTGATGAATATCAATGTATTCGCGTATATAAAGTATTTTGAATATCGAATCAACGTTGTTGTTCAAATAGCCCCCCCTGGTCATATATTTATTCAAAAATTTTGATTTCAACCCATTCAACATTTAATTATACGAAATTAGAATTTCTGAGAAATTTCCCAGAAAAAAAATTTGAAAAAAAATTTACCAGAACCCCCCGGGGGTGATTTTAAAAGTACCACATGGTGGCGTTAGTAGTAATCCCAAAAAACTGATTGTTTTTGATTCGCAGTTTTTTTTTTTTTTTTTTTTTTTTTTGGTGGCTGGTCTGTTTTTATGTGTGCATACATATTGGCAAGGCTATAAAAATTTCCATTCGGCGCGGTGTTGTCGTTGTTGTTGTTGTCGTTACATTTGTTTTGTTGATCGTTGTCCTCCACTGGCTCACCACCACCACCACCGCCACCACCATCATTCGCTCCGTGTATGTGTGTGTGTGTGTTCATTTAATATTTTTTTTTAATGTGAATGTTTATTATGCATTAGCGAGTTATATTCTCTCCCACGTTCATCAGTGGCGGCCATATTGGTTATTTTGAATAATTGTTAATTTTCTTATTTGATTTTGACTCCAAAATTGTACCGAATTCGATTTGATGACCCGAAAATTCATAGGGTACTTCAGTGTATTTTCAAAAAATTCAGTGACTTGTGACTAGTGATTCGGTGATTAGTGATTCCCGAAAAAAAAATTCGAATAAATTTGGTCCAATCTGCAACCACATCTTAATCGAAAAATGAGTGATAGTGATGATAATAGTGGTGGTGATAATAGTGATTGTCAATATACGGTTATCGATCAAACATCACATGATCCACCAGAAGAAGATGATTCAAAAAGTCATCATCGTCGAAGTAAGTCATTTTTTAATTCGAATCTGTCACATTGTTTTGATGCGCTCGTTTTTGAATTTTAGGTCGACGACGTGAATCATCGAAAGTAAAGAAACTGAATCTGGGTGAAGATTCAGATGAAGATGATGAAGATGAAAATTCGAATCATGCGAATGCTTCGGCTGGTCGTTATGAAGAAGATGAAGATTATCATGAACCAGGTGCATCATCGAAGAAAAAACGTAACGGATCTGGCCGTAATGCGGCACCAAGTGCAAGTGAAAGTAGGCGAAAAACAAAGAAATCAAAATCTTCATCGTCGAAACATCACGATTCGGACAGCGAACAAACAATGACCGTCGATGATTCAGTTGCAGCTAACCATGATGATCCTAATGGTCAAAGATTACCACCATTAAAAATTAAATTGTTTCCACCTCGTGAAAAATCTAAACGATCATCGAAACGTAACAACACCAGCCATGATGAATCAATTCAATCGGCTAATGATGATGATCAAGATTATCAAATGGATCAAGTTTCGACAACGAATACGAGAAAAACATCGAGAAGTTCAGTTCCAGAATCTGAATCAGCGTCATCATCGGCCACCGTACCAACAAGACGTTCGGAACGAATATTTGTTTCGAATGCTAAAAAAGTAGATAATGCTCAAGATTCGGCTGGAGATAATACCGAAGGTGGTGATAGTAATGCTGGTGATGAGCTAGAACCTGATTTTAAAATTGTTCATAAAGATGTCTGCAATTCTTGTCGACAAAGTGGTGAATTGATTCTATGCGATTATTGTCCAAGGGCATATCACAAAGTATGTCTTGATGATGATCTCGATGAACTGCCCGATGATTGGTGTTGTCCACATTGTCAAACTTATGGTAAACCAACGGCCAAAGATTTGAAACAACAAGTCGCCGCTATTGTGGCTAAAAAGAAGAAAAAACAAATGTCGGCTGCTGCTCGAAATCAACAGCAGCAATCATCGACACAACAACAATCAAAAGCGACAAGTAGTACAAAAACGAAAGAAATTGAAAATCGTGATTATTGTGAAATATGTAATCAATGTGGTGAATTATTGCTATGTGATACATGTCCACGTGCATATCATTTAGTTTGTATGGATGAAGATATGAAAAATATACCCGAAGGTCAATGGTCATGTCCATATTGTCAAGAACATGGTGTGGATGCTAGTAATGCTGAAATCGCTGAAACAACTACAACGGAAAAAAGTGAAAAAGTTGAAAAAATCATATGTAAATCTTGTCGTCAAACAGGTGGTGATATTGTATTTTGTGCATCTTGTAACACTCGTATTCATATTCAATGTTTAAATCCACCATTGGATGAAGTACCTGAAGTATGGCATTGTCTTGCATGTTCTGTTGAACCGCTTAAAGGTAAAGTTCAACGTATTATCACTTGGCGTTGGAAAAAAATCAGCACGTCTAAAGATGATGGTGAAACAAATGGTGATAATCAAAAATCACAAATGTCGGCTGAAGATACGACAAAAAATTTGCTCAAAAATTTGAAAAATCGTAAACCACGTGAACGAGAATTTTTCGTCAAATGGAAAGATATGTCTTATTGGCATTGTTCATGGATTGATGAAGCACAACTTCAGGTGTTTCATTCAAATATGTATCGATTTTATGCACAAAAAAATGATATGACCAATCCACCGATGTTCGATGAATCTGGTATGTTAACAACAAATCTTGCCGAACCTAAATCAATGGATCATCAATCAACGAATGATGATGAACAACAAGATCAGAAATCACATGAAAATAATCCAGCAGCACGTGCTGCTTCGATTGCATCGAAACATCGCCGTCGTAAACGTTGTAGTAATCTGCCAGCAGAAGTTGAAGAAACATATGTCAAATATGGTGTACGTCCAGAATGGCTTCTTATTCATCGAATCGTTAACCATCGGAAAAGTCGTGGTAAAATTTATTATGTAATCAAATGGCGTGATCTTTCTTATGAAGAAGTTACAGCTGAACCAGAACCAGAAAATTGTGATTTTGAAATACCTGATTATCAAAAGAAAATTGATGAATATTGGAATCTTCGACGGTTGATTGAAGAAGAAACTGCTACGGATGATAATCGTAAATCTAAAGATCGTGATAATGATAAACATAGAAAAAAAGATAAACATAGTAGTAGTAAGAAAATTAAACCCTTTGGTTCACAACCTAAAACTGACCCCAAAAAGAAGCTGGAACAGCAACCAGATTACATTCCAGAACCACTTAAATTACATGCTTATCAATTAGAAGGTATCAGTTGGCTCCGATATTCATGGGCATCCGGTATCGATACAATATTGGCCGATGAAATGGGTCTCGGTAAAACTATACAAACAGTCAGTTTCTTATATTCATTGTACAAAGAAGGTCATTCTCGTGGCCCATTCCTTATTGCTGCACCATTATCAACCATAATCAATTGGGAACGTGAACTTGAAGATTGGGCACCAGATTTTTACGTAGTAAATTATACTGGTAATAAAGACTCTCGTATAATAATACGTGAAAATGAACTTAGTTTCGATGCTGATGTTATACGTACGGCAACAAAAGCAACGAGAATTCGTAAACATGTTCCAGTAAAATTCCATGTATTGCTTACCTCATACGAATTGATTAATTTGGATTCAGCGCTGCTTGGTTCTATTGATTGGAAAGTGTTGGTCGTTGATGAAGCACATCGTTTGAAAAGTAATCAATCATTATTCTTTCGTACGCTGAATCAATACAGTGTTGGCCATAAATTATTGCTTACTGGTACACCATTACAAAATAATCTTGAAGAATTGTTCAACTTGTTGAATTTTCTTAGTCCCGAGCGATTCAAGTAATTATTTTTCTTATTATTTATCATATTCTTTGATTAATTTTTTTGTCTTTCTTTGAATTCAGTGATATGGATGGCTTCCTCAATGAATTTGCTGATATTGCCAAAGAAGAACAAGTGAAAAAATTACACGAGCTACTTGGACCACATTTATTACGTCGATTGAAAGCCGACGTGCTGACCGGTATGCCGGCTAAATCCGAGTTTATTGTTCGTGTTGATTTAGCACCATTACAAAAGTATGTTTTACATTGAAATTTTAATTTCTTAATTAATAATTTATTCAAAATTTATCATAGAAAATATTATAAATACATTTTAACACGAAATTTCGATGCATTAAATTCAAAATTTGGTGGTAAACAAGTATCGCTGTTGAATATTGTGATGGATTTGAAAAAATGTTGTAATCATCCATATTTATTTCCAGTTGCTGCTGAAGTAAGTGATATATGAAATTCTCGAACAAATGATCAATGATTGCTTCAATAATCAATAATTTCTTTGTTTTTCAACCCACCAGGAAGCACCAAAAACTAAATTAGGTTATTTTGAAGGTAGTGCATTAGTGAAAGCAAGTGGTAAATTGATTTTATTACAAAAAATGCTTCGAAAACTGAAAGAAGATGGCCATCGTGTACTGATATTTTCACAAATGACACAAATGTTGGATGTTCTCGAAGATTTTCTTGAAGCTGAAAATTATAAATATGAACGTATTGATGGTGGTGTAACCGGTTCCGTTCGACAAGAAGCTATTGATCGTTTCAATGCACCTGGTGCAAAACAATTTGTTTTCCTACTATCCACCCGTGCCGGTGGTCTTGGAATTAATCTTGCCACAGCTGATACTGTTGTCATTTATGATTCGGATTGGAATCCACATAATGATATACAGGCATTGAGTCGTGCTCATCGTATTGGTCAAACGAATAAAGTTATGATTTATCGATTTGTAACGAGAAATTCGGTTGAAGAACGTATTACACAAGTTGCAAAAAAGAAAATGATGCTGACGCATTTAGTTGTCCGTCCTGGTCTTGGTTCAAACAAGTCTAATGCCACTATGTCCAAACAAGAATTGGATGATATTCTTAAATTTGGTACTGAAGAATTGTTTAAAGAAGAAGAAACAAAAGAATCGGAAATGATTCATTATGATGATAAAGCTATTGAAGGTTTACTGGATCGAACACAAGAAGGTATCGAACAGAAAGAAATGTGGGCCAATGAATATTTGTCATCGTTTAAAGTGGCAAATTATGTTACAAAAGAAGCCGAAGATGTTGAAGAAGAATCCGAAGAAGCTGCATCATCGAAACAATCAAAAGATGAAGCACAAAATGATCCACAATATTGGGAAAAATTACTGGGTGCACATTATCTTCAATATCAAGAAAACATTACACGTTCATTGGGTAAAGGAAAACGTGTTCGAAAACAAGTTAATTATAATATTGATCCATCGGTACAGAATGATTTTCAAAATCAAGATTCTAGTGATAGTTCAGATTTTTCACTGCCTTCTGGTCAGTATTCATTCATATCTTTGAATTATTTCATTTCATTCATATTTTTTCCATTCAACTCAATCAATCAGCCGATGCAAGTGAAAATGATGAAGATTTTGATGAACGAGCTGAACGAAGTAATCAGAAATTTACTCGTTCAAATAAAAATCAACCGGCCAAAGAGAAAATGCCTCCACTCCTTTCATCGATTGGTCAAAATACTGAGGTTCGTATTTTCACTTTTGGTTAAGTAAATCATTTTCAAAAATATAATCACACACCTAGGTCCTTGGCTTTACACCTAAACATCGTAAAATTTATTTGGATTTAATCATGCGTTTTGGGCTACCGAATCTCGATTATAATCTTACTGATTCACAATTTTTCGTACGTGAATTGAAAAATAAACCAGAAAAACATCTGCGAGCATACACATCACTGTTCATTAATCATCTTTGTGAACCTGGTGATGATCCAACCGCTTTGACATTTGAAGATGGTGTCCCGAAAGAAGGGTTGAATGTTAGTCAAGTATTATCACGTATCGGTATTATTTCATTGATCAAGCGTAAAGTATATGAATTTGAAAGTATAAATGGCTGTGTTTCGATGCCAAAAAATCGACAAAAACCGAAGCCTAAACCTGAACAATCTGAATCAACAAGCATCAATAATAATGAACAAAAAACAGCTGATAAAAATGGACAAACTGTCAGTAATGATTCAGCCCAAAATGATAATGAAGCCAAAGTCAAAGCTGAAGTTGATGAAGGAGAAAAAATGAATGTAGATCATGAAACATCATCAGCTGATGATCTCAAGAATGATTCAAAATCTAAGGAAAAAGATGATGATAAAACCATGGAAATTAAAACTGAAAGTGATGGTGATGAGAAGAAAATGGATGTCGATGATCCACAGCCATTGAATGAACCAAAACAATCATCGAATTCGAATGATAATGATAATAAAGAATCAGTCAAAAATGACCAAAAAGAAAATGATCAAAATGAAGAAGATGAACCAGATCAAATTCGCCCGTTCGAATTCAATATTCAAGATGGTGGTTTTACCGAGCTGCATACATTATGGTATTTCGAGGAGAAAGAGTTGAAACGTCGCCGTGAATACGAAATATGGAATCGACGGCATGATTATTGGATGTTGGCCGGAATTGTTAAACATGGTTATGAACGTTGGCATGATATTGTTAATGATGAAGATTTTGCCATCCTAAATGAACCATTCAAAAATACACCAAGTATTCGAGATAAATTTATGGAACGTCGTTTACGGCTGTTGGAACAGGCATTAGTTTTTGAAGAACAGCTTCGACGTTTCGCTCACCTTGCTAATCAAGAGCTGTATGTACCTGTCGAAGATGATGACAGCAAATCGGATTCGCAACAAAATAATGACGAACAATCAAAGAAAAGTGAATCAAAATCCGAAGAAAAGGAACCAAAATCATCGGCCACTGTGAATGGACCGAAAAATGATCAAAATAAAGAAAATGAACCATCCATAAATGACCCTAAAGAAAATCGAAAATTAAATCCAATATTTCAACGTGCAAGTAATCAGTTGGAAGATTTATTGATTGATATGAAAAGTGATTGTGCCCGCATACCGCAAACCGTACAACGAATACCTTCGATTGCCAATCGTTTACAATTAGCACCGAGAACAATGCCTGGAAATAGTGGACAACAACATCATCATCATCAGTCATCATTTAATCAACATCAAAATACAACCATGTTGGCATCAAATTCATTGTTATCATCGAATCATCATTCTCATACTCAACAACCGCATCAGTCTCATCATCGCATTTAAGAGGATGAATATGGTCAGTCGCGCATATCTTTTATGTGTTTCTTCATTAATTCAATCCCATTATTTTTTCCGATTTGTATCAATGGATTTTTTTTCATAAATTATTATTTTCATTGTTTTTGCCGATTGAAAATTTGAAAAAAAATGTTTGAAACAATTTAAAATTAATTAAAATTATTAAAAAATTATGACCTTTTAAAATTTTCGAAAACCTGATGACAATCGTCTAAAAAGAATCGATAGTATCGATGATTGAAAATGTGACTTGTTTAGCCGATAATTTTTACTTGAAAATCATGTGTTTTTTTTTCAAATTTTTTTATTGAAAATAAATTGATCAATTTTTTTCAAAAAATCGATGATGATGATGGATCGGCAAAATCAAAATCGTGGACATACCCTGATACAAGTAAATTCCGATGATTGGTTACCACATTCATGTTTATTCACCAATGATCATTTACGCGGTTTCATTGCTGAATCTGGTGTTGTTTTTAATTTTGTTCAACGCATTACGAAAGCTCAAGAACCATTGAATAATGTTGAAATGATTAAAGCAAGCCGAAAATATCGTTCAGTCATACATTCATGGTATTTGAAAGTTATTGATGAAATTGCTCAACAATCAAAAAATGATAATAATGAAGAAATTGATGAAAATCTTGTACGACAATCAAAAGTATTACATCAAATGGAAATTGCATGGCATTTATGTGAAATCCTGTACATAAATATTTCCAGCGCTGGAACGTTATTATTACAATTACTGAATTGGATTAAATGGCATTTCACTTATTATGTACGATTAGCTGATGAAATGATTGTTGCTGATTCACCACAAATGCATGAACATTATTGGGATATCATTATATTTTTTGCTCTACGTGGTGACATGGAAAATGCTGCCCTATTGTTGGAGCTACATTCAGAGTCGAAAATCGATCCAATTTTTATGATTGTTCAAGATTTATTGAAAAAATTCCCCGTAATGAAGAATAATTCATTCGTTATTCATGAACATTATCTTCTATGGGGATTTTGGCATGACAACGTAAAACAAGCATTGATAAATCAATCAAATAATTTCAACAATCAAAAACGTTCACATCAACATTTGAAATTGCTGCTCCAGCTTATGACTGGTGATTTAGAATCATTCAAATTAGTCAGTCATCTGTTTCATTCATGGTATCAAATGATGGTATCATATGCACTATTCACCGATCCATGTCTTAAAGGTGATGTAGAAATTTTGATTGAAAAAACAATCAATGCCTATTATGAATCATCGAATCATGGTAATAATGAATCCTCACCGACGCTGTTTGATGAATTGATTCGTTCATCATTCAATTATGATCTTATCGATGTAATTAAACATGGTTCATTATGTTTCGATGATAATTGGTGGTTTGTCACACATTTCGTTGATCTTATCTATAATTCGGCCAATTTTAATGAATACCCGATTGCCGATATTCGTTTGATTAGAGATTCGTTTGTCATCAATTATGCAAATGGATTATTTTTACGTCGTAGATTTTGGCAATTAAGTTTTGAATATCTACTTCATGTTATCAAAGAGTCTATTGATTCGCGTCATTATATTTTGGCCCTATTAGAACGTTTACCATTTGATACGGATGAAGAATTACAACGTTTATTGGTGACATGTCGCCGTTTTGAATTTAATCAATTGGAATTATCACTTTGTCGACAACAATCAAGAAAATGGCTACGTAGCTCACCAAATTCAAGTTCTAAATTGGGTTCAGCTTTATTTTGGGCTATCCGTGCTAAAGATAAGCTATTAATTAATCATATTGTTGATAAAATGCTCAATCAATATCTTCGATCAGATGATCCTTCCGAAATCGATTCGGACATGATAACAAATGTTGGTGGATCAATAGTGCTATCGGAAAGATTAATATTTCTATGTAAATATCATGAATTTCGACAGTTATGTCAGCAAAAACAATATGAGCCGGCTGTGAAAATTTTAATCGATGATATGTTGACATCGAATGCTATCCCCGATTTTTTCCAAACCAAAGTAATCAAAGATTGTGTTCAATTGATGGAATCACAATCAAACTCTATCATTCCCATGTCATCTTATTCACCATCACCACCTTTAGTGCTGAATGATGAACAAATCAGTAACCTTTTACATTCATTTGAAAATTTATTGTATCGTAATGGATCTCAGCAACAACAATCATCATCATCAAAAACAATAACCTTCACCAATGATGACCATCAAAAATTATGGTCAAATCAATTTGGTACCAATAAAATTGATCGAATCGGACCGAATCAAGAAAATCGAATCAATGATGATAATGATGATCGTGGCCATATTCGATGCCTTGAAAAACAATTACGTGTAGCCGCCGCCCATCATTTAGCAAATCATTTTGTTCTTTGAATCATTATTATTAATATTTTTTTAAACTTTTAAATTGAAATAAATCGAAATTTTCGAAAAAATCAATAATCAACCGGATACAACAAAACAATAATAATGTCACAGATGTTATCATTGACAAAAACAGCCAAAAAACAATGTTATTGAACCGGCTTGAACCTATCCTATCCCAAAGAGAGAAATAAAAGATTTTGATATCTCCTAGCGAACCAAAGGGCCATATGTCAAATATGTGAATATTTGTGTTAATACACTGAGAGTTTCCGGCCCAAAGTGTGTCAGTTGGTTGATTCATTTCATTTCATTCATTTCGTTTGTTCATATATTTGAATGGTTTATGTTTATTATCATCAAACATACACACAAACACAATTATTATGATCAACTTTCTCTTGCTGCTGCTGTGTTGCTGTTGATGATATACAGGAAAATGGGCTGCACCTGCAATCATTTGAATCATTTATTCATTCATTCATATATATTTGAAAATTTTACATTCATATTCATTTATATATATTTCTAAAAAATAAATGAAAATAAATGAATGAAAATCGGTAGAAGAAGCATTTGAAATTTTGTGTGTTCATTCCCATTCAATTCAATTCAATCCAAAATATATAAATATTAGATTGTCCGAAAAGTTTTTGCCGAATATATTGTTGAGAATTATGTGAAAATTGGCAAGAACTTATTGGACAACCTAGTAGACAAAAATATACATTTTGCTGCTGCTAACAGCATTCAAATAATGATAATTTTCATTGAAAAAAAAATATTTTTTTTTGAAATTTACAAATGATCAAATGTGAAATGAAAAATAATAATAATAATCAAAAGGAAATTTCATAGTCATTCGGGCTATTAATATATATTAAATAAATAAATATTTTTCAAAACATAAAAATGAAATTTGAAATTATACACAGTGAAAAATTAAAGTTTTAATTCGTATTTTTAAAGTTAAATTTCGTAGTTTTAAAATTAAGTTTCCTAATTTTACCGTTCAAAATTGCATTTAAAACTACGAAAATTATATTGAAAATTATGAAAATAAATTTTAAAACTACGAATTAAAACTTTAAACTTTGAATAAAATACGCCTTTGCAGTTTGAATGTGAATGGATGTATGATGTTTATTTATTTATTTATTTTTAAAATAAAAATACATTCAAACACACACATATTATATGGCATTTGTCAAATGAAATAACATAAATAAATGATGATAATTTGAAAAAATGTGACGCATCTCTCTCTGTCTGTCTGTGTATATATTGAATACTAAATGTTTAATGTTTGATTCATTTTCAAAAATGAATGATGTGTGATATAAATATATCAAATGATCTTTTGCCGTTTGTTGGTTTGTATTTGTACATTTGTACATTTTGTTCAGTCGTATTTCACTTGTGTTCATTTCACTTGTGCTTGTTGTTTTTGGGTTTTTTAAAATAGTTCATGTCTGTGTGTGTGTTCGATGTGTTTCAATGTGTTTTGATGTGTTCAAGCAAATATAACTGAATAATGTACTTTCGAAATGTTTAAACTTTTTTGAATTTTGGCGCCAGCTTTACTCTCATCATGTGTCAATGGTCATAACCTTTTACATTTTTTCAATTTTTTTTTCGTCTATTTTTAAATGTGTTTAATATGTGATCATATATAAATATAGAAATATGACTACTATTCATTAAATGACTATTCGAAAAATGAGAATTTGAATGAAAATTGAATTGAATGAAACAACGCCCGAATTTTCGATGGTTTTCAAAACAATATTACAAGGTTTGGAACCTTGTAAAATATGTAAGAAATGAACAGAACCAGAATCATGTCAAATAAGAATCATTTCACATTGAATGAATTCATTTACCACTACTTTTTCATTTGATTCATTGAATTCAACCAGAAAGAATCGTCTATATATATATATATTTCAATCCATACACACAGATAAATAGAAAATCGATTGAAATGAAATGAATATAAATATAAATATTTTAATGTATTAAATTCTTATGAACAAAACCAATATCAACCGAATATTAAAATGAAAACGATAGATTCTTAAACGAATTCATGTAAACATCATTTTATTAATTGATCGATTTTCAACCATTTTCAATGACGATTATAATCGAAACACTATTAAGCAAATAAACTTTAAAATCATCTTAGAATATTTTTATTTTCTTTTTCAAAATTCTTAATTTATTCAATGAATATGAATGAATGTGAATGAAAAAGTGCCTGAACCATTTTATTTCAATGAACCATTTTTCATTCGAGCAGCATCAGCAGCAGCAGCAGAATTTAATATTCTTTTTTTCGACACATTAAACCGTTATATGAATTTGAATTGAAAAATGAATTACGTTCATTTCGAAGGATTTATACGAAAATTCAACCGAAATATGAATAAATATTAATATTATTATTAATATGAATATGAAATTTTCAAGCGGCAATTTACATTTATTATTTGTGTCTGTGTCTGTGTATGTATTTGTATTCATACATTTCATTTGATTTGATTTCATATTCATATGAATTTCATATGAATATATTCTTCATTTCGACGACTTTTTTCATTTTTTTTAAGAATAATCATCAAGCAATTTTCAAAATCAACTAACTAATAGGTTGTCCGCAAAGTTTTTTACCGATTATATCGTAGAAAATCATTCGAAAAATTGGCAAAAACTTTTTGGACAATCTAATACCAATAATAACCATAATGAATAAATATTATACGACAACTAGCAAAAAAAAAAATGAACATTTAAATTATCAGTATTTCTGTGTAAATTTGTGTATATCAAAGATGTTTCACATAGAGAAATGATTATAATAATAATAAAATCGTATCTTCAGTGGTGCCAAGAACAATGAAACCAATTTCATACAATTTTTTAATTTGTAATGTTTTTGTATATATGTGTGCACATACATAGAGTGATTGCCGTGTTTTCCTAAGTTCACATTTCAATTGTTTTTTTGATAGTTTTAAGATATTTAAGTAAGTTTGAGTTTCTTTGAGTTAATTGCAATCATTTATTATCATTTGCAATGTGTTTTCATTTATTTGTTTGCCGTTGTTGTTTGTTGTTTGATAATTGTCTTTATAATCTCTCTCAGCGTCAACAATTAACCAAATAAATAAATAAATCAGACAACATTCGGCCGATAAACCAGTGATAATTGTGTCTAATTGAAAGTATTTCAATTATTCCCGATTCCATCGGATCTTTCATAGTGATTTGAATGAAACATTTTCTCC
Organism: Psoroptes ovis; assembly: GCA_002943765.1. Classification (NCBI taxonomy): domain Eukaryota; kingdom Metazoa; phylum Arthropoda; class Arachnida; order Sarcoptiformes; family Psoroptidae; genus Psoroptes; species Psoroptes ovis. Next base: position 362,596 of record PQWQ01000030.1, on the reverse strand, counting down.
GGTATTTTCAATGTGAATATATGCAAATGTACTTCATTTCATATGTGTGTCATCATTCAATTTTGTGTATTTTGCGGTGAAAATCAATTTCATCCTCCTCTTTGTTTACATAATCATCAATGGTTTTTAAATCAATCAGCCATAAGCCTCTTACACTGAACACATCTGTCATTTTCGGTAAGTTTTTCTTTTCATTTTTGTTCGAATCATTTAATTTTATGAAAAATGTATTGAATTTCATATCAATTCTCATAAATCAATTTAATTTCATTTTCATTTTCATTTTCTTTTGAAAATATTCATTTCGACCCGTCGATTGATTATTGAATGAATAAATAAATCAATAAATAAATCATTCGATTCGAATATATAATAGTCTCAAAAAAATATTATCACAACAAATATTAAGTTGTCCGCCAAGTTTTTGCTGATTTACTAATTGAAAAAATGTTTAAAAATCGGCCAGAACTTTTCGGACAACTCAATATAAACAGTGATAAAACAAACGAAAAAAAAAAGTTCAAAATTTTAATTGATGTCATTGATATTTATTTGATTTCAATTTCATTTAATTATTCATTTCTATGGACACACATGTATACAATCATGTGGATTGTAATTAAAAAAAAAATGAACGGAAATATGTTTTGATATGATAATCATCATCATCATCATCAAAGAACCTAAAAAAAATGTTGATAATTTGACGATGAGGTTTCCTTTTGAGATTTGTTTTTTTGGCCGTTTTCGCCATTCATTCACATATTTACATATTTGAAAAATTTTATACTGTCCGAAAAGTTCATTCGGCTTAATCGAATAGAGTTGCTAATGAAAATCGGCCAGAACTTTTCGGACAACCAAATTATTCATATTTGATTATTTTTATTATTCATATATGCCGGAGTGTTTGTATATTTTGGCTAATTTTGTCTAATTACTAAATTATTTTAGTTGCAACAACAAGAATACAATAAACAAATAAAAATAACGGAACTTGATAGATCCGGTTCATTGGAAAATTTAGGATTTCATATGATTTGAATTATGAATATATTGATTTATTTCAAAAAATTCAAATTCAAAGAAATTCAATGATATTTCAATCGATATTCGATTTCGCAAATAGTAGAAATATTGGGTTGTCCCATAAGTTCTTGCATGTTATTTTTATACAAAAAAAAAAATTTAAAAAACGGCAAGAACTTATGGGACAACCCAAAATATTTTAAATATTTTTTTTCCAAAAAATCAAATGAATCAAGGTGTTTTACAGGTTTTAGACATTTAGTATGCATAGTTTTCTCGTACAATTTTATCAAATTATTTGATCAAATTTGATCTGATTATTCAGGCAAGAATTTCAATTCTGTTTCGAAATTTCATAGACGGGAAAATTTTTAATTTATTTAGTTTGTCCGAAAAGTTCATTCGGCTCAATCAATCGAGAGTTGCTCAATAAAAATCGGCCAGAACTTTACGTACAATCTAATATATCATTTATCTAATTCAAATTAAATGAAAAGACAATGAATGAATGATAGAAGCGAGAGAATTCTCGATTCAATTAATTTGTTTTTTCTATTTCATCATCATCATCATCAACATCAAAACATTATCATATGATAATAGGCGAAATGAATGAAATGAAATTCTAAATTATTCATTTATTCAAAATTCTTGAACAGGAAAAATTCCCGAAATTCTAATTATTCTCATTCATTCATTCATTGCCATGGTATCAATTCATTCATTCCATGCATCCAAACACATTATTCATCAGTATCAGTAGCATCATTATCATCATCATCATTTTCTGATAATTATCTATTTTGGATGTTTTTGAAACATTTTTTTGATAATTATCTGTATCATTTTGTATTTTGTTCTGGGTTCTGTGTTTTGCTTGGGCTACATATTATTTCAGGTTGTCCCATAAGTTGTTGCCGTTTTTTAATTTTTTTTATTCGAAAAACGGCAAGAACTTTTGGGACAACCTAATATAATACTGAATGAATATTGTCAACCAACCAACAGCAAAAAATGAAAATTTGGTTCATTATTCGAAAAATAATTATTTTTTCATTTATTTTTTGTGGATGCTTATTCTCGCATGTCCTAGTGTGACTAGGACCTAGTCTATTCATTAAAATTGTCTCAATTCATTTATTTAATTGCATCAATGAATTTATTCCTTTTTCATTTATTCATTTTCTAACGAAAAAATAAATAAATAAATGTTCATAAATGAATCTTTTGAATGAAATTTCAATGAGTAATAGTGGAATTATTTTCTTTAATTTTCGACATTTGATGATCAAATATAATAACATCATTGAATGTGATGAAATATTTCTGAAAATTCAAATTTTTCCGAATCTATTTTTAAATATTTTCCAAAATAGAATTCGCGATTCAATGGTGAAAATTTCCCATGAATTTCGATTCATGATTTCATTATTTCTCTGAGATATATTTTGACATTAATATTGAATATTTCTGATCAAATATTTGTTTTTTTTTTCCAATAATAATAATTCGAAAATATTCAAGTTTCTAAAAATATGAATGAATATGTCAGTGTTGACTAGTTGTGTCCTCTCCTTATCAATCAGGATTCATCATCATCGATCGAAAAGTAAATGTGTGTACCCGGTAGTAGTGTAAACATTCAATTTTAATTAGATATTTTAAAATAATTAAATAAATTGGATGATTCATACGTTGATATGATGACATTTTCCATTTTTTCCACGTATTCTATCAAATATCAAATTTTTCCTTTTAGTTTATTCATTGGTATATTCACTACCCCGGTACCATATTATAATAATAATGTTCCTGGTGGTATTTCAACAATATATTTTGTATATTTTTGATAATTAATATCAATAATGATGATCAAAATATTATGGTTGTCCAAAAAGTTTTTTGCCAATTTTCAAATGTTTTTTCAATTAGTAAATCGGCAAAAACTTTTTGGACAACCAAATAATAAAATATCCGGTTACATTTATTTTGTATTTCACTGTAAATATCTCTCGAAATATAATTGAATTTTCAATTATTTCTGAAACAATATAATAATTGGACAAGGAAATTTGTTTGGCCAAAAGAAAATTCTCATGAAAATTTTTCATTCAAAAAATTTTCCATTACAAATAATTCAATTCGAAAATTGTCATCCATACAAACAAACAATAACAAACAAGCAGCCAAAATGCCCATGGTCAAAAATAATTATTAGTGTCAAATTTTCACTGTTTTCAGTTGATTTGACTTGACTAGTGCTCATTGTGCAGTGAGCCAATTCACATTTACATTCATTTGTTTGTTTGTTTGCCTCGTAGACTAACATAGACTTATGTTTTCTTTACTTAAATAATTTGTAATTTGATTTAATTTTCACAAATGTTTCACATTTGTCAAATGTAATTTTGTATTATATTATTGTCCTTTGGGTTTTTTTGCTGTTGTTGTTGTTCAATTTGAATTTATTATTTTTTCACAAAAATAAATTCAAATTGTAAATACATATTTGCTTCCTTGTCAAAAAGAAATAATATTATTTAGTTGTCCGAAAAGTTCTGGCCAATTTTCATGAGCAAATCTGTCAATGATTAAGCCGAATGAACTTTTCGGACAACCTAATTTAATATAAAATTATTTAATTAATTAAAAGTCTCTAAAATTTAATTTTTGATTAAAACATTTGAACTCTCGAATTGTTGCTGCTTCACACAAAATTAATTTGTTTTGTTTGTTTTGTCTTTTGTTTGTTTCAAATTTCAAATTTTGGCCATTTACATTATAAAATTACATGTTTCCGCTTGGAAATAATGTAAATAATTAAACAATTATATCTATTATTGTTTATCAAATGTAATTGTTTTGGCTCTGTCCACATTGTTTATGACTGTTTTTCGCAAATTTTTCGTTTCCGACATTTTTTTTTCGAATCAGGTATATTTTTAGCCAATTGAATTTCTGAATAATCACGGTGACATTTTCTCTCGTTAATATGAATCATTTGAGCCATAGCCAATTGGGGCCAAATATTTTCTTTTGTTTGGTCTCCATAAAATTTCCATAATTTAAATGCGCTTGAAATTCATTTATTTTTGTTTTTTCTGAGAAAAAACATTGATTTCATTTAGGTTTTTTAATATACTTTGACGTCATCAATTGTATGCTGCTGCTCTAAGTAAACAATAATGAATGAATGAATATACATTGATATATTTTGTCAAAAAGCGTCAAATAATAAATATTCTAATTCTGACAATTATTTCATATTATTCATATGTTTCATATTCTACGAAATTATAAAAGAATTATGCAACATTTTAATATAAAAATTGTATTGAAATTGAAATTTTCAAATATTTTACATCACAATATGTGATGAAATGCATGTTCATGTGTGTGTGTGTGTGCGCGCGTGATGTCGGTAGCATTGAATGTCATTTTTAATCGACTAAATAATCAACCAATGATCAATGATTTTTACGTATATTTTTTTTGCTCGAAATTTGACAATGATCAAATTTTAACAATCGAAAATAATTATATACTATGTTGTCGGCAAAGTTTTTGCCGGTCATATCGTAGAAAATCATAAGAAAATCGGCAAGAACTTTTCGGACAACCTTATATTTCATTTTTTTGAATCATTGAATCGACAAAAAAAAGAAATATGTTTAGTTCTTATTTCGAAAAGGTCAAACGCTTTGAAGACAAATGTATGTGCTTTGTTTTTTCTGTTTTTTTTAAACAAAAACTGTTGACAAAAACTCTTGATGTTTATTTGAAAACAAATTGAATTCAATTACAATTCAAATAGCAAGCAATTGAAATCACTTGAAACTGGCTTTAAGAATTTCAATAATTCTATTGTTTTTGACATGAAAAGGAATTGTTTGGATGTTTGATGGCTGTTTGATTGGTGTTTCGGTGTTTATTATGTGTGCAGCATAAATTATTTATGTCAACTCAAAAAAATGATTATTTTGTTTTTTGCACTAAAAACTTTTGTGTTCAAAGGTTTAGGGCTTTTTCAAATTTGTCATTAATTATTAGGCTGTCCGATAAGTTCTTGCCGATTTTCTCATATTTCCCCAACGATATAATCGGCAAAAACTTTTTGGACAACCTAAATATAATTGATGGCTTGAATTTTTTTTCGAATCATATCTTTATGCACTGTTTATAATTGACGATTTACAATAAATGTCGATTGATCCGATTAGACACTTTCAATTATTCAAGAGTTTCGTAGTTTCGAATAAACACGTTACATTCAATGAAATAATAGATAGATACACACAACCATAGAATGACATGAAAATATTTCAAAAACAATTGAATGAAACAAATTGATGGGTGTTGGTGGCAGTCTTAGTTATTATATCATATAATTGATAATTATTATGACAAGTAGTTATACCAAGTAATATTTATATCAAGTCAAACAAAAGCCATATAATCAATTGGTAGAAACTTTTAAAAACGGTAGTCAAAAATTACTTGTCATTAATTATTAGGTTGTCCGAAAAGTTCTTGCCGATTTTCCTAACCAACTCTCGATCGATTAAGCCGAATGAACTTTTCGGACAACCTATTATTATTGTTACTTGTCATTTTTAGCTAATTCATTCATCTTATGTATCTTTTGTTTTTTTTTTGTTCTTCTTCTTGGTAAATTTATTATTATTTTCATTTGATTCAATGATTCAACGCGTGTAATTTGAATTCACGAATTCATTCACTATGAAAAAGACCTGTTTTTAGGCATTTTCTATGCATTCAAATATAATGGGCAAGTTATTTCATTTTATTTTTTCAAAATTTTACTGAGGATAACAATCATAATAATAATCATCAAAAAAAAAAAAAAAAATAATAATAATAATGATAATCATGATGGACACACAACAATTGTTGTTATGTGAAGAATATAATATATGTTGATGATGATGATGATGATAATTATAATTATACCCCAATTATCATTTTTACAATTATTAAAAATAATATTTCAGGCTGTCCGAAAAGTTTTGGCCGATTTTTATGAACAACTCTATTGATTAAGCGGAATGAACTTTCCGGACAACCACCTAAATAGAAATAGAAGATTGTCTCTTTTATTTTCATTTTATATCTAAGTATTATATACTTAATTATTAGTACTAGTTAGTTATTAGAGTTATTAGTTATTCAACCATTGTTATTGCTGCTGCTGCTGATGGTTGGTGATGGTGATGGTAATGGTGGTGGTGATTGTCATTGTTTGACAAACAACAACAACAACAACAGTGGTACAAAGTGTGATAGCCAATTGGACGACGAATTGGACATCATTCAAAACATCGTTTGAATTGTCTACAGAAATGTCGTTTAAATTGAGAAAATGAATAAATTTTACAAAAGCTAAATGAATTCACCTTTGAGTTGTGGGGACAATTTTCTTTCAATAATCGTTACTGCTGCTGCTGCTTGTCACTTGTACATCATTATATTAGATTGTCCGGAAAGTTTTTGCCAATTATATCGTAGAAAATCATTGAAAAACGGACAAAAACTTTTCGAACAACCTAATATTAAGTTAAACCTACTACCTGATGAAAAAACAAGAACGTTTTCCGGTCATTAAAATTTATATAAAAAGAAATTTCGAAACAAAACACGAAACAAACCTCTAAAATAATAAGCAATTCATGGCTATAGATGCAGCCAGCCCAGCCAACCAGCCACCGACCAACCAACCTTTCGACCAACCTGTTATTTTTTGAATTTATTTTGTGTGCTTCTATTCTGGACCTTCGAAACAAAAATAATGATGATGATGATGCCAATATACCTTTATGAAATTTTATTAATATCATTTCAAAGATTATTGTTGTTATTCTTGGTCATTTGAATGTGTGTTTTGATTCAATTATTATTATTTAAAAGTTCACTTTTACATTGTGTCGTATAATGATGAAGAGCTAAGACTATGAAAGGCTATACATCCTAAAAATTTATGAATGAAATAATAAATGAATGAATGAATTGAATGAATAGAAAATCAAATTTCTTCAAATAATAAGTGAATACATGATGTGCTCCTTCAATTTTTTCTTGAAGATTTTGTCAAGATTTCATTTAAAAAATCTTATTTCTTAAGGCTTAAGGCTTAGCTTTTAGTTGGAAAAAATGAATGAATGAATGAAAAATTGGTTATTTTGTCATTTTTAACCAAGTCAACCACACGAAATGTTCGTCGATTGTTTTCAATGAATGAAAATCTTCGTCAAATCAAATTTTTTCAATAATAATTGAATCATAGTATTGTATCCATCAATTTCGGCAAATTAAATGAATCAATCAATCAATCAATCAATTGATCAATTATATTCAAATTATATTCGATTATGTCAAAGAAACAAAAAATAATAAGGCATTCATGCATTCATTCCCGTGTATATTTCGATGAAACACAATCAATCAATTACTGATTTTTGCCTAAATGATATCAGTTTTTTTTTGTCCCAATAAATCACATTTCATTCGATCATTGATCAATTCGAACAACGACTATCAATCATACATTTTTCGACTTGTCATATTATATTCACATTTAAATTTATAATTTTTACTTTATAAATTTACTTTTAATGCATGAAACATTTGGCCTGTATTTGAAACAGCTATTTTGATATTATATTTTAAGTTTTTATTCAGAGTTTTAAAGTTAATTTTCGTAGTTTTCAAAGAAATTTAATATTGTAAAATTACGAAATTTAATTTTAAAACTACGAATTAAAACTTTAAACCTTGTATATTATATTTTAATCGATTCAATTATTTTCTTTTATATTTTATTTTATTTTTTAGATTTATAATCATCTGACGATTCGAACAGTGATCATCAAAGCGATAAACGGGGACAACAACCAAAGCAACAACAAAATTTAACGATTGAATGAATTCTGACCGAAAGAATTTCAATTGAAACCTGAATTCATTCATTTATTCATTCATATATTTCCTCCGGAACTTTTCTGATTTTTTTATGAACTATCCGACCCTAAACCTTCATTGAATCTTCAATTCAGTGTGTTTATGTGTGTGTGTGTGTATTTGTCATTATTTCTATTTATTCGTGTGGCCATAAAATAAAATATAAAATGAAATTAATGAATGAATCGAAAAAAATATCTTCGAGAGCCAAACCATGCGTATCGTGTGTGTATTTCTTTTTGAATTTTTCATTCATTCATTCATTGATTTAAAATTTGAGAAATTTCAAAAATCACCTGAACCACAGCTTTGAATTCAGATGAATACGCGTGACTACTCAAACGACAACAATCAACGACAGCAATCAGCGACGACAACAAATAAGATCAACGAATGATCAAGATTCATTCAAATAAATAAGAAATTTATCAAAAATCAAATATCTACGACCGTTTGATTTCTCTTTTGGCGATAATTCATCGTAAATAAATAAATCAAAACGACAAGATATTTTCAATGGTGATAATTTGAACAACATTAAACAGCATCCAAACTAATTTCAAACACATCACTGATATAATCATTCATTCATTCATTTATCCACCATTTTTGAACAAATTTTCCTTTATTTTTCATACGAAATCAGTGTATTTCAATGTGTGTTCATCGCTTGATTGATCAACGATCTGTCAATCAAAAAATTTACGAAATAGATTTCACAATTTTCTTTCTCCTTTCTTCATTCATCAGTTAGTTGACTTAAGTTGTTTATTTGTGTGCTTATATGTGGGTGTGTATAGACATCAAAATCGTGTGTAAACTAATGTGCAAAAATTGAAGAAAATAATCAAAGAAAATAAGCAAAAAACTATGTAAAACTCATTTTGGCAATGATGGCAAAGACGCCTGAAGACGAAGAATTATCATTGGCGTCGCCATTATCATCAACATTATCATCAGCGACAATGACAACATCGTCGGTAGCCATAACAACAATGGCTAAAACGGTAAATCTACCATTCACCAATAACGGTAATGCTGCTGCCGTTAACATTCCAACAACCAAATCAACGCAATCAGCGACAGCAACAGCCAAAAATCGTCGTATTCCACCGTTTAAAAAAGTATTTTCATCAAGTCAATTGACAACAACCAATAGTCTTAAACAAGCGCCACAAGCGCAGAAAAGTCGTTGTTCATTTTGTGCGGTTCCAAATTCATTTCAATTATTATCAAATCAAGATAAGCGTAGCCTTCTAAGCTCTAGTCTTCCGGGAATGTATGAAAAAATTAATAATAATAATCAAATTAAAAATCAAGATAATGATGATCAACCATCAAAAACAAGATTGTTGACAAGTCAAACATCAACAACAACAACAACAACTAGTCAAAATATTAATATCAATGATGATGATAGAAATGTGATATCAAAATATGATCAAAATAATCAAAATAATGATAGTAGAAATAGTGATGGTGTCAGTGGTGCCGCCACTGGTGGTGGTGGCAGTAGTGGCACCTATAGCCCTTTATTATTAAATAAAATACCAATAACAGCAATTGAACCATCGCTAATCGGTTCATTAGCATCATATTTATCGGATTTAAAAAATTTTAATGCCGAAAAACTGTTGAAAGAAATTGAATTAATGTTAAAATATTTTGATGATGCTGTTAAGAAAAATAAATTAGAATTATTAAATGGTTCATGTAATATTCTAATTGAAACAATTGCATTAAATTGTACCAGGCTACGTGATACATATCTGCATTTACAACAAATACAACTACGATTACAAATTCTATGTGCAGTTCATATGGATGGTAATCAAAGCAATAATAATTGTGATAGTTCGAATAGCAATAAACAAAGGTTTGTTTGCATTAGGGTTTAACCCTGGATTAATTGTGGAAATAAAATTTAATTAATTAATTCTTTTATCTTTGTTTTTAATAACCTAAAACATTCTATAGAACAACAACATCGCCCATCATTGAAGCTACGAATGAATTATATCGAAATCTTTCCGATCTTGTAAGATGGTCTGATGAATTATATCTTCGCCGACAAATTAAACATTTAAATGATGAAAATAATGGTCTCAAAGAAGGTCATAACGTTGTAGAAAATGGACCAGAGATACCTCGCCAATTAATTGATGATGGTGGTCGAATTTCACGTTTAGTTTATGTTTCATTTAAAGTAATTTAATTTTTGATTTTTGTGATAAAAGGATTAATTTTGAATTTTTTTCCTTCGAAATAGAACCTTATAAAAGCATATCGAAATTTGGAATTGGAATTACGAAAATGTTATCAAGATTATCTGTATAATAATTCAAAATTAGCTGAATATATTATGACTGATGCAATTTATCAACGACGACCAGATAATGATGCATCGATTGCTATACGTGAATCAATTCAACAAGCACTGCGGCGTCGATCAATTACACCACCACCTGAATATGATAGAATATCGTTTGAAAATAGTGGTGAAAACAATAGCCATCAACATCATCATCCAACGATTCGAATGGGAAACGGATCGACATCAACCATTGCTTCGTTGCTGTCATCGAATTCATCAAATTCTGCGGCCACCACCAACAGTTCAGCATCATCATCATCAACAACATCATCGAATGTATTTCGTACACATCGATTTATTCCGAATATTATTTCACATCAAGCACAAAAGATGGCACAACATTTTGAATTGAAAAAATTTCGTTCAAATCAAAGTGGTAACAAAAAAGATTCATTACCTCGACATCATGATAAAAGTGGTGGTCATCAACAACCTTCATTATCCGAAAATCATACAATGCTTTCATTTCTATTCGGTTTATCATCAAATTCATCATCATCATATTTAAAACGTTCAGAATCAGCAAGTAATATTCATCGAATCAATGCAAACATTCTGTTACCTAAACACTTGTTACAAATGTCAACCGAACCATCATCACCATCATCAAATTTATCACCAGTTTCTGATCGTCATCTTAGTCCACAATATCACAGTTCACGCAAACATTCAATTAATGATGGTGTATCATCATCATCGAATGCTAATTCTAGTCTTCATCAACATTATGATCGACCGGTTTCATCCTCGAAACAAACGATTGATTCAAAATCATCCGAAGATTCATACGTCATCAAAGATGTCGGGACATTAAAGCAATCTCGATCAATTGCAAGACATGCTTCTAAGGAGAGTTCTTCACCACCACCACCACCACCCCCACCACCATTACCTCCAAAAACTTATAATCGTACATCGAATGGCACAACAACAACAACATCATCTACTTCATTGAACAATTCAGGCCGATCATCGATCGCATCCAATACAAGTTCACTTTCATCATCATCAGCATCATCATCATTCAATAAAGATACAAATTTACGTAATGGTCATAGTCGTATGAAAGATTGTGATTCTGGTTTTGGATCATCAGCATCAGCAATGCCATCTACCACTGGTTCTTCACATCATCGGCAATCGAATTCGAATGATTTCTCTGGTCAAAATTCTGAACTCAACACCAAAGAATCACCAGATATCATTGATCATACACAAGTAACATTGAGATCTAAAAAAAATAATCGTGATCGTGTTAAAACGACTCATAATGGTTCAACTGATGGCTGTGGTGATATGACCGTATCATCATCATCGAATACAATTGTAGAAAGTAAGGATCGATCTCCATCATGTTCACCACCTCCATTACCGGCACCGGATTCATTTCTTTGCTCTACAATCACTGAACAAATGGCTGATGATGAAAAAGAGAATAATAATGTTAATGATTCAAGCCGAACAATATCCGATTGTTGTTTGTGTTGTTCGTCGACAAATCGTTCAATGATTCGAACATATCGAAAACCGGGCACAAAGCGCCGGCCTTTTTCGATGCATCAACAGCTGACAAAAAGTCGTTCATTGGCCATGTCGTCGACCATCGCCAACAACAATCAAATTCATTTTAATCAACGATTATGTTCACAAACAACAAACAATCGTTGTGATTGTTGTTGTTGTTGCTGTTGTCAAGCTAAAACTGATGAACAATCTCCTAGACAACAACAGCTTCAGCTTCAACAACGAAGACCTTCATTATCGATGCATGATACACCATCCGTATCACCGCCACCGTTACCTCCAAAACGTAATCTACATGCTTATATGGGTATGGTAGGTAATTATCATTATCCAACCGCTGGTGATCATTTTGGACATACAACTTTACGTGCAACCAAATCAATGTATGTCGATAAACCATCAACGACAATGCTGGTCAAAAATCATCTTCCCAGTGGTCAAAATGTTATATCATCAAATAGTTCAATATCAACAACGACCACTGGTTCAAGTTTTTCATCAATCAACGATGTATCACCGCGGCCATCATCCTCTCAAACACCAATTGTTGATCCAACCGATCAATATGAACATTTACCGATAGCTCCTTCACCACCACCACCCTTGGAATCAGCACCATCACCACCTCCTGATCTTCCACCAAGACGTGTACAAATAGGTGGTGATTTACCTGCACCACCACCAATTAGATCACGTTCAAATTCTTCAATAGTCGATCGTCCAATATCGAATACATGTGATAGAACTCATCCTTATACCAATAATAATAATACTCATGATCATCATCACCCTCACCCTCATCATCATCATGATCATAAGCATCATCACCATCACCACCATTATCACAATGATAACCATCATCATCATCATTGTAATGATACATCATCAATTAACAACAATAATAATATGATCTTATCCAATGATAATGATTTGGAAAACATCAAAACAAATACTCAACAAGATCGCGCAACGATTGAAGAATTGAGTGAACCATCAAGTGATAATGATATCGAAGTCGATGTCGATGTCGATGATGAAGATAGTGTTGTCGATGAAATGGATAAACATTGTTTATATTGTTCAATCGGTACAAATCATACGGAAGATGAATGTATATTGGCCAAAATTGATATACCACCTGAAATGTTTACACTGGAACCATCTAGTACAAATAATGATTCAGATAATGAAATGCCATCCATTGTGAATAGTGACCTATTGACTGCTGATCGAATTCGTGGTGGTCAAATTGATGCGCTGATCATTAAAGCTACACAAGCAAGTATGGCTTCAGGTTAGTGTCACATTGGTGAAAAGTTGGGTCCGATAAATTCGAATTCAAATTTTGAAAAATTTAATATGAATCCAAAGAAAACAACGAAAGGCTGTCAAGGACGTGTGAGATGATTATTGATTTCAATTTCGACCATTTGTGTTTTTCGCTGTTAACTTTTGAATAGGCTTCTCTCATTAAAAATTTCTAATATTTTCTCGTGTCATAAAAGTGAATCAACGAAATCATCAACGAAATTACACTGAGAGAACACTGATCAAATGAATGCAAGAAAAAAAAAATTAGGGATAAGCCATATGAATTCACCATACCATGTGCAAAAATAATTCAAAGCCATTCGAAATGCCACAAATTTTTTCTTTGGTTCGGTTGTTTTATGGTGTAAATCGACAAGTGTATTTCTTGGAAATATTTGAGTGTCTGATTTGATTTGATTTGAAATATTTCTGGTCATTTTTGAATATTCTTATTTTTATTATTTGAAAATTAGCATTGTGCCAACACATATTTCTTTTTGATTTTACTCTTTGGTTGATTTTAGATCGTTCATATTTAGATTTGTAAATTTGTAAAAAAATATCTGTTTAGTTATAATAGTTATAATTTTAAATTCAGCACTTTTTTTTTGTTGAAAAATTTTCATCAAATAATCAACCAAAGATAAAATGTGTGTGCATTTTGATTTTTTTCTTCTTCTCGAAATTCGTTCATTTCTTTAAGGTTATAGTCTTTGGGATTGTTATTCACAATTCATGAATTTGAATTAGAATGAAAATATTGTATGAAAGCATTCATTCATTCATTCAAATTCAGCGCCGATTCACAGCCTAATTATTATTTATGCCATTTTCAGAGTTGTTTTCTTAAAATTATTTTTAAAATTAATCTTTATTTTAATTTTCTTTTAATTTTGTATCCGTGTAGATGATGATGAAACATTTGTCGATTGTTTTCTACATACATATCGTTCATTTATAACGGCTAATGATCTCTTGACAAAACTTACATTTCGTTATCGTTATTTTAATAATTATTCAACATTTGCAAATGGATGTAATAATAATGGTGGCCATAATAATCAACAACATCAACCGACAACAACATCGAATATTAGTTCAACAACAGATATTATAAGACAATCGATTGCTCGTAAAGTGGTGAATTTTATCACATTATTCATCTCAAAAATTTAGTAAGTATTATTTTTTCCTGGTTTTTTTTCCGAATGATATATTATTCATTAAATATTAGGCTGTCCGAAAAGTTCATTCGGCTTAATTACGACTAAGAGTTGTTCATGATTATCGGCCAGAACTTTCCGGACAACCTAGCAATATGTTTTCAAATGTGTAATTATTGTTCATTGAAAAAATGTTCGTGCACATGAATCACTTTTATCCAGTTTTTTTTTGAATCACAATGATTTGAATGTTAATACAACATTTGAATGCCCGATTCTTATTTATGGTGTTGCACGATCATCATCAAAATCGTTTATCATTTTATCTACGAAAAAAAAAATTATCATTTTCTAAATACAGTATTTAAAGTTTTTATTCGTACTTTTAAAATTGAATTTCGTAATTTTTTCATTAAAAATTACATTCAAAACTATGAAAATCAATTTTAAAACTCTGAATCATTACTTTAAATCCTGTATATTTCTTAAAGTCAAAATTTTTTTTCCTATTTTAACACTAAATAAATCCATTTAATCCAAATACATTTCATTTATATTTTATTCTATTTTTAAAACAGTATTTATGATTTTGATAAACAACTACTCAATACTATGATGGAATTCATATATCAATTAGTCAGTAAAGGTGATTTGGTTAATGCAAAATTTCTGCGTGAAAAATGTTATGAAAAATTACGTCTCAAAGAACGTGAATATTGTCGTCAACAGCAGCAGCGGCAATATGAATCAGCTGATGATAATTTATTGGATGAAAATGGACATCAACAACAACAACACCAATCAACAACCAATACAACAATGCACAAGCAATTATCAAACATCACCGATATTGTTCATTTAAAAACATGGACATTACTTGATTTTAAAGCTGAACATTTGGCCGAACAAATGACATTGCTTGATTCACGTCTTTTCTACAAAATTGAGGTTTGTTTATTTTGAAATTTTCTTAATTTTCTTAATTCGAATGTTTATTTTTATTATGTAATTGCTCGGCGATGCTTGATCGAATGATCCCGGCCGCCGCCCACACTGAATGATAGAAAAGTTTCCTTAAGATAAAATTAGCAAAACTGAAATCCCAGATGTTGCAAAGATGTTTTTTGATACAAAAGTTCAATAATTCTCAAAACAAATCAATCAATCAATGTCATTTTGTTTTCTTCTGAGATGTTTATGAAGAAATAATGTCGAACAAAATATTGTTGTTATATCTCCTCCCTTTAATCGATTCGAATGATTTTTTTCTTCTAAGAAAAAATTATATGTTAAACATTGATTTTTAAATAAGTGAAGTTAGATTGTCCGAAAAGTTCATTCGGCTCAAATCAATCGAGAGTTGTTGAATGAAAATTGGCCAAAACTTTACGGACAACAACCTTGATAAAAAATCAAAATGTCGATACATTTGTTTGGAGGATTCAGCAAGTAATATTATTATAATTATCATTTGGGATTTGGGGATTGTCTGTTGTCGTTGTTTGATTATTATTTTTTTCAGAGAAAATTTATTCGTCTTGGCCAAGTTTGGCTTAAAGTTTTCTAACATTTTCTGTAAATATTTTTTAAATACTTTTTTCTGTGCATGCCGAAATGATTGTCATGACTATTTGATCAATGAAAATGCCATTGTTTTTTGCTGTGTAAAATGTTTGTTGTTGTTTCTGAATGAACTTTGATCTACAAATTTTTGTGTTTTATTATATAAAATATATTAGATTGTCCGAAAAATTTTGGCAGATTTCAATGAACAACTCTATTGTGATTAATCAGCAAAAACTTTTCGGACAACTATCTTATAAATCAAACATTTATTTCAATTAAATGAAAATGAAATTTAAACCTTTTGACTAAAATTATTCAGTACATATTATAGCATGTGTGTCTGTGTGTGTGTGTGGGTGGATGATGATGAACATAAATGTTGCAAATCTCTGTTGCAAACTAATCAAATTACATGAACTATGAACACAAATGAAATGCCAGAGTCCATTTGTAATCTTTTATTTATTTATTCAATTTAATTTATTTATAATTTTGAAAAAATTATAAACAACAGCCTCCAGAGATCCTGATTTGGGCAAAAGAACAAAAAGAAGAATGTATACCGAACCTATCAACATTTACTGAACATTTTAATAATATGTCATATTGGACACGTAGCCAAATATTGAAATGTCAAGAACAAAAAGAACGTGAAAAATATATGATGAAATTCCTTAAAATAATGAAATGTCTACGTAAGCTGAATAATTTCAATTCATATTTGGCAATATTATCGGCACTGGATTGTGCACCGATTAGTCGTTTAGATTGGTCAAAAAATATTACCGATATGATACGTGATTATGGTTCATTAATCGATTCATCATCATCATTTCGGACATATCGTAATATATTGGCCAATTCGAAACCACCTTGTATTCCATACATGTAAGTGTTTCGATTATATATTTCAATCTATTATTTAAGTAAATGTTAATCTGACTAGACTGACCCTTTAATCAATTATTAATGATTTTATTTTTTTCTATTCATTAGTGGTTTAATATTACAAGATTTAACATTTGTTCATATTGGCAATAGTGATATATTGGCCGATGGTAAAATAAATTGGTGTAAACATTATAAACAATATAAAATATTATGTCAAATGGCTCAATTTAAACAATGGTAGATTTGGTTTAATTTATCATAAATTAAATATTTTTTCACTTATTTTATCTTATTTTACTCAAAAAATAATAGTCAATATTCGATCAACGAGAATGAAAATATATTGGCATTTTTCGATAATTTTCAAGATTTTCTACCTGAAAATGTTATGTGGCAAATATCGGATTCGATTAAACCGCGTTCAATAACTAATAATATGAATAATAATATCACCACTAGTCAACCAAATTCTGTTACAACAACAATCAATAAATGAAAATTTTCAAAATAAAATTTTATGAAAAACAATGGCTAGTCGTTTGATTCGCAACCACAGGGATAGATGAAAATTAATAAAAAATCTTTATCATATTTATCTTCATTTTGTAAATAAATTGATAAATTACTTAATCATTCAAACGAATATACTTAATTTATGATTTTGAATGCATAAATATTGTTATAATTATTATTTTGATATTAAATATTTGATTTTTATTTGTTTGTTCATTATTGAATATGTGGTTCGAAAATATTTGATATTTAAAAAAATAAAACATTTGAAATTTTGGCGTGGTATAATTTGAGAAATTTCCATGTACTATATTCTTAGATTTTTTCGATTTTTTGAAAAATTTTGACGATGGATAGCCTTAGATTTTTTCGATTTTTTGAAAAATTTTCAAAGGCAATAGCCTCAGATTTTTTCGATTTTTTCAAAAATGATGGCGATGGTTAGCCTTAGATTTTTTCGATTTTTTGAAAAATTTTGACGATGGTTAGCCTTAGATTTTTTCGATTTTTTGAAAAATTTTGACGATAGATAGCCTTAGATTTTTTCGATTTTTTGAAAAATTTTGACGATGGATAGCCTTAGATTTTTTCGAAAAATTCAAAAATTTTGACGATGGTTAGCCTTAGATTTTTTCGATTTTTTGAAAAATTTTGACGATGGTTAGCCTTAGATTTTTTCGAAAAATTCAAAAATTTTGAAATATAGCCGAAAGTGCGAATGGTAAAATACGATTCATGTTTTTTAAACTTATGATAACGAACGCGCATCGAACAAACATTTGAAATATTTTAAAAATATTTTAGCAAAAAATGAACAAAAATCATTGTTTTGCAAATCAAATATACAAGTTAATGTAACCGTAGCAACAATTTTCAATAAACAACACAATGAAAATGATTAAAGATAATTTTTATGATTATCTAAACACACAACTATGCTTCATATATTTTCAATCAAAAAATAAATAAATGAATTGATCGTTTTGTTTATTTTCAAAGCCAATAATACCAGCACACCCAAATGCAACAAGTGTCTTTCAACATTTCACACAATATTTAGTCTTATACTCATAACTTCCAAACAAAAAAATCATGTCTACAAAATCATCAAGCAGCAAACTAACGAATTGGCAACGTTTTAGGATTTGGTTATCGAAATTTTTTGGGTAAATATATGTATTTGATTGAATGATTTTAATGTAAATGAAGTCAATCATTGATTGATTGAATGTATCATTAATAGATGTAAATCATCATCTTATCGTGTTAATAATTATGATGAGCACCGGAAAATTGAATCGAATCATCATCAACAACAGCAATCAAAGGGCAATGATGGCCAGCTAATACATAAACCTGAGATTAATGAAAAAATAAAACAACGTAAGCAGCCAGATAAACAAATGCTGCCTCCGAAAGCTCATAACGATCAGCCGAAGAAGGCGAATGATGAGAATAAGGAATATTTCGGAAATGGAAATAAGAAAGGTATGTCCTCAATTATTTATTTTGATACACCTATTACGACTGATACTGCTCTTATGTCTTATGCTCAAAAGTTCCGATCAAAAGTTTTGGTGAAATCAAAGAATTCGAAGAAATTCCATATATTGATGCATCGTTATTGAATTTAGATAAAATTAAAAAATAAAAATTCATAGACCAAACCAATTCAATTTAGTTAATTCAGTATTAAATCAATTCTTCAAAAATCAATCCCAAATCAACCTTACAATAATGGAAAAACCTCTGAGAAACCCCTTTACTCAATATGATTGATTCGGAAATTACTTTGATACGAAAAACTTGGAAAACGAAAATCATGACATTTCAATCATTCATCGACTAAAAGTAAATTCCATACAATAATACAGTGTTTAATGGAGTACAAATTAACAGCCATTAAACTTTAAATGTTCAATACAACGTACAATACATACAAATATATATAAAACAACAAGAATCATATCAAATCATATGTCATTTTTCTTCATCTTCATCTTCACAGCACAAAAGAATATAAATTCTAAATTTAGAATTGGCAAATTCATACATATATTTTCTGTGCAAATAAGAATTTCGAAATGACGGAATATACAATATAAAAATAATTATGCAGGGATTCAAGTTTTAATTCGTAGTTTTAAAATTGAATTTCGTAATTTTATAATTTGAAATTTTCATTCAAAACTACGAAAATAAACTTTAAAATTACGAAAATGAACTTTAAAAATTCTGTAAAACACAATAAATATTTAAACAAATTCAACAACTGTTTGTTGATATTATAAAATCACTAAGAGTGCAACAAAAACAATAAAATCATATTCATTTTTCCTGATGATGAAAAACAAGAATATTGTTTTGATTCAAATAATACGTTGAGTAAACCGTAAACATCTAATTATTGATTATAAGAAATAAATCTCAATTGAAAACCGAAAAAAATGATACCGCAACATTTTATTCGTTCACCATCGTTACGTGAAAAATTAAATGATCGTTTTGCTGGCCTGGAGCTTATCACAGGTAAATAAATAAATTCGAATATTTATTTATCAATAAATTAATTACCTTTACCACAATTTCAAAGGTTTCATCATAGCAATAGTAATAATATTGGCAATATTTTTCATATCAACAATCAGTGGTCGAATATTATTTTTGCTACTGTTATTATTATTTATCATTATAACAATGTGTATTGCATTAATATTTTGGATTGATTATCGTAAACGTGAATTGCGAAAATATCATCTTTCATCATCATCATCATCGGATTCATATGATAATTGTCAACAATATGGTATACGTTTTATATCGTTATCAGATTATGTTTAATATTGACTTTGATCAGGTGATTTTGATTAATAAGATTTTCTTTGAGTTATTCATATTTTTGAAAATCATAAATATTTTATTTTATTAATTTCATATTCATTCACTTATTTGTTTGTCAATCATTTTTAATTTTATTTCAAAGTTGTATTTTAAAGAACAATAAATGAATAATTGTTGATTGCACTTGATCATTTTTGCATTGCGCCTCTCAAATCGGAGATTATTCAAAAATTAGGTCAACTAATTGGCCAAATGTTTCATTTTTTATTTCGAGTCGTACTTTTTGTACGGCCTACACAGTCACGTGTTATTTATCATGTTTTTAATTTGTTTGTTTATGAAATTGATAGAAAATGACTAATAAAATTAATTCACATTTATCTGGTAATACAGTATTACCTGGTGAAAATGTTTCGGAAATATTGAAAACATATCGTGATGATGAACAAAAACCGGTAATTGTTGGGCCTGGTTTAAAACGTTTGAATAAACAGCTGATTAAATCGTACAAAGCTGGCCAATTATTACATCGGCCAACGAATTTGTTTTGGATTAATTCACATCAACGTTATTATATTCCATGTGAACGTGATACAGTGATCGGTGTGGTCATATCTAAAACATCAACTTTTTGTCGTGTCGACATTGGTGCTTCTGAACCGGCTTCATTATCATTGATGGCTTTTCCGAATGCAACCAAACGCAATAAAGCGATTGTTGAGGTATCAAGTTAAAAATGTTGATTATTTGATTTATTTATATTTACAATTATTGTTCATATGAATAAATAGATTGGTGATATATTATTTGCATGCGTCTTATCAGCATCAAAAGATGTGGAAACCGAATTAGTTTGTATGGATAAAGATGGCAAAAAAGATGGCTATGGTGTTTTACCACGTGGCGGTTATATGATCAAAGTACCATTAAATATTTGCCGGAGATTGTTAGCACCTGATTCAAAAATTAGCCGAAATTTAGGCCGAAAATATCGTTTTGAAAAATCTGTCGGTCTTAATGGTCGTATTTGGATACGGTCAAAATCGATACACACAACAATATTGATTAGTAATTTTATTAAACAATTAGAATATGTTTCAGATGATCAACAGGATCGCGTATTGTATTCATTGGAAAATAAAATGAAAAATAAATAATAATTTTAAACAAAAACAAAAGTGGAAAATATGTTTGATTATGCTTTGGTCAATAATTGTTATTAATCATCAATATGTTTTAAAATATCACAAATTTTGTCAATACATTTATAGCTTGCTTTACGTGCTTTATAATCGAAATCAACAAAATTCAAAAAACCATGAGGAAGATCATCCAATACTTCGATGTGTACTTTATCTTTACGCCAACGTTTAGCCATTTCAATGCTATCATCTAGGAATGTATCGAATGTCAATGGATATAAATATAATGGTACATGATTGAAATCTTCTACACTTTCACATAATAACGGTGATATGAAAGGATTTTGTACAAATGCATTCATTTTATCTAAACATATTTTCAAATTTTTCGTACGACGATACCATGGCTTTATACGATACACAACTGTTTCAAATTTCATTTTTCTTAATTAGATGGCCGTAATTAATTAATTGAACTTACCTTTCAATTGAAGCAAATGACTGAGTATTTCCTTTAATTTATGGACAAAATATCCGCCAACTTGATATGCAATAGTTTCATTTTTCACCTCTTCAGCTGGCATATTATCTTGAAAAATTTCATCAGGTAAATATGCGCCAAGACAATTGAGCAATGTACCAAGCGGAATGAGACCATCAATGGATGCAAGAATCCTGGATGGACTGACCATTGTAGCTACAACTAGTCTATATTCCAAAGATTTAAGATTAATTGAAAACTTTGAAATCATTCTTTTTGAATTGCATACTTACGGAGCATAAAATACAAACAATCCATCGGGATATCGATATTTTTCTTGATTTTCATTTAGAATGGCAACTTTTTTTTGAATAATGTTCAGAATGAGCATCAACACTATGGCAAAATTACCGCCGGCACTATCACCGCATACGACAATTTTCTGAGGTAAAAATCCCAAGGATTTCTCCACTTGATCATCTCCGCTTAAAAGCCAAAGATACATGTCAAGAATTTCTTGTAATGCTTCAGGAAATTTAGCCTTTGGACTAAGGGTATAATCGACACTCAAAATTGGTATATCTGACCGAAAAAAAAAATGAATGATTTGATAGAATAATCAAAAATTAGTTAAATTTACTTACCATCTAATTTGCGAACCCATTTGAGCAAATAACATGAATGAGATTCAGGTGATTGGCTTATGAATCCACCACCATGAAAATGTAACATTAATGATTTATTTTTCGGATTATTACGATAACGAAAAAATAGTCCACGTATTGTGGATTGATTCATTTGTGGATATGGTACATTTGTTTCAATACTACGATCATGTATGATTGGATCGATTGCATCAATAATCCATCGTTGCTGTCGTGGAGCATAAATATTTCTATTTTCGATAACGAAACGATTCCAAAAACTAGGCGTAAATACACGAACCAATGGAAAATCGGTTACATTCCACATACTTTGCAAACACTAATATCAAATAACATAAAATCAATAAATAGGCCAAATTATTGATCTAATTAAACACTTACGTCCACATTGACGTTCAATACCATGTTGGTGAACATTTGAGCTCTTGCTTTATGGCTAAACCAATTATAAATTTTCAACGATTTATATTGTGTCGAATAAATGGCCATAAAATTGGTGAATAATTGCATTACTTTGGACATTGATCCTAACTGTGTTTCAGAATTTATTAGATAGAAAATGGTGAATATAGCTGATAATGATTGAAATTACTTACCCAACAAAAATTAAAATGTTCATGTAATGAATTCATTGGAATTTTTAATGAATTAATTAAATCTAAAATTGCTTCAAAATCTAATTCATCGGTGAACAAACTAAGATCAACTTTATCAATATTCTTGTCACTGTTTGCACGAATTTCTTTCAACTTGGATGTATGTAATTTCAATGCAACATTTAAACCTTCGATCATAATTTGCATCAGATGAATCAATGGTTGACGACCAATTTTATCTTTCAATTCTGGTATCGATATGATACGACCAAATTTTATCAGAATAATCAAATTAGTCCAATAACCATTTGCACGTGTATTGTGATCAAAATCGAATAATGGTGCTTGTTGTAATATTTCATCGGTACCATTTTTAATTATGTTTAATAAATTTAAAAATTCTTGATCATCAGCATATGTTTTTGTTATCGTTTCAAATACTTCGATCAATTGTTCTTCAATCGAACGATCATTATCGATCGATGCTTTTTCAATATCAAATTCATAACCGATAGGTGATTGTATAAATGTCCACAGATAATCGTATAAAGCCATTTTTTTAGCCCAAAACTAATTAAACTAATTTTGCACCGAAAATAAAATTTTATTTGTCAAAAAAAAAAAAAAAAAAAAGAGGAAAAATAATAATTTGTAAATCATCAAACAAAAAGTGCATTCAAACACCAATTAGTCATCATCATCATCATCAAAGTGACATTTATATATGTGCATCAACAAAAATAAAAAAAAATTGATTAATGACGACAATATGTGTAAAAAAATAGGAAATTTTGAATTTTTTTTTTTTTTGAACTTCAATCAATAAAACAGTCAATTTATAAAATGAAAATGTTGAATAATAATAATTTTAATTTCAATTATTATTTTGATTTATTTTATTTGATTATTATATATTTCACAAAATTATATTTATATATCAGTCATCAATCAAATAATAATTTTTTGTGTAAAAATTCTTGGAATTTTCATATTCATTGAATTATTTTGTCATTAACTTTGATTTCATTGTAAATAAACAAAACAAACAAATCATTGAAATCTTTGTTGAATCATTTTTGAACAATTATTTCAAATCTATTTTGATCAATAATTCTTCTAAGGTTGTAATCTTTGCTAAATTACGAATCATTTTGAGTGAATGCACATGAATATGAAATGTAAGAATGTTTAGCTATGTATTGTGCGTAGTTAGCAAAACATAAATATTAATAATTGATTACTAATAATGAAAATGGTTTCGATCAATAATCGAATGACATCAATGATATAAAAACAGACAACAAAAAACACATGTGGAAAATGATAATGATCAAAAGATGAAATCACATGAATCGTATATAGATGTCATTGAAGATTTTTTAAAAATTTCTTTAAAATTTCTTCAAATATTTCAAATCAAACGAAAATGATCAATTTTCGAATGAATCTAACAGCATCATTTTAATAAGTAATTCAAAGATAATTCCAAGAAATTCATACAAACTTACACACAAAATGAAACAAAATAATGAAAATTTCTGAAACAAAATTAAACAAATTACATTTAGTTGCGCATCAATTTTTTGATGACGATCATTGATTATTTGAATGGCGGATGTGTTTGTTTTCAGACGGAAGAAATATTTGATGGCTGTTGTTGATGATCCATCCCGAGCCATAATTAAAGGCTATTCAAAATGGCGAAAACATCAAAATACAGGTCACTTTCTCTCTATTCAATAATTTTGGTCCGTCCAAGTAAAGGCATTTGTTTTTATTTTTTCCACAAAAAAAAAATATTGCTGCTCATAGCACATTAAATCATTGTTTCTTTGATTAAATATATTCGCCAATTTGTATTATGGATCATTTTCGAATTTGATGTCGATGATTGCAATGTCCGATGTTGTTCATCATTCAAATAATAATATTTATAGATGGTTGTTGAACGTGTTTTTCTCTCTACCTTTTCGAAACTTGTTTCATAACTTTTCGAATAATAATTATCAGCTTTAGGCATCATCAAAGTTGAAACATTATTATCATCGACGATTATTTCCGCTTTGAATACGTAATTATTGATTGTGTTTGATAGAAATTTCTTATCTAATTTTTGTAATTTCGAATCAATTTCGAATGGAAAAAATGATGATAATAATTTTGATTATTCATTTACATAGGAAACAATTATTATTTAAACATAAAAAACGGACAAATAATCATAAAAATTTAATGGGAAATCAAACATCAAACATCAAAAACAATAAACAAGAATCAGCTGCTAAAACACTAATGAAAATTTCCTAAAAAACAAAAACAAAATAAAACAAATAAAAACAATGATAATAACATTGATGTATAAATGAATGACCCTTCGATTCGGTCAATTAGAATCTTAAATTATTTAGAAAAATTATTACCTTTCAATGATTTATTTGTACCAGGTATGTTTTGTTCGAAATACAGATAAACAGGCTATAGAATATTAATTGGATTAATTATTTTGAATACAAAATTGAAAATTTAAAGAAAATCAAACAAATCAATTTACCTTATGATCACCCATCGGTAAATCACGACCCATCATATCATATTTAATGTTTGTTTTTTGTTGTTCATGTTGATTAGTGTCATCATCATTATTCATTAATAATAATTGTTGTTTGGCAGCGATATTCATCAATACACGATCACACCATGCAGGACAACGTGTGCTCATGTAACATTTGGCAATTGTTTTGTTCGATAATGTTGATGCTGGTGGACTATGACTTGTTGTTATTATATTTACATTATCTTCGAATGGATAACTTGGCAAAAATTTTTTATCAAATTCCCATAATTTTCCTTGAAAATGATCAAATTCTTTATCTTGTTTTAAAAGCTTAAGGAAAAAAACAAAATTATTTAAAATTTAATTCAAGATTAGACCCTATTTCATTAAGGTTCATCATACCCAATCAAAATTATCTGGATTAATGAAAAAATTTTGATCTGAATAAATGAATTTTTTCTTTTCGACCGATAATAATCGTTTATCCGTATTCATTTCATCATTATGATATTGTAGACGATGTAATTCACCATTTTTTGTTCTCTTTTGTATGGTTGATGTTGAATGCATTGTTAAACGCTATCGTTTTTTTTTTCAAAGAAATCAAAAGTCAAATTATTAATCAAATTGATTGATTGATCATCATAAGAATTCACACCTCAACAACTGCTTTGGTATCCAAACGAAAATTAAAATCACCGAAAATAAATATTGAAATATTGTTCAAATCATCACCATCGATTGAATTCAACATGTATTCAAAGGCTTTTCGTCTATTTTTGGCATAGGTGGATGGGAACTTGATGGGAAATTCAATTCACAAATTATTTGTATTGAAGATTAGTGTTTTTTTTCGCGAAAAAAATACTTACATCTGAGATCGAAACAAAATTAGATTCATCATGAAATCTGTAATGAAATGAAATAATAAATTCAATTCAAATATGGTGAAAATTGTTGGAAAAAAAATCAATTTGAAAACACATACAAATGAATATTAATCGTATCAAAGATAAAATCATTGACCATCCATCGTGTTTTCATAAAACCTTTACGAGACCATTTATACTTATAGAATCGATTATTATTCAAAAAATAATAATTGTTCATTTTAATTACCTCTGGAAATAATTGTTGTGGAAATTTTTGTTTACGAATTGTAGGCACATTTTCAATACAACCAGAATGTATTTCTCTACCGATCACCGGTGAAAATTTGGCATCTTTAAAATAAATAAAGAGTCAAAATTGATAATCGAATCAATATTATTGAAAAAATTACCATTAAAATCCCAAATGAATGCTGACAGTGTTTTATGTATAAAATATAAACTACCTAATGCGGTAAATTTATCATCAATTTGATAATTTTCATCTAAATATATACGAATTGTTTCAAAATCAAGCATTTCTTTGCTCGATATTAATGTACGGATAAAATCATTAACATTCGTTGATGTTTTACGATAATCTTTACCACCAAATTCCTGGATAATAATAAAACAAATCAATGTTAATCTTAAAAAAATTAATTTTCAGCTCTCGAACAACCCCATTACCTGACAATGTAATGCAATAAATTTAGGTTTTAGCTGACCAATAGTCTAATGAATGATGGAATTTTAAGAAAAAAAATAAATGAAAATGAAAATCTTATAAATCTTATTACACCAAAATGGTTCTTGGATAAAAACCAAATTTCAAACCTTTAAAAATTCAGATAACCATGATTTGAGCAGAAATTTAGACTATATTTAATTCAATGAAAGATTTATTTTTAATTAAAAAACAAATTACACCTTATCAAAATCAATAATGCTTACATCATGATGAAATATTGATCCAACATTTGCTGTTATAAGCAGAAATTGTGCCATAGTTTTAGCCAAATCAATTATTATTTGCTATTTTCAATGGATTCACAGACTTAAAGCGACAATTTTATTTCAATTTCAATTTTTGTAGCATTTTTTTTTTACAAAATAATATTTATTTGTTAATCATTAAAATCTTCTAAATGAAAATCCGGGTTAAAAATTATTGATGACTTTAAATGTGTAGCAATAGTTCTAATTCTAAATAAGAAAGAACAAAGACCAAATTAATTAGTTTCTTTGATATATCCTCTCTTCGATATAGTTTTTACAGTAATTCAATGGCTATTGGCTGATGTATATTAGAATAATCATAAGCTAAATATTAATATTAAATCAATTGCTCAAAGGATAGCTGAATACAAAAATAACTGTTTATTCGGCAAATATATTTTTGATTTTTTGATTTTCAATGAATAAATGTTAAATCGCGATTCATTTATGTGATTGGCGGCTGCTTTATTCGAGTTTTTTTTAGTTTCAAATGTTAGTTTGTCCGAAAAGTTTTTGCCGATTTTCTCATGATTCCCTACGATATAATCGGCAAAAACTTTTAGGACAACCTAATATTTTTATTTATCAAAGCACAGCTGGTTTCATTTCGTGCTTATTTATGTGTTTTCATTTTGATTTTTATTTATTTATTTATTTGACTCAAAGTTTTTTGGGCGTATGTTTGTTTATATTTTGCTACTGTTATACCATTTTGAAATGTTTTGAAAATATTCACATGATCAACTAAATTGAATTAATGTTGTAAAAGGTTTATCGTGAAATTAATCAATTTTTTCAAATTATTGTTTAAAGGTTTAGACCTTGGATTTTTTTTGGATAATTTACCTTGCCTTGAAATGACTTTTCTGGCTGAATTAGAGCAAGTATGTTGATTTATAAATTGAAATTGTAATAATTATTTTATTACATTATCTTAAATGATGAAGGACCCATTTGATGGTGAAGAATTCATCGAACGTTTAGCATGGCGTGCTACAAATGGAAAATTTGATGATGTTGATTTAATCAGTGAAGCATTTGAAAATGGTATCAAAGATTTAAAAGCGATTTATGATACAAATCAAAAAAAATGTGAACGTTTAGAAATGATTTGTCGTGAAGAAGAAAAAGGACATTGGATCAAAGTGACTGAATTACAACAAAAATGTAAAGATTCGCTAGCTACATTTGAAAAATTAGATAAAAGATTAGATATTGTCGCTGATAAAGTTGTATATCTTGGTGAACAACTTGAAGGTGTTAATACGCCTAGAATGCGTGCCGTTGAGGCGCAAAAATTAATGCAACATTTTGCAAAATATTTAGAAGCACCAGTGAATTCATTTGATGAATTGATTGACATTGATAATCAACAACAACTGTTCGAAGAAGCTGACATTATTCAAAAATTATATTTGATTTCACAAGAATTGCCTGCTAACAATAAATTCGATAAAGCCAAAGAATTGATATCAAAAAGATATAATCTAATTGAAAAACGTTTGATTGAAGAATTTTCACATGCACAAAAAAATGATGATCGTAATAAAATGAAACGAATTGCATCAATATTATCACATTTCAAAGGATATTCACAATGTATCGATGTGTTCATTGAACAAAGTCAAATGGGCATGTTTTTAGGCGAAAATATTTTCAATGATATTGTTCCGTTGTGTGTAAAAAATCAAAAAACAATTAAAGAAGTATTCATTAATCCTGAACAAGTCATGTCCAAATTTGTGCTGAATATATTTCACGGAAAAATACAGGAATATATTCAAGCTAAAATTAATGAAAATGATACAAGTGAATTTCTAACGGAATTATATACATTATTTCATAAAACAAATAAATTAATCGAACAAATGGCCAAGTCAAAATTTTTAGGCTGTGATTTGAATTTTTTGAATAAAATAAATCGTAATATATTCAATAATTATTTAGAAATGTACATACAACGAGAAACAGCTTATTTACGTGACAAATGTGCATATATATTGCAAAGTTATTATGATTCGAAAAATCATCAAAAACGTCCATCAGTCACAACAACCGGTGGTTTTCAAGAATTGATTCAATCAAAAATTGGTCGAACTAATTTAAATTTAGGCAATTTAAATGCATCCAGTGCTGATCTAATACAAGGTGAAACATTTTTGTCTGAAGAAATTGCCATATCGATATTGCAAGAAACAAAAATGTCATTACAAAGATGTCATTTATTATCGAAACCACAAGATATTGCACAAAATGCATTATTAATTTATGAAATTGAGCTACAAAGTTTATGTAATGAACATATTGATTATGCTATCGAATTAGGCCTGCAAATGATACCAATGTCCGAAACAAGATCACAGCCAGACATACATTTTTTCGAAATCATCCGACAAACTAATGAAATATGTCATTTGAATGAAAAACAATTTGTCAATTGGGTATTACCGTTGATATCATCAACAACCAAATATTCTGAATGTATTAAACGTAAACGTGAAGTTTATCAACAAATGGAATCGAAATTAAATCAAGGTCTAGAAAAATCAATACAATCAATCATTAATTGGATCAAATATTTATTACAA
Source organism: Psoroptes ovis (assembly GCA_002943765.1). NCBI lineage: Eukaryota > Metazoa > Arthropoda > Arachnida > Sarcoptiformes > Psoroptidae > Psoroptes > Psoroptes ovis. The sequence goes on along the minus strand of PQWQ01000030.1, from coordinate 332,515 downwards.
AATGAGCAGAAAAAAACTGATTTCAAGCCTGAACAAGGAAATGATGATATAATACCGACAAGTACTGTTGCATGTAATAAAGTGGTAAAATTTATCAATTACTATCATAATCTTATAGCTAAATGTTTAGATGGTAAAAATATTGAAGATGTGCTCACAGATTTAGGAATCAAAATTCATCGTACAATCTATGAACATTTACAACAATATCAATTTAATTTCATGGGTGCAATGGTCGTTATTTGTGATGTAAAAGAATATCGTAATTGTATTGATAAATTTAAAATACCTTTAATCAGCAATTTATTCAATATATTACATGCATTATGTAATTTGCTGATTGTTGTACCAGAAAATCTAAAACAAGTATCAAACGGTGATCAATTGGTCGGTCTTGAACGTTCAATCATACATAATTTTATACAATTACGTGCCGATTATAAATCGGCTAAATTATTAAATTATTTAAAATGAAATTTTGAAACAATAAATTGAATGATTATTTGTACTTTTTTTAAAAAATAAATGTCTTTGATCTGTCATAAACATTTTAAAATGAAAATTTAAAATAAAATAAATTTAAATTCCGTGCTATGTTTCCGTAAAGTTTCTTTTTCTTTCCATAAAAAGCAATCGTTTCTGTAAACATTTCTTACACTAAACATTCGAAATTCATTTGAAAGAATTACTATTTGAAAAGAATAAAATGTCAATATCCGATTCTATTGGTGAAAATTTGCAAATAATTCATGAGAAAATAAAACAAGCATATGAAAGCATACCAAATAATACGAATGTAAGTATCAATTCTATAATCTTTGACCAAAGTCATAATTTTTTTGTTTTTCGACCTTAGAAATATCCAATATTATTAGCTGTTAGTAAAATCAAATCGAAAGACCTCGTAATCGATGCTTATCAACATGGACAAAGACATTTCGGTGAAAATTATGTATGTTATCATTGATTATTTATTTATTATCAAATTTACAATTATTAAGTCGTAATTTTCATCCATTTTTTAAATTTTCTCTCTAAGATTCAAGAACTTTATGATAAAGCAAATGATTGTGAAGTGATTGAAAAGTGTCCAGAAATCAAATGGCATATGATTGGACATATACAAACTAATAAAATAAATAAATTATTGAATGTTACGAATTTATATTGTATTCAAACGATTGATTCGATAAAATTAGCTGAATGTATCAATACGGCCATCACTCGTCAAAATAAAATGATGAATGAAAAAATTAAAGTTTATGTACAAGTTAATACAAGTGGAGAATCACAAAAATCAGGTGTAGATATTGATCATGTTGAAGAATTGATTGAATTTATTCTAAAAAAATGTGATCATTTGGATTTGATTGGTTTGATGACAATCGGTGTTTATGATTATGATGTAACACAAGGACCTAATCCAGATTTTTTAAAATTATTGGAAATTCGTAAAAAAGTTTATCATTTATTTGATGGAAAACAAGAAAATGATTTGGATTTAAGTATGGGCATGACTGCTGATTATGAACATGCTATCCAATTAGGCAGTACAATGGTCAGAGTTGGTACAGCCATTTTTGGCCGCCGAAATTGAATGGAATGAATTTCTTTATTCATGCAAAAATTAACAATAACAGTCGCAATAGAATTTGAAAATTTAGTGCTTATAAAAAACAAACAAAATTAAATAAAATCGATAATCAATCAATGTTTTGATTGATTGGTATCATAATCCCTTATTATAATAAGCTATTTTACATGGAATATTTGCTTGGCGAACATATTCTTGTATTTCATCTTCTAATCGTTCGATTGGTACGGATCTTTTCTGTGGAAACAGTGCACAACACAATGGAGTTGCAAATGTTAAACTAATTTTCGATAAATCAAAAGAAATCAAAATTAATTCATTACGCATACGACTGGATTCAAGCATTTACCTTAAACCGCACATCAAAACTTGTGCTGGAGCCGATATCCATGGCATACGAGCTAGAACGCCACGTTTTTCCAAAATGTTCATTATGATCGGTGGAATGACTGTATGAAAAAATGAATTGAAAAAATGGCCGAATTAACACCATTGAAAACATACCCATTCCAGGTGCCGCCATCGCAATGCGTGATATGACCACTTGTGATATTGCTTCTTTAGCCATTTTCTTTGAATATCCTATCTTCTTACCCTGTTCATTTTCTATGGCGATACCATTGGTCAATTCACTGTTCGGAGAGGAATAGAAAATTTTGAATTTTTTAAAATTTTAATGTCGGGTTAGTTACTACCTTGATCGCATCATTGGAATGTTAACACAATTAGCAGCTGCAACAGCAGCAAAAGGAACAAAACGACCAATCAATGGTGGAAAACGTTTGGCCAAATTATTCAATGATAATGCTGTGACTAGTGCACCAGATGTTGCAAAACAATATGATTTCACTAATTGTCTTATGGACAGAGATTTTTTTAAAAATTACTTAAAATTGTACCATAGATTATTGAATGACTTACGAGACCGGAATAGGACTATCACCACTACGATTTGTATAATTGACAATTGCATTAAATGATTGATTAAACCATTGCCAAAAAATTGTTTGTGCTGGTGTTCTAATATTGTTAATGACAAAATCAACAGAAATTTAAATTAATTTTCAAATGAATATTTCAATTATGGAAGCATTCATATAACTTGCTTGTAATAAGTCAACATGCCTGAAAAAACATTGAAAAGCAGATTTGAAGAATAATTAATTTCTCTCATTAATCAATTCAACACTACTTACATCCAGTGATGGCCATATTCATTGGAACTTGTGCAGACATACGACCGATTAATGTCATTTTTTCACCAGTATCCGGGTGATATGCTGAATCATAGATATGCTTGTAATGCCATAATTTTTCTTCGGTCAAACCCTCGGATATTTCACCTTTACGATATTTGTATAGGATTTCTTTGGCCTCTTCCAATTCTCGATTAGAACAAAGAATATTCAACGGGTTTGTGACGGCAAAAAAATGCTTGGCACGACCGATATATGTACTTTGATCCCATCTTGGTTGATCAATATTAATATTTTGTTTCAATAATTCCATTATTTGAATTTATTTAATTTTTATTAATTTTTTTACAAAAAATATAATGATGAGTAGGATATCATGGTCAATCAAGGTATTTGATTCGATTTAGTTTGAATTTCGTTGATTTATCTAATTTAAATATCGTTGATTAGATACATTAGATACATTAGATACATAGATTGAGGCAGAATTTCCACTATTTTTTGGTGTTTTTTCAAAGGTTATAACGTTGTATTAAATCAATTTTCTATCAATCAATAAATTGTATTGATTTGGTCATTGATCATTTTCTCTTTCATTCATATGAAAAATGAGAAGAAACAAAAAATCTCATGATTATTATTTATTTTTCAAAATTTTCAAATATACTGCCAACACACAGAGGCATCGACATCATCATCAATCATCAAACAAGTTATAGATTTTGTTTGCAGAAGAGAATGAAGAAAGCTCAAATGAATGATTTGAATTATTTTACATTCAGATGATGAAGAGACTCATTCAACAAACATAAACCAATTTCAACCAGTTTTATATTGATGATTGCGCAACAATGAATATGTGAAGTGATTTTTCAGAGATTTTGAGCTTTCTATATCGGAGAAAATTGCATGATCGATTGAACACCAAGGCTATGACGTTTAGAAATTGAAGACTATTTTTATTTTCCAGCGTAGAAATAAATAAACCACCACCAAAATGCTTTTACATTATATATAATAGGACCAAAATAAATTGGGCCCGAAATTTCTGGTTCCAACAATTGATATTGAATGATATTTGGCCCAAAAATTATTGCATTTAGAGCATGAGCATCTTTTTGACTTTGACAATTTGAATTCAATAAAAAGGCATTTTTAAAACTAAATATAGAAAGAAAGCAAGTTGATATTTGATTCAATTTGATTCAGTTTCAATGTTTTGAATGAATGCTTTTCGTTTCTCTCTCTTGCTAAATGCTATATATGATAATTGATAATTTTGCTAATTGATAAATGCTGCTATTATCATTCGATAATTGTTTTGTTATTGGTTTTTGATTGATTAAATCAGTTTGAAAATTTTGGACATGAATTGATATCGTTTCTGTGTTGCCGCCAATTTGTTCAAAAAATTTTAAATTTAAAAAATTCGATTTTCGAATTTAATTTTTTTTTTATTTCAGTTCTAATGATGATATGATAGTGAAAAGTGACTATACAGTTGCAGCGTGTTTTGTTAAAATAGGTGATGTGCCTATTTGTACCGCTTTTTTAAGAGAGTCTATTTTAACACAATAGGGTTCGCCTCACAACACTGCAGTCGTAGTCTATGAACACGAAAAAAATTAAATTCAGTATTTTGTTTTTTGATTTTCCAATCAAATCAAATTGCATAAATTAATACTTTCGCTACAAAATCGATTAAAATGGCTAGAAATGCTGAAAAAGCAATGACAACATTGGCACGATGGCGTGCATCACAATTGGAAGAACAAAATAATAATAATCAAACAAAACGTGAACGCCGGCCATATTTTCCAAGTGAATGTAATGATTTGAATTCAGCACAACGTTGGCGCTTGAATGTTGTTCGAGTCATTAGCAAAAAAGTTGCACTGATACAAAACGCTGGTCTTGGTGAACATCGTATCAGAGATTTGAATGATCAAATCAACAGATTATTGAGAGAGAAAAGAAATTGGGAACAAAGAATCAAAGAATTGGGTGGAACTGATTTCAAGTATGTATTCAATCGAATGTCAAATATTGAATCGTTGAGTTATTCGAATCATTTATAATCTTGTTTTTCTTATATCCAAAGATCGACAGAACGTTTTGATGCAAGTGCACGTGAAATACCAGGCAATAAAGGTTATAAATATTTTGGTGCTGCCAAAGATTTGCCCGGTGTTCGTGAATTATTGGCACAAGAAACAATTCCGACACCTAAAAAAACAAAAGCTGAATTAATGCGATCAATTAATGCTGATTATTATGGATACCGAGATGAAGATGATGGTGTCATATTGAAAGAAGAAGCCAAAGTACAACGTGAAGAATTATTGAAAATTGCAAATAAAGAAAAAGATTCCAATATAACTACAATTAAAGAAAGAATCGAATCATTGAATGATTCACAGAATCATCAGAAATCAAATGTCGAAGAAGGAATCGATTTCGCTGGACCAAAAAATTTCATTTCATATGTTCCATCGATACCGACACAACAAGAAATACATGAAGAATTGGTACGAAGAAAAAAACAAGAATTACTTGATATGTATGTGTCTGAAGATTTGTTAGAATCAGAAAAAGAAGCAAAAACAATGCTTGGTATTGAATAGGTTTCATTTCATCAATTTTTTTAATTATTTATATACAAATTATCATAATATAAACATTATTCATTCATTGTCCATAAAAAAGATGCCCCATCGATGATTTACCGTCCATCGAATGATGATGATGATCAATGGTATCTGATTATTGATTGGCTGATTGATCAGTTTTGGTTGTTTTTGAATTTTGAAATTTTTGCAATTGTATTTGATGCTGTTTTTTCAAATGTTCCAATTCATTCAAACAAAATCTTACATGTTCGAGACGCAATGTGGCTAATTGACTAATTTTCATTGTTGAATATGTTGATCCTTCATGTGGCTGCAATGTGGATACTTGAGAAAGATATTGTAGCTGTTTACTAACATTATTATCGACCATTTCTAAATATTTTACAAATTGACTAACTTGATTTTCAACATTTTTATTATTCGGTTTATCTTTACTGATTTCATTCAACGCTTGTGTAGCGAATTGCATCATTTGATATATTTGATTTTCGATTTGATCTAAAACAAGCAATTTTTCAGATGAATTATGATCCATTTCTTCGGGAATGATGTTTCAAAATTAATCAAAAAATTTAATTTATTTTCAGTGATTGATGAATCGTTTGTGAACAACACAAAACACATTTAGTTTTTCATAAATACATGCGTGTAGAGCACTATTTATTTTGCCCATAGCTATTTTCACCATTGATTTTAGCAATGCTGGAAAAAATTGATAAAATTAGATGGCAGCATATTATTTGAAATGGCATTTAAAATTTTCACGGCTGTTTTCAAGGTTTTTAAGGTTGATTTTTTTATAACGGTCAATTATCAATCAATTTAAACTATGATAATCCAAAATCTTAGTCATCAACCATTTCGATTAAAATGAACTCAATTACAACTTTAAAACAATTTTTCATTTATTAATAATCGATTTTTATTTGGTAAGTTTTATTCTGTTTAAATTTACATATTTGATTTATAATTATTTACATGGGAAAAATGATGACTAGTTTTTACACATCGAATATTTGAAAAATAAAAATAAAAATAAAGATAAATAAGTAAGTAATATTGATTGATTGATTGATTGATTGATAAATAATAATGATCAAAAAATAAATATAAATAAATATGTTCAAGCATCATTCGATCTCTCATGACCAATATGTTCGAATAACATCGACAATTTTTGCACGACAAATAGGACAATGTCCTGATGTTTGCCATTGTTTCATTGAACATTTGTAACACAGACAAACATGCCCACATGTATAGAATACGCTATTGATTGGTTCTTCATAACAAACCAAACATTCATTGCCAAATGTTGTTGCGGCTGCAGCTATTTTTGCTGGATGAGAAGGTGAAGATTTTGTTGTTAAAGGGTTTGATGGATTTTTAGATGAAATAATTCTAGCATCATAATGATAATCATGGCTGTTATAATTCATTTTTTTATTTGCATTCACTCGATTATCTCTTTGTATTGTTGGATATGTTGGCGATATATACGGTAAATTGGTTGATTTTTGTTGATGTTGAACTGTTGCAATCATTGATGGTTTGTGATTAGTTTGATATGAATTATGATTTAATTGTTGTTGTGGTGGTGGTTGAAGATAATAATGATGATTATTTTGATTTGCATTCATTAATAAATTTTCCGTTTGTATCAGTGGCTTATAAACATTATGCATTGATATCGAATTTGTTAATGAACGATTTGTTGTTGTTTGACCTGAGCTTTTATTATGGTGATGATGCGGATGATGATTGTTGAGATGTATCTGTGATTTATGATGATGAGCATTGTTTGAAAGAGTTTGTGAACCTAACAAGCGAACTTTGATTGTACTTCCATAAAGATCGAAAAAACACCATAAATTTTGGCTGATATCAACATGCATCAATGTAATTGGACGTTGTCGATTTTTGATCATAACGACTTCACCGTTTTCATTAATTGTAAAGGCAATTTCATCGCCAGCCATCGGTGAATTGGCAACATCTTTAATGACAGTCCAATATTCTGGACGATCTAATAAATGATGTGAATCTTCAGGTAAATCGGTGACATTCAAATGATTAGGATTACACGATGTCAGCCCGAATGCCAAACTACCGGTGAACATTTCATCTGTTCGTAATATTTGTAAAATAATTTTCTCACCAATATCCAAGGGTCTGCTGGTGAATACATATCCTTGCGAATAATGATTACTATTACGTTCAGCAACACATTTGTTACTTGATAAACGAACATTACATCCACGAATTCGATGAAATTGAATTGATTGTTCAAGAAATTTAGAATTGGAATATATTTGTGGTAATGGTTCATGTGACATTTCATTCGGCAAATCCATCATCGATTTAGATGAAAATAAACGTTCTGGTTCATTGTGGTGCATGCTGGGTTTTTTATTTCTGCTACAAGCATCGTGATTATTCAATTGAAATCGTGGATCTAAATAATATAAAATGAAATTGGATATTTCCCCGTTAGTTTCTGACATTTTGATTGATAATAATAATTAACTTGATGATACGATACATACCAATTAATTCAATTTTTTGTGTATTACCATATAAATCAATGACAGCCCAAAATTGTTGATGATTATTAATTTTAACATTTTCCAATATGATACCTTTATCAACATTATTAATACTGTAATGAACATTACCATTGGTCGATAAATAAAATGATAATATACAATTGTTATGTGAATAACGTTCTGGCAATGCTTTTGCAAATGTATGTCCACAATTCGTTAGATTAGGGCATGCATATTTTGGTAATGAATTTTTAAATGTATTCGGATCTTTTACAGTGAAACCAAATCTTAATACACCGCTCCAAAAATCAGACATTTCCAAGATTCGGATCGATATGCGTTCATTGAAATTAATTGGACGATTACTGAAACAAATACCGCGGCAATAGCTACCAATACGTTCAGCATATTGACCATTTCCTGTGATACGAATATTTTCACCATGTACTTGATGAAAATTTATTGGCAGTACATTCTTTTTCTGTTGTCCATTATTGTTACTGGTATTATTTCCATCATTTTGTGGCAATAAATTAAGATTTTTTTGTGAAGCTAAACAAAATTAGACATAAAAATGATAATTAGTCATTTGTTAATTGCTCTTTTGTTCATTTATCATTCGTAGAAAATAATTGCAGTTATCTATTTATGATTATTGTTCTATTATTATACAAAACTGCAAAAGTCTAGTTCTATTCCATGAATGATGATCATTGAAGCTCATCATCCATGAGAATGTCCTCGATTTGTATAAACATATATTTTCAAAGATAATTTGACTTTCTGTTTTTTGAATGATTCAACAACGGAAATATCAAATTAATTGACAAAGGAAAATAAAGTTAAAGAATAATAATTTGTGAGAATTTTGAAAATTAAGAAATTCGTTTTTCTTAAACGGAGATACGGATTCATAGATTTGGATGAGATTTTTCGATTCATTTAATTGATGAAATGAAGATCGCTGCAAACATTTTCTTAGGTCCAAGTCTTAGAATCTAAGACATTTTAGACAACAACAATAAAAAATGAAACTTACCAATACGACGAATTCGTTTCAATAATTTCATCTTGTTCGGATGAATATTTATTTGAAAAATTGATACTTTGAATCGAAATTGATTTGAATTGAATTGAATTAAATTTTTAAGAAACCAAATTTTAAATAAAACAATTTACGAAAATATTAATTTATTTCTAAGAATGAACACACAAAATCTATGACCATTTCATTTCAATGATCAAAATTCAACTGAATTTGGTTTTTTGAAATTTTGTTTGATTTAAATCTTTCTTCTGGTCGGAAAAATAAAATGAAACAGGGACAGTCTTACTCTCTTTTTTTAGTTTTTTTGGTTTCAAGACTATTGTTAGCGTTGTAATATCCTCTATTCATTCATTCATTCATATATTTTCTGGTTCTCTCACCAGAAAAATGGCTCATTCATTCATTGAATTTCATTTCATTCAATGATTTTTTACTACTGAAAAAAACTATAGTCTGCTGCTGCTGTTGCTGAACAACAACAAATGTCGTTCATCATTCATTTTGCTTCATGCATGCATCGACGTTGTTGCTGTTTATTCCAAGTGTATAGCCTTATGCTTTCTGACAAAATGATGATTGTGTAAAAAAAAACACAAATGTTGTAATGAAAATACTGAAAAAAAGGAAATTTGATGACAAAGACCTCACAATTCATTCATTCAAAAAAAACACATAGGAAATCTATGACATTTAGACCAATAAATAAACTGAATTAAGGGAGTGTAAGCAGTGAAAACCGCTAAAATTTTGATCAAGATTAGCCCTGAACGGAAGTGATACGCCCATGGCAAAATGAATGAATGAAAGATGTTTGATCATTACATTAATATATCGACGGGAAAAGGTGCACCAAAAATTATTTTGGTTGATTCATATTATCGATATAACAAAACTATGAGAAAATTGAATAATCTCAAGTTTAAAATTATTACAAGGTTTCAAGTTTTAATTCGTAGTTTTCAAGTTGATTTTCGTAGTTTTGTAAGCAATTTTGAACCGATAAATTACGAAATTCAATTTTAAAAATACGAATAAAAACTTTAAATCCTGTAAATTATTCATTTTCAATTTCCCCTAAACGCGTGCAAATTTGTATGAAATAATCCAAAATATATCCACGAAAATGTCCATTCGATGTGTTGTTGTTGTTGATTAGTCCATATTTTATAATGTACAATTAATATTAGCATCTGTTGCATTTGTCGTGTCGTGTGTGCATGAATCTAATAAGAGAATAATCAACCCTAAAAGGTCAACTGAAAATTAAAATATTGAAACAGCCATGTGCTGTTTATTATCGTTGATTTCTGGCACATCTGCCATTTGGGTATTGATTATCCAAAAACCAAAAACAACACAAGTCGCGTGGCACGCAAGCTGTTTTCAAATATCATTGATTCAAATGTGTTCCAAAAGTGAATATATATTAGATTGTCCGAAAAGTTTTTGCCGATTATATCGTTGGGAAATCAATGAGAAAATCGACAAGAACTTATCGGACAACCTAATACTTTTTTCACATCTGCTGTCCCTTTCTGGTTTTAGAATGACGCGTGGCACACATGGTTCATAAGCAGAATATGATTAGGATTTCTGATATAAAAACATACAGCGCAGAAGGTAATCGATTTATGGAACATTTGAACAACAATAATTTGGCCACGCGTCAGACGGCAAGTCTTGATCAATCAATTTTGGGCCAAAATAACAGCAAATGGTCAAATTTATCTATAGATTTGTTTGTTTCACTCATCTGTTGCATTATATTTTTCATCAAAAAAAAAAAAAATCCAAGCCAACATCTGGTTCATGGTTCAAGTGTAGATTGTGTATATTAATGCATATATGCCTCTTAATATAATCCCTAATTCATTTTCATCGATTGAAACAAAAATATTCAAAATGACTTAAGCCATAATGATTTCAATTCATATCCAATTTCAGAATTTGCTTCCGAATTTCGAATGTTGCTGTTGTCATTAGTGAAAATGATTTAGCACAAAAACAACAGAATTATTTCAAATCATCTTTGAAATGAACCATAAACTTAAATACTCTCACATTAAGATGAATACAATTAGAAGAATAAAGATTAATTGAGAGTTATTTTTCTTAGGTCTATCTTTCAAATACAATTTTTCATCATCATCAGTCGGTGTTGGGTGATTGAATTTTCACATTGTCATACCAAAAACGAATAAATGAAGATTATTGTTCTTAGAATGCATTAATAACAAAATATTAGGTTGTCCGAAAAGTTTTTGCCAATTTTCAAACGTTTTTCAATTAGTAAATCGACAAAAACTTTTCGGACAACCCAATAATAATGACAACAATTGTCAACCAAATTGTTGTTTGGCCGGAAATTGTCATCCAAACAATCATAATGATGATGATATTACAATTATTGTTTTGTGTTTTCATCATTACACAAATGACAAATAATAATAAATGTAAGACATTTTTTTTTGTCCATGGGAAGGGATGTTCTTACTACTGTTTTTGCTTCGTTTGTTTATTTGTAATTGTCATTATTATTATTTTTAATATTTCTATTTTGGGCGAGTCTTCATATAATTGTTGTTGTTGTCCATCATCAATGAATGGTAAATGAACTAGTAAAAATAATTCATATCAAACATCTTATCAGTGATTCTCTTGTGATAAGTTCTATTAATGTATATTCCTCTGGTTCAGCAGTCAAAAACTTACAGGATGATAGTAATTTGTATAAGGTTTTTTTTCAAAAAAAAAAAAAACATAACGGAATAGGCGTAGACCTTATTTTTTCTGATTTTTATCTACAAAATCAATCCAATATGGTCTCAACAATAGCCTTCAATTGATTTTTAAATAATAATAATAATGATGATGGATGCATCTGAACAATAATAGCAGCCAAAAACTTTAATTTTAAGGATGTTCAAAGCATTATTGTTCAAGGTTTGACTAACAACAACAAGTGTGTGACAATTTTCGACAAGTTTCCGTTGAATTAGATTAAGATCAATTGAATTTAGAATTGATTCGAAAATTTCCGTTCCAAAGGATATAGTCTTTTGAGATTTTCATCTGAATAAATAATGAAATGTATGGGCCATGTGTATACTTCCATTTTTTAAAAGGTATAGGCCTATTAACATCCGTTTAATTTGAATAATAATAATCACTTTTCCTGGGTAATTTTCTTCTCCCCAAAAGTTTTTAAGACTCTGGGACAACAAATAGAACAAATTGACTGCACCTAGTTTTTTTGTCGGGTTCGTGAACCCCGTGAAAAAGCAATCTACAACACATGTTCAATTTCATTTTTTCTGCACAAACAGACAAACAGGATGATGACATAGTTTTTCATAGTAAGACTATAGTCTTTTCAACTTCATGATCAAAACAATTTTCAATGTTATCATTACTTGCGCCATCTAGCGATGATAAATTTAACTTTTAATCAAATTTCGGAATTTTTAATTTTTTTTAATATCGCGATATAATCGATTAATGTTTGTGTGATATTCTGATTCGATTTCTTATTTACGATCAGGTCAAACTTTAACATTGTGTGAAACGAAGCTAAAGAACCCACCATCATATATACAGTTTTTATTTGACAATTATTTCATTTAATTATTGAAAATATCTCATTTTTGTTCAATTCTTGGTCCAAAAATTAATGTAAAACAATGAAATCATTAAGATTGTTTGGTAATATTCTGTTACGAAGTCATTTTTCGCAGAATCAAATATTTCAAAAAGTTGGTATTTTCAATCTTTTAAAATTACTTTCTGATTATTTTTTCAATTTGAAGAATGCACCTCAAATTCGCACAATCTATCAAACTAGTCAACAATTAAGATCGGCACCATTCGCCACTGAAAGTAGTGGTGAAAGTGGTGAAAAGAAAATCAAATGTACGCTGATTCCTGGTGATGGTGTAGGGCCAGAACTGGTAGCTTCGGTCAAAGAAGTATTCTCTTCACTTGGTGTTCCAATCGAATTCGAAGAACTTTTTCTTAGGTATTTTTGATTTGTTTTATGAATTTTTTTACCCTAAAAATGTGTTTTTGATAACAGTGAAATTTATCCATCTATGAGCGTCTCAGTTGAAACTGTAATTGAATCAATACAGAAAAATGGAATCGCTTTGAAAGGAATTCTATCGACACCATTCAGTAGTTATGCCGGTGAATTACAAACATTAAACATGAAGCTACGTAAAGATCTTGATCTTTATGCAAATGTTGTTCATATTCGAAGCTTTCCGGGCATCAAAACCAAACATCAAGGATTAGATTTTTATGTAATTCGTGAACAAACTGAAGGTGAATATAGTGCGCTCGAACATGAAAGCGTTCCTGGTGTGATTGAATGTTTGAAAATTATCACCGAAGAAAAATCACGACGAATCGCTAAATTTGCTTTTGATTATGCCACAAAACATGGAAGAAAAAAAGTCACCTGCGTCCACAAGGCCAACATTATGAAACTAGGTGATGGGCTATTTTTAAAATGTTGTGAAGAAACATCAAAACTATATCCACAAATTGCATTTGATTCAATGATTATTGATAATACATGTATGCAGCTAGTATCACATCCACATAAATTCGATGTAATGGTTATGCCTAATCTGTACGGTAATATTATTGATAATCTAGCATCAGGCTTAGTCGGTGGTGCCGGTATCGTACCAGGTGCATCATACAGTACTGATTGTGTCATTTATGAGCCTGGTGCACGACATACATTCGGCGAAGCTGTCGGCAAAAATATTGCCAATCCGACGGCCATGTTATTATGTTCAGTCAAATTATTGAGACATGTAAATCTTCATGATTATGCTGATCTTATTCAGCGTGCAATCGCACGTGTTATTGAGACTGGTAAAGTAAAAACTAGAGATCTTGGTGGTTATGCATCGACAACCGATTACACTATGGCTGTCATTGCTAATTTAGGTATTCATTAATCTAAATGTTGCTCTAGCTTTGAGAAAAACCCGGTCGAATTTGATGGAAAACACCGATAAAATTATTGTTGTCATTATTTTCTTGTCAATTTTCTTAATTTATTTTCTGTTAAATCATTTTTTTGGATTGAATTAATTTTATTTATGAACGAATAATTCATCGAATGCATTGACGACAAACACTCAGTATTTTTTCAAAACAAAATTTAATAATGGTAATTATATAATTGTAGAGCTGTTTGTTGTAAAACAATGATTTATATTCAAATAATAATAATGATTATAATTGATCTATAGATTCATATATTATTAATAAATGTTTCATTCACAGATGTTTATGTTGAACATGATGATGATGATGACGACAAAGTTGCTGCGGATGTTTTCGCCGATTTTACATTGATATTTTTGCAAATCCAATCGATTCCATCCTTCATCGATAGAAAATCATATGATTTATTAACTTGTCAAAAAAAATTTCAAAAACTCACTTTAAGACCTTCACCAGATGTACCTGAACATGCTTGAATTTGCCATGGACGATCACGTATAGCAATCAAATGTAATTCTTCAGCTAATTCACTGGCACTAACAGCATTGATTAAATCTTGTTTATTTGCATACAACAACAATGGTACATTCATTAATTTCTCTTCACTTAACAATTCATTTAATTCGACTGAAGTTTCGGCAAAACGTTTCTTATCAGCACTATCGATTACATAAATCTATTCAAATTGATTAATTAATTATTACATTTCTATTCCAAGAAAATTCAACGATAAAAAAATTACCAAAACATCTGTATTTTCAAAATAATTACGCCAATATGGCCGTATTTTACGTTGGCCACCAATATCCCATACATTCAGTTTAAATCCTGGCGATTGTACACTTTTAATATTGAAACCTTGTGTCGGTGTAATGTGTGTAACATCTTCGGATGCTAATTTCTTCAATATGGTTGTTTTTCCGGCCTATTTGAAGACAAATTCATTGAACAAAAATCATTCACAAATTTTAATAAATAAATACAAACATTATCCAGACCCAATAACAATATTCTTAATTCAGGATTTGATGTTGATTTGAATTTTTTCAATAACGAAAGTAAACCCTTGAATGTGCGACATTGAATAATAATCTAATTATAATTTACAAATTGATTGAAAATTTGAGAATTAATTTACCATAATTTATTTAAATTGTGACTAATTAATTTTAAATTCAATTTAATCAATTAGATGAATTAAAGGATTAATAATAAGGCTATAGAATATGTGACAATTATAATTACTATCCAACAATTTTTTTTCGAATGTTTTTGTGTGTGTGTTTTGATCTATTATCTAAGAGAATATTGAATAAATTGTGGCAATTCAGAATCAAGGTTGTCAACGGTAACCAACGATTGTTGTTGTTGATTCTTTGATTCCTTTGGAATATTTAAATAAACAGACGTCAAAAATTGAAAATAAGGCCAGAATAATAATAAGTCTAAAGGAATTATTAATTGAATTTCAGTGAAAAAATTTCAAATTTTTTAAAAAATCAAAATTATTGATTTTCGTTGATTTTCATTCGCCGTGTTGCAAGGTTTCATCAAAGGTTTTTACACAATTTCAAATTTTCAAAATTTTAAAATTTCATCATTACAGTGACATCTTGTGTATTGAATTTGTTTCCCAGACCAGACTTTACACTTGTCACATTTTCACATGATTCATTTAAAAGGGTTAAAAATTTTTGCCAAAATGGAAAAAGTCATCATCGTTGGTTGTGGTTCATTTAATCCTTTGACTTATATGCATCTTCGAATGTTTGGTAATCTTTGATTTTTGATGCATTTATTTTAATTTTGATCAAAATTTACAGAAATTGCCAAAAATTTTCTCCTCGCCAAAGGTACTTATGAAATTTTAAGTGGAATCATTTCACCAGTGAACGATCATTATGAAACGAAAAAATATTTGGCACCATCCATGCATCGAATCGAAATGATTCGATTAGCATTGAATAAATTATTATTCGATAAACCGAATTGGATTCGATTAGATGAATGGGAATCACAACAAAATCATTGGTGTCGTACGATAGAAGTATTGAAACATCATGAACAAATCGTCAATGATGGTAATAGAAATGAAAAAATTCGTCTTATGCTATTATGTGGTTCTGATTTATTTGAATCATTCAACATCACTAATCTATGGGATGATAAAGATATTGAAACAATTGTAAGAGATTTTGGTCTATTAGTCATCGTACGTAATACGTCCGATCCTTGGATGACATTAAATAATTCCCCCAAATCATCGATATTGAAAAAATATGAAAAAAATATTCATATTATTGAACAAGATGTTCCTAATCATGTTAGTTCATCATATATCAGGTATGGAGATTCATTAGGAAATCAGATGTTTATTTGAATTGAAAACTCAATTTCAATTTTTTTTTTTTTTTGAATTTTCAGAGATGCCATCTCAAAGAATCATAGTATTCGCTATTTAACTGATGATTCCATAATTGAATACATTGAAAAACATCGGCTTTATCGGAATTGAAAAGTTTGGATTTAAAAATTTTTCAGATTCTATTTCGATTCTACTTGACAATATATTCCAAAGAGTAGAAACAGACTTTGTTTTGATTATTTATTTATTTATTTACAACCTTATAATGATTTAAATTATTATTTTTCGAAATTATTAAATTTTTTACGGGGAAATATTTCTTATTATTGTTTGAATATACAATAAAATGTGGTTCTTTTGGCTGCTCACCTGGCTAGGCATATTGGTGTTGTTCTTTTTTTTCATTTTATCATTAGGTATGATTTATGACCCATGATGAATTCTTTAGTTTAAATCTTTTCTTATTTTCTTAGCCACCGGTCTTTATTATTTAGCCGAATTAATCGAAGAATATACAACATTTTCATGTAAAATAATTAGGAAAATAAATCTAGTAGGTTCATCATTTGATTGAAATGAAAATTTTTGATTATTTTTTACTATTTTTTCTTGGTTCACAACAGCTGATAATTGCCATACATGTTTGTTTATTTCTATTCGAAAATCTTCCAAATTATCTCGTTATTTGTGGTCTACTTAGTCATTTGAATCACATTCTGATATTACGAACATTTCCTTATTTTCAATTATCATCACCTTCATTCATATTTTTTATTGGTAAAAAAATTTTATATGTTTAACCCTTAATTTTTATTAATGTTTTTCTCGATTTTAACCAGTAATGTTGGTGGTCAATCATTACTTAACATTTAGCTATTTTGCTCAATTTAATTATTATTTTTTTCAAGTTTTATCATATTTTACTATTTGTGTTTGGATTATACCATTTGTAAGTACATATATACGTATGGCAGCTTCTTTGAATGACCAGATTCATTTCAATAATTCTCAAATACAGGCATTTTTCGTATCATTATCAGCAAATGATAATGTTTTACCGACCACATCGATTGAAAATAGAAATTCAGGTATTTGTTTATTTTCAATTTCAAATATTTATTTGTTACTTTGTGAATTGTAATGAATTGACTTTGAATTACACATCTTTGACAGATGATTTGATATCACATTATTTCGCCCACAAAGGAACACGTCCCGGTTTGCTGTCATTTTTCAACTATGCCAAAGAATCCATTTTACCACAACAGGTGAAGAAATCCTATTGAAATCCTTTTCAGTCCCAACGTGATTTTTTTGATCGAATCGTTTCGGTATTATCTTCATTAACAGCAATATATGTTGATGATGTTAATGATGTTTGTTGTTGTCGTACTTTACGATTCCATTGATAAAAATAAAATATACATAGTGAAAACGATACGATACCAATGCTCATTACATATTTATTCTATTTTTTCATTATTATTCAAATTGTTATCATTTTGAAAGCCAATTGTATAAATTTATATTTAAAGTAAATGAAAAATAAATGAATAAATTCAAATTATTATTCTTATGATTAAAATCATTTACGAAATGACATTTACCGGTTTAACAAATAATTCAAAATTTGCTGCACGAAAAAATGCCGTTGAATCTGGCCGAAATCGATCTTGATTATTATTTTTAATCTTAGCCGACTGTGAATTGTTCATTTTTGGTTTTTTAATAAAACCAAATTAACCGAAAAAGTTGTAGCAAATGAACCGAAATTACTCATAAAAAATAAACTTTCACTGTACAAACTCTTAATAATTCGAATTCACACACTGTCAATCATCCATATTACAACCTGTTGCAAAAAAATCAAGATGGACTCAATCAATTAAGCAAAGGCAAAAAATGAAAAAAAAAAATACTTGTCACGTATAAAATGGGCAATTGCAGAAAAATAATTGTGTAAAAATTTGAGCTCATTATTTTCAATATAAACTCATAAGATTTGCACACAACACACATACCGCCATTGCCTTTCAAAAATCATAAATGCGCTAACACACACTAATAAACACACACACACACATTTTCTCTTGTTATTCAAATGTAAAAGTAGGTGGACAAATAGCTACAAGGCATTTGTATCCCATTCACACACACACACACACAGTGTATGCACACATGAAGATGATCAACACACAATTGTTTGTTAACGATTATTTTTCATATTCATCGATGATAAAATTTTTATCCGCGAATCTTTGTTTATTTTTTTGTGAGTTTTCATTTTCAATTTATTTTTTAGCGGTGTTTTATTGGTGGCGTGGCTGTGTAAATGCCAATCAATGAATTATTGAATTCTGAATACAACGTTTTTTTCTATTATCAACGAAACTGTGAATTCAAATTGATTCTTTCACACTCACACACACACACACATATTCGAATTCCCTGCATTTTTTGACTCATTTTTTGTGTGTGTGAAATAAATGTGTTTACATTTTTCATGTGTGTAGTTAACATTCAAAATTAAGTGAATCTTTTGAATCTGAAAATTCATCTTTAAGATTTGTTCAAAGACTTTTTTTTTATTTTTTGGTGACATCAACAAATTTTAGCGCGATATCTCATATTATAATGATGTGTTGATTGAATCAGGGAAAATCAAGTCACTTTGTTAGATTGAAAATAAACAGTGTTTTTATTTATTTACACGACGATAGAATTCGCTTATGTGTGAAGCAAAAAGAAAAATATATTGAAAAACACAGTGACAATATTTGACATCCATCATTCGAATTTTGTTTTTTACAGTGTCAGTCACATCTACAAGTGGTCTTTGTTTTTATTTCGATTTGAATTCAAGACTACAAATCAATGACTTAATATTTTTTCTTTTGTGTATTTTGTATCTTAAAATTTGTAAAAAGATTATGGAATCTGAAACATCGACAACAACAACAATCACTAATAATGACGAACAATCATCATCTTCGAATAAAATTCTTGAAAATAATGTTGACAACAGCAAAGATGAAATGGATATCGATCAACAGCAGCAACCATCTACTACTGACATCATAAGAGAAGATCATGTTGATTCAACTATGAATGATGATGATGATGGTGATATTAAAAAAATGGAAGACAATAATGATAATAATGAAAATGTCGATCATAAATCATTAGATTCGAATCATAATAATGATGAACAAATGCTTGTGAACGACGATGAAGAAATTGACGATGGAATTGATGAAGATAATTCCGTGCACATGAGGAGTTTGAAAGCAACCAACAATGATGATTCGAAAAATGAAATACCATCATCATCGATCAAACGTGGAAGAAAACGTAAATCGATTGGTTCAGCTGAAACGCCATCATCATCGAAATTACCTAAATATGAATTCACAGCTATTAGCTTGGAAGCGAAAACAATAATTTTGCCTGATAATCAAAAATTTGTGTCTGATCGTCAAAAATTAATCAATGTACCGCCAAAAGAAGGTTGCATTTCAGTCGGTGATTTAATATGGGCCAAAATGCAAGGATATCCATGGTGGCCATGTATGGTTACCGTTGATCCTTGTACTGGAAGCCATAATCGTGTTTCACGTAAGTTTTTTTTTCGAATTTTTCTTACGCTCGTCATAATCATCGATCTAATTTTGTGATGAACAGGAACAACATTCAAGACCGAATATCATGTACAATATTTTGGACCGGAACCATCTCGCGGTTATATCAGTGAAAGTAATATTCTACCGTTTCAAGGATATCAATCATTTCGTGATCGAATCGAAGATGAACTAAAAGATTTAGATAAAAAGAAACGTTCAAAGTGTGAACAAAAATATATTGTCCGAGGTTCGTTGCTCAAAAAATGGAACGAATCCATTTCGGAAGCAGAAGAAGCAATGGATTTGAACCGGGAAGATCGTCTTAAATTATTGAATTTCATTTACATACGACAATCGGATTTACAAATACAAACGAATCGAACACCTAATAATTCGCAGCGAGCACTGTCAACAACGGGTGGTGCCACCAGAAAAAAATCACAACTTAATTCATCGAAAAACATTAAAAATAATGAAGATGTTTATGCATTCGATGATGATGATGCATTCGGTGATAGTGCTATCCCCACAGAGATCGTATTACGAACACGTCCAAAAGGTGATTTTAATATTTTTTTAAAACGTCATTTTGATGAAGAAATGGAATCAAATCCGCAATTAAATAGAAACGAAGTGTGTAAAAAACTCAAAGAAAAATGGTCAAAATTGGATGAAACAATCAAAATGATTTATGTTGAAAGAAAAGCAATTTATGAACATGAATCAAATATGTTGGTGTCTAAACGTTCGAATTTTGATGATTATTATAATGATGATTCCGACTATGATTACAATGACAGTGATTCGGATCGTAATGGATTCGGTCCCGATGATCATGATGATGATGATAATCGTCACGTTAAACCGATGATCGAAGATGACAACAACAAGAAATCTGATGATGTTTCTGTCATAAAAATTAAATCTCGTAAAAGAAAATCTCGAAAATCAGAGAAACTGTTTGATAAAATCAAAAGTCAAGACCCAACAAGCGAGAATGCTACTAAAAATGAAGATAAAAGCATTACCACCAGTGATAATGATGATAAAAAATCCATTATGAGTAATGAAGATGATGATGTGAAGCCAAACAAGGAAATTCAAAAGAAAACGCCTGGACGAAAACCGCGTAATAATAATAAACAATCTGATCTCAATGAATCGCAAAAAAATTCACAAAAAATCAAATCGAATTCTTCATCATCTGCTGTTGATTCTTCTTCGACCAAGAAACGCAAATCAATCGCTCAACAACAAAATTCTGAGACATCTAAACCTAGTGATTCACCGAAAAAATCCGCGAATTCATCGGCCGATTCGATCGAGAAACGTATTTTATGTTTAGAACATGATCAAATGATTTATGATGATGAAACACGGCTTAGTACGCATAGTGATGCAAGTTCTGAGAAACCACAGAAAAAAGCAAAATCATCTAGACCTTATTGTCATAGCTGTGGTGAAGAATATCGAAAAGATGATAAATTAGTTTCATGTAAAGGGGATTGTGAGCGAATGTTTCATCTCAAGTGTAATAAACACATAAATATGATTGAACTTGATGATGGTGATTACATTTGTGATGAATGCCAAACTGGTATGTATAACTATAACTGATAATTTAGCATTCGTTCTCATTTCATTTCGCCTATCACGAAAATAGGAAAGCACAGGTGTTTCGCATGCAAAGATCCAAATGAATTAGATACTAGAAAATGTGCTGATAAGCATTGTAAAAAATATTATCATTTATCATGTTTGGAACATTATTATCCTGTTCGTGTTAATGAACAATCACATTCATTCATTTGTCCATTACATAGTTGTATTACATGTCATTTATTGACTATGGATGATAATGAAAATCGTCAAAATAATAGAAAATTAATGAAATGTATGCTATGTCCAGTTGCATATCATGCAAATGAAATTTGTATAGGAGCAGGTACAATGCAGTTGCCTGATTCTAGAATCATTTGTCAAGATCATTATGAAGATTTCAACATAAGTCGTAATAATCGTCATATTAATGTTAATTATTGTATGGCCTGTATCAAAGGTTTGTTGATTTCGATAACTGTTGTTCATCATTCTCAATTGTAATTATCTTGTTCACTGCCTTTGCTTAGTCGGTAACTTAATTTGTTGTGAAAGATGTCCTGCTGCATTTCATGAAGAATGTTTAGAATATAAATTTGATCATGAAAAAAATTTTTATTGTCAAAATTGTTTATTACACAAGCAATTACATTACGGGGATATTGTTTGGGTAAAACTTGGTCAATATCGTTGGTGGCCTGGTAAAATTATTCATCCAAATCAATTACCTGATAATGTTTCAAATATTAGGCATAGTGATGGAGAATTTCCTGTTTATTTCTATGGTTCACATGATTATTATTGGGTCAATAAAGGCAGAACTTTTCTTTATTTAGAAGGTGATAATAAAATTCTTACATCGAATTCGACCAGTAAAAGTGGTAATAAATTAATCAAATCCTTCAACATAGGTATGTTTATTTTACTTCCATTTTTTCGTCACAAAATTTTCATTGTCAATCCATTTTCATATAGCAACAAGAGAAGCATCTCAAGATTTTGAAATTTGGAAGAAAAATAAAGAAGCTTCCAAGCTTTCTCAAATAGCCAACAAGCCTCCCCCTTATCATCACATTTCGGTAATGTCCTTGTCTTTCAATGATTTTCTTTGATTAATTTTGCCATTTCTTTAATCAATAGACCAATCGTTATGTTTGTAAGAGTCATAATAATGGTAACAGTGAATCGAATCATGTTTGCGATTGTAAACCTGAACATCCTTGTGATGATAGTCACAAGTGTTTGAATCGAATCAGTTTAATAGAATGTGACCCTAAAAATTGTCCTGTTGGTGATAAATGTCAAAATCAAAGATTTCGTAAAATGGAATATGTCCAATGTAAACCGTTTCGAACGCCGAATGCTGGTTGGGGACTTAAAACATTGCAAGACATTAAAAAAGATCGTTTCGTCATTGAATATGTTGGTGAAATTATCGATGAAAAAGAATGTCGTCGACGTTTAGAAACACAAACGAATAAAAATGTTTACTTCTTAACATTGGATCGATATAATATTATTGATGCTGGACCTAAAGGAAATCTTGCTCGTTTCATGAATCATTCATGTGATCCGAATTGCATTACACAAAAATGGATGGTCAATGGTGTATATCGTTGCGGGATATTTGCAATCAAAGACATTCCTGCAGGTATATAATGAATTATTAGTGTTTTTGAACATTTTATTGAATTAATTTTTCTTTCAAAATTCAGGCTCAGAATTGACATTCGATTATAATCTTGACTGCCTTGGCTACGAACAAATGGAATGTAAATGTGGTTCTGAAAAATGTACCGGATTTATTGGCGCAAATCGTCAAACAAATGGTAATGGTAAAAAAACAACGACCAATGGATCAACTAAATCAAAAAATGGTACAAAATCATCGGAAAGCTGCAATGTAAACAAGAGTAAGCAAGACAATAATAATCATAATCAATCAAAAGTCAATGATCAGAAATCGAAATCGATTGATGTGATTAGTGATGATGAAAAAGCAACAGTATCGAAAATGGTGCATGAAAATGTTTGTTTTAAATGTGGCGAAAATGCTGATTCAAATGATCACAGTAATGATGTCATTCACTGTAATCATCGTGAATCAAAATGTACCAAAACTTATCATCGTAAATGTTTAAATAAATCTGAATCGATTGACTCGAAAAATTGGATTTGTCCGCGACATATGTGCATGAAAAATGTGCCACCCGATAATTGTTGTAAAGAGCCTGCTTTCTTATTCTGTTCTGTTTGTCCTAATTCACTTTGCAAACAGCATGCTTCCACTATGTCAGATGTAAGATATTTTATTTTATTTTATTTTTCATTCTTCAACTCAACCCATACACAATAACCCCTTCAAATCAATGTGTTTATTGACCCATGAAATTGTCCAAAAATTAATCATTTTTCTTTTCAATTCATCCTCCTACAGAGCCTTCAACTACCTGATAATCAATTTCTTTGCGGTGATCATCGTATCAGTGATGTCAATGAAGGTGGCCTTATTAATGAAAATGAATTTGTTGTTGATGATGATGGTGATGTTGTGGCGGCGCCGCAGCAGCACCCACAACAATCAGACAAACAATCAGAAAATATTGAATTAATGAATGGTATTGAAGATTAATGATTAAATATAGGTATTTATGTGTTCTTATCGAATATTATTATTGCATATAATTATATATATAATGCATCAACTACCATACCACATTTTTCAATTATCATCATCATCATTATCCACAGAATATCATGCATACATACAAACATTAAATGTTGACATATAGATTTATTATTATTCATTCAATTTAACCCTTCGTTCTTGATATTTTCATACATCGACATAAATCACGAAAAAAAAAAAGAAATATTTTGTAACATATATTTTTCTTAAATCAAATCAAATAATAAAAAATTAAATTTTCTTCATTTTTCTTACATCATAAGGAAAAAACAAAAACATTATTTTTCAATATATTAGGCTGTCCGAAAAGTTTTTACCGATTTCCCCCATTATTTTTCACGATATAACCGGCAAAAACTTTCCGGACAGCCTAATATTTCGAAATCTATCTTTTTAATTTCACCCATTTCAAGTTGAACTTATATGATTCACACACAAAAATATTCAAAGAGTTTGATAATTAGATTATTTCATAAATTTAAATAGAACTTTTGGCATTTTATTATTTTTATTTGAAAAAATCAATCAATTTGAATTGACAATAGAAAGTATTTCATTTTTCATCATTTTTCTATTTGAAATTTTCAATTATTTTTGAAGATTTTTTTTCTCCAAAAACAAATCAAGGGTTCGAAATGCTTATTCACCACTCAATTGTTCATACAATTTCGGCACATAATCATCCCATTCAGCTTGATAAAAATTGCCAGCAATCGGTTCGCCAAGATTATATTTTTTAGCAAATTCACGAATTTTAAACTGTTTAAAAATCGAATCAAAAAATAATGATAATCATTGAATTAATGATTGATTGTGACTCACATTCGCACGTCCTTCACCGCTACGATTTGTCAATCGTTTTTCATCTGGTGAAATTTTGCCTGGTTGTTTATAAATGACCAACACGTAACGATGTAAACCAGTGCCTTTAGGCGGTCCAGAACCAACATATTCTGAAAGTGTATCACCTTTAGCAATATCATTGCCGGGAACATTTACAACCAGCCAATGATGCCATTCACGATATTTTGGCTGTTGACGACTTGGAGCATCTGGATCTGTCAAACAAACAGTGTAGAATGTATCCGGTTCAACGGGCCATTTCACTGAGACTGGTACATTTTGTACTTGTGTCGGTGTCAATTCATTTCCTAATTTCATCTCGACACCTGAACTATATTTCACCTGTTTATCATGAATTGGGTGTTAATTAGTTTAGATAATAATAATTTCAAAAAACTACAAACTTCAGCCACATGAAGTGGTACAGTATCGATGACATCTTTAACGACTTGATGTTGTTCCATTGTTCGACGTAATGCAATTTCACTAATATTACGGAATTGTTGTTTATGATTATTTCTGTTGAATAGAAATTTAGAAAATGAATGAAAATTGATAAATTTTTGAGCTTATTGTTTAAAGAGTTTTAGATATCGATTTAATAATCAATGCTATCAGTGTTAAATTAAATCACAACTAGTCTATGTGCTATCACTCACACACAACCAGATCAGCAAAAAAAATCATAAAAAAGGCGAAACAATCGATTTTCGAGAATCGATTTTTAAAAGCTATAAATCACTGTTTTTAGGAGAAATATTTTAAATAATTCATGTATTACACATTTTAGTCAAATTTTTGCTCATTTTTCAAAACTGAAAATTAATTTTTTATAATACGCTCACTTACACGGCAGCAAATGTAGCAGGAATATTTTGTACCAAAATTGGTGATAATTTGGTTATACATGCAATGGTCGATGTACGTATGACCCAAGGTACTAAACGCGAAGTAAGCATTTGAATTAGATTTTTTTTGAAGGCAATAAAATTTTACAGAAAAAAAAGGTTCAATAAAATTTTGTGTGAAATTGTCAATTCTTGAGGTGTTCTCAAGTGAAGCTTTCAATGGTTCAATTTTCAATGTGCCTTTTAGTGTAAATATGAAGCGAATGAATTGAAAAATGTACTCATAAATGAAATTACTCTATTCAAATAGTAAGATGAAAATGTTCTGTGCTTATATAAGATTTTACTAGGACGCTATTTACACATAATAAAAATTTGGCTATTTTAGCATAAGTAGTCACCGAAGCAATCCTCGTATTTGCATCAACTATTTCTACATGTACGAATTAATGATGAACAGTGACTTGATGCAGCTTGAATGTACTTTGGAAATCTATTTACACTCAACGACTATTTTCACATATGTTTGCACTGAGCAATCAACAAATATTTTTTTGGAATTTAATTTGAAAATCGTGACAAAAACAAAATGAAAAACAATTTTATAAATCATGATACGAAGAAAGCAATTTCTTCGTATGATTGTGGTGATAATGATCATCATCATCATCATTTGGTGTAATTTATTGCCATCAAATTATCAACATCATTTTTCTAAATCGATAACAAATTTCACTGAAAATGAGCTTATTGACTTGAATCTTCTGTCTAAAGTGATTGCATTAAATTCTTTTGAATTGAATAATGGTTCTAAATTATTTTCAGAACAATTAACCAATGATAATTTAGTCATCGTTATACAAGTACATCGACGTGTGAAATATTTAAATAATTTAATTGATTCCTTATCAAATGTAAAATATATCAATGAAACTTTATTAATATTTAGCCATGATTATGTGGATAATCAAATAAATAATGTGATTCATGCGATAAATTTTACAAAATTTCTACAAATTTATTATCCATTTTCCCGGCAAATTTGGTTTAATACGTTTCCAGGACAATCATTCGATGATTGTCCACGTGATATAAAAAAGAAAAAGTATTTTTCTTTTTTTTCAATTTCAATGGAATTCTAATTTTTCAAAAAAATAAGAGCTATAGAATTGAATTGTATAAATGCGCTGGAACCCGATACATATGGACATTATCGTGAAGCTAAAATTACGCAAACTAAACATCATTGGTGGTGGAAATTATGGTTTGTTATGGAACATTTGCCCCATACAAATCGACATCAAGGCGATTTTATATTCATCGAAGAAGATCATTTTGTTAGTCCTGATTTGATTCATCATTGGAAATTGATGAAAATGTCTCAAAAGTATGTCATTTATTTTATTAATGTTATTTCGGCTATTTGATTCTGAATTTTTTTTTTAAATTTCAGAGAGCTCAAAAAATCGTCCAATACTATCATTGATATTTTAACACTTGGAAATTATGAATTCAATGTTCAAAAATCTATAAAAAATATTCAGAATGAAATGAAAAAATTGCATCTGACAAATTGGTTTTCAAGTAAACATAATATGGCATTCACTATTGATCGCTCCGTTTGGTCTCGAATAAAATCATGTCAAACTGAATTTTGTACAATCGATGATTATAATTGGGATTGGTCATTACAACATATTCTGGATCAATGTTTAAAACAAAAATTTGTTACATTAGTGCCTGTTGTTCCAAGGTAATCAAAATTGTTGAAAATCATGAATTTATTATTTAAAATGAAAATACAGAGTATTCCATATAGGAATTTGTGGTGGAATGCATCATAACAGTCAACAAAAAGAATGTGATGAAAATTATGAAGCCAATAAATTGAGAAATTTTTTCCATCAAATTAATGAATATCAATTCAAAAATACTATCACTGATATTCGTATTGTAAAGCATCTAAATTCATATGGCGGTAAACGTATTAAAAATAATGGTGGATGGAATGATCATCGTGATCATCAATTATGTCAACAATATGGATTCGAATTTCAACAAATAATCGAACGAAATCCAAATTTTTCTAAATTTAATTTAAAATTTTGATTATTATTCTATTGTTTGATATTTAATTTTTTGTTACCAAATCAATCAAATCAATTTATATAAAATGGAATTTCGTTTTCAAAAATTTTTTTTCAAATCGATTGTTGAGAAACAAACAATCGATTGAATCTCACGTGATTAGAGTGCAATCATCGACACAGCTTTAACAATTGTTTGGTTAATGTAACAGCAAAAAAAGAAAAAACTAACATTTGTCAATGCTTTCTATTTATTTTTTGATATATCACATTCATTCATTCATTTTGTGATTATTATAAGCAATCGTTCGTTGTGTGAAGCAAGCTCACCATTTCTTCCAAAATTGTTTATTTTTTTATGCAACGTATTTTGTGGTTTTTTTCAAATGTGTTTATTTACTAATGACAAGTTGTTATAAACAACAAATAGCAATTTTCTTTTGAAAAATAGAAATCTCTTGTTTTAACAACCAATATTTTTATGTTTGCTTGTTTTTGATATCAATTTTGGAAAACAATTTGGCGTTAGTTTAAAGCTGATACGATTTCAAACGATTGATTAATCATTCAAAAATTGATCATAAATCGAATTGTTATTCAGTGTTAATCAGTGTTTTGTCGAAATAAATCAGAATAAAATTACTCATCATTCAAAAACATCATTCTTCGAAATCGAACAATCTCTGAATCGAATTTTTATTAAGACATCATGGGACAAGGATCGATCTCCTGCATGCGCTACCTTCTTTGCGCTTTCACCTTGGTATTTGTCATATTTGGTATTCTATTATTGTATACTGGATTATCAACATTCATCAGTTTAAATCAATATAGTCTTGTCATACATAATCGACCGGATGGTGCTACAATCGTTTTATTGGTGTTGGGTTTTATTATATTTTTAATCTCATTTTTAGGATGTTGTGGTGCTATTACCGGTAATGATTTCATGTTACGCACCTTTTCATTTATTTTAACATTGCTTTTATTGATCGAAATAATTACGGTTGTTTTTGTATTCACTTTCAAAAAAACGGTAAAATCAATCAATTTTTCAAAAAAAAAAAATAATCATATAGCTATAACCCTATTTTTATCTTTTAACAGATTCGCCAATCGATGGAAAGTGGATTAGATGAAGCGATTCGTAAATATAATCAAAGTGATGATACTGCTATCAACAAATTGATTGATGATATTCAAACACGTTTTGCTTGTTGTGGTGCTGATGGTCCACAGGACTGGCGTAATAATACAAAATTCGAAAACGGTCATTTACCGAAAAGTTGCTGTAAAGAAGATATTGGTGATCGCTGTTCGGACCAAGGCGATCATTATATTCGTGGATGTGTTGAAATTATTACCGAAGAATTACGCAGTTCAGTCAGCTATTTAGGATCGTTGGCTGTTACTGTGATTGTTGTTCAAATAATTGGTCTAATATTCTCTTGCATATTGGTTGGTCAACGACGAAACTATGCATATGTTTAATCATTACAAAAAGTTCAAATAATTCACACTAAAATAACAAATAAAATTCAAAAAAATCATTTTTTTAATTTCAAAACGAATTCATTTAATGTAAATATGTGTTATTATTCAGGACAAAAGTGACAATAAAATCATCAAAACAGTCAATTTGAACTACAATTTTGTGAAAATTACATTTCTATTGGACAATTTATAATTTAGGTCAGTCAATGATTGTTCTTGACGATTATGATGCCGTAAAATTCCATTAATATGTTGTGAATAGCCAGTTCGAGGACAATCACAATCAATCCAATAATCACATTCATATATAAAACTATTGATTAATTGATTCCATTTCACTGATTGATCATCGGTTGTTGTAATCAATGATATAGATATGAAAATTTTGCCACCATTTTCATATAAAATTTTTTGTATTTCTTTGATCATTATGTATACTTTTCTCGCCGATATCTGTAATGAATCAAATACTTGTATATCATCGAATAGAATAAATGTTTTCTTATTTTGTTCATTATTTGACGCCAACTTTTGTCTAACGATCGCTGATAATTGATCAATATCAATCAATTCTTTGTCGTCCTCAATATTGAATGTATCAACAACATGAATCATACCATTATCGATGAATGGTCGCAAATTTAAACCACATTTCATATGTACAGCAATATAATGTTGAAGATTTTGTGATAATAATACGATTATAATTGAATCAAATAATTTATCTTTGATCAATTGTTGCAACAACAAATCAAACATAAATGGTGATATTATTGGATTTCGATTTGTATTTAATATCAGGCAACATTTTTCCAAATCTAATAATGTTTGAAATTTGATTAACATGTTTGATTGTTTAATTTAAGTTGATCGTTCGGCAAATATAGTCAAAATGTGGAATAAAATTAGAAAAAATTCAACTATTTTCACCTTTAACGTATCGATAAAATTATCAAGGTAAAAATAGACGAATGAATTGAATATAGGTTAAAATTTTTGAAAATTTAAATAGACTTTACATTTCAAGGTTATTATTTTGTGATTAAAATGTAACATCCTTTTAGGTAAATTTTTTCCTTACAAAGAAACAGTCCTAAGGCCTTAACCTTACATTTATAACCATACAAGCAGCCTCGATGAAAACTTCGATTATATATTGATCAATAAAGATAATCATGGATCGATCACAATTTCATTCATTAGAATCCAAAAATCCTGGATCCTGAATTCTCCAGGGGACCCGAATGATTCTCGCTTATGATTATGCGCTTCAATTTCACAAAGAATCAACAAAAAATAGCAACGAAAGTACACGAATAACTATAAACTCAACTTTGAATGATTGTTATTATTATTGTCGCTGTTTTTTTCTCATTTGATTTGGTTTTGTTTTGTTTTGTTTGTGTTTTGTGTGTTTCTAATTTTAATTCACGAATTTCAACTATTTGCCTGGAATTTCTGATACCGATAAATATGCCGTAATGGTGTTTTGTTTTGTTTCGTTTCGTCATTTTGATATCTTTGCAACTTTCCCATGTCATGATTATCAGTCAAAACAATCGAATAAAACAACGAATTACATTACCGATGGCTTTCTAGTCAAAACACCGAATGTGAAATCCAAAGAATTTCTATGAATATGAAAGAAGAAATCCGAAGAATATAAAATATAGGTGGTGGTGGCACCCAATCTCCCAATGTGTTTATATTCATTGTTGTTGTTGTTGTTGTTTGGATCATTGTTGTGTCTATATTATCTAAGTTTTATAAACAAAAATAAGCAAATAATATGAATGTATTTTATGTCAGCCATTACATTTATTATTCTGCCTTCATAATTAATGAGAGCTATCTTTATTTTCAGCTATTATCATCAATCTACCTTTGTTTGTTCCCTGAAACTTTCATGAAAAATATCCTTAAAGTGAATGAAACAATCGAATCATTATTATTTTTTGAATTTTTTTTCACATCTTGTTTCCTCTAATTTGTAAATGAATCACTATTTATTCACTTTATTCGAGGTAAAATTTAATTTTGTGTGTTTGACATGTGAATAATAATAATAATAATGTTTCATCTTTTCCATTTTTTTGGTCAAAATAATCAGTGTATTGTGATTATAATGTTAATTGTCATCACTTGGCGACAAGATTCTATCGATTTGTTGTTCAAGTGTTCCAGGGATCGTTCAAAAATTGTTAGAGATGTCATTTATAAGGTAATTTAATCGATTATAATTATTTTTTTGGAGATAAAGGTTTAATTCAATTGTTTAAATTCAGAAATTTATTCCAATATTCATTCGTCATAAAACCAATATATCGTTTCAATGTCCATTCCATCCGGATAGAGAAATACTTTGGTGGCCAATGTCTGATATAGAGCATAATAATGATAATAATCTTGATGATCATAATCAATGGACATGTCCAATTTGTGGCATAAATTTACATTGTCCTGATCGTTTGATATTTCATTGGGATGTTGAACATCGTTATTCTCGTCCATATGTAATTATTATCATTGATTTTTAGATTAATTGTTGATACATAATATTTTATTTATTCATTTTGTTTCAGAGAGAAGAATTCATTTGTTTAGCCGATTATTGTGACATATTTCGTTGTGATATAATAATTACTAAAAAAATGTTACAACAGAAAAAACATTTTTTCAATTATTTATCT
Source organism: Psoroptes ovis (assembly GCA_002943765.1). NCBI lineage: Eukaryota > Metazoa > Arthropoda > Arachnida > Sarcoptiformes > Psoroptidae > Psoroptes > Psoroptes ovis. The sequence continues at coordinate 300,247 of PQWQ01000030.1, read as the reverse complement.
TTCGATGAAAATAAAAATTCTGCCACACGAATTGATGAATGTGATTCACAAAATATGGTCATCTTACATCAGATGTGCCTCGATGTTATTGAACAATGTATGAATCATAATGATATGATTGTTGATATGAATATTTCAACAATTCAAACATTGTCATCGATTCGTAAAGAATTGATCGAAAAAATTTGTTCCTACCTCACATGTGAACATTATAATGATGATGATGATATTTTCAATGATGAAAGCACTATTGTAAGTTTTGATCAAATTAATTAAAATCTAAATTAATAATTTATTATTCTCACTTTAAAAGTCTCGAAAAGTGCCGATAATATTATTTACGATTGTTGGATTAATAATGTTTTCTGGTTTCATATTAATATATCATTTCATATGGCATGTTTTCAGGTATAACCTTTGTTTTTATTCTTCTCAAGTCATTGTTTCATTTGATTGATTTATTTGATTATTTGATTATTGACCATTCTAGTCGAAATTTCCAAGTAGATAATGATAATGATGAATCGAAAAAATTGACAAGTGACAGCTTGGAAAAATTCAAAAACAACGATTCGAGCTTTTCGAAGATGAATGAAAATTTAAAAAGAAAAACAAATTTAAAACAAAAAAATGTTCGATTAAAGAAGAAATCAATATCGGCTTCGTATGATAAATTTTTTCAAAATATTTTTGAATTTAATCATGGAAAATATGATGATGATGATGATTCATTTGAATGGAATGAATTGGAACAAAATCAAGTATCGAAATTCGAAGCTAAACTTCATGCAATTAATTCAATAATTGAAGAAGAAAATGAAGAAGAAGAAAGTGAATTCGATATCAGTGTACATTCATATCCAAATATTAATAGGAAAAACTTACGAAGAATACCAAGAAAAATAAAGCTGCCAAATAAAGACAATGATACAACAATCACGAAACAATCACAAGAGATTCGTTTACAAGAATTGCCCATGAAATTTCATCCGAAATATGTTCAACCAATCAAGCAGCAGCAATCATATTCAGATAGATATCCATGTTATACTGACCGTACAAGGTCCCAAGATTCATTTACAATGTTATCCAATAAACTTAGATCATTTTCTCATTCACATTTGAAAAATGTGAATGATCAAAATATATCGGCAAGAATGGTTAGTAAAAATCCTAGACGACAATATTCAATAGATGAAGAAGAATGGGATCCACATCAATCACAATTGAGAAATCGCTGTTGTGAATCACATTCCAATCCAGCGTTGCAAAATTTGAATGCCAAACCAATCTATTATCCTCCTAACACAAATCGAACACCGAATCAATTATTATCAACATCATCATTACCATTATCGGCAAGATATAAACCTTTAGAATGGAATGAATCTCAGATACCGCCATCACCACCACCTCAACAACAGCAGCACATTCACCATCAACAGCACCAGCACCAGCAACAACCACAAATGCAACTACAGCTACAGCATCAAACATCAACACCCTTTCAACACAGACCAATATCAAAATCAGCCCTATCATATCATATGATACATCCATCCAGAGAATTGTATGCCAAATCAAAAACCAATAGTGATGCAAGTATCGGTTCCGGCTGTAGTAGTCGTTATAGTAATCCGACAATATTACAATAATTAATGAGAAGAAAACAATCTTGATTTCATGCGAATTCGATACTATCGATAAAATATCAATCATTTATTAATCACATTCGATCATTAATCATATTAATCAAAAACTTTTCACATTCAAAATGTTTGTTTTGATGCATTGATGATATCACACCACCATACAAATCAATACAATCAATCAACCAGATTTGATCAACAACAAAAAAAAACAATTGTTTTGTGTTAATAAATCAATTAATTGCAAATCAATTAAAAATTTCATTTGCACAAATATACTTCCAAAAGTATTTAATAATGTTGCAACATTTTTCAAAAAAAAACATCCTTGTGTTATTTCCTTGCTATTGACATTTATTTATTTATAAATTGTTTATGCGTGTATTTTTTGTTATATTGATTATATATGTATGTTTATAATTGTTTATTTATTTTTTTCCAAATATTTACACACAAAATATATATCTGTTATTTTTCTCAATTTTTTTCGATTTCCAATTAAAAATAATGACAATTCAATCGAATGTTTGTAAATAAATGATTACAATTACAGGTTTTAAAGTTTTAATTCGTAGTTTTAAAATTGATTTTCGTAATTTAAAATTAAATTTCGTAATTTCACTGTTCGAAATTGCATTCAAAACTACGAAAATTAATTTAAAAACTATGAAAATTAATTTTAAAACTCCGAATTAAAACTTAAAACCCTGTATTATTACCAATAGAAATTATCGAATTTTTATTGAAAAATAAAAATTTATATTGAAATATATATCTCCTTTGATTTTTTTTGAACAATTTTGTCGCAAAATATTTCATTTAAAAAATAATTAGATTGAATAGAGCTTTAATGCAGGGCGAGAGAGAGAGGGTTAAGAGAGGCACCGTGTATAAATTAACAAATTTTTTTAATTATTTTTAGGAATGTGAATATATAAAGTTTTGTAAGTTTATTCAACTTGAATAATACCAAATGAATTTGAACAAATATACGAACTTGAATAAATGGTATATTTAATGATATTGTTTTTTTCCATTCAACAAAATCTTTGAAAGACGTGTAAAATTTAAGAATGAATGGAAATTGTCCAAAGATGATATTCCATATGAATCGTTCTGTTTCATTGATTTATTATTATTATTGCTGGTGAAACACAAACGAAAATTACTGCCACATCATTGCTTCTTCCGATCAGATTTGCCAGTGTCAATTGATCATTTGAAATCATTCGAAATGGTCGGAAAAAAGGGCCTCACAAATATTTTAGAATGAATTATCAATTTCAATATGGTTAAAGTAGTAAAGCTTATCGCCAATGAGTGAGGCCCCACACATCAATTCTCATTATGGTTAATGAGAATGAATGAAAAATAAATAATCATAGTTAATTTTAAAAATATACCAGTGCATATCCGCGTATCTTTTTGAAAAAAAAAATTTCGTAAATAATCATTTAACTACGACTGATAATTTTTATTTTCTTGAATATTGTTTCGGCCATCATTTGAAATCATTATAATCATTTTGATTATCACAAGAAATGAGTGAAATGGGTAACCCGATTCCGGATTTCACCATTAATTTCTCAGTGATTCCATTCAATTGATCATTGAATTTGAATGCTCCATGGTTCACAATTGAAAATTATTATTATTATGATGAACACAATAAATCAGTAAATTAGTATTATCGGCAACCGAAAAGTGAAAAGTTGACCATTTCATTATTATCTTTTTGAATGAATCTATTGAAGAATGAAACTGGATTTTTTGCCGATTCATCCTTAAGCATTTTACAGCCCTATCTTTTATTTGTGAAATATCGGGTTGTCCGGAAAGTTTTTGCCGATTATATCGTAGAAAATCATTTAAAAATTCGACACAAACTTTCCGGACAACCTAATATAAATAAATTATTTTCTCCTTGCGTCGTTACCCCGAATATTGATGAATAAATTGTTTTCGGTGTTGTACGGCGTAAAAGAAACAAACGAAAACTTGTTTCGAATATTTTTTTTCAGATGAAAATCTTGAAGACACGTGACTACCGGTTAAAACTGGTGGTGTTTATCTTCATCCCCATTCATTCATTCATTCAACAAATATTTGACCTCTATTCTTATATGTATTCAGTCCAAAAAAAACTTCCTTTATTATGAATTGTTTAGCGTTTGTCAAAAGCAAACAAACACAAAAAAAAGAACAATCTGTTTGATTGACCTTTTTTTCTTACCCATTCATTTCTTATCATTATTATCTTAAAGATTATTATTTTCCTCGTTCTTTCCCAGCAACACATCAGTCCTCAATCAGTCCAATTAACTACAACAATTGATTATAATTTATGATAATGGTTTTTTATTTATTTCTTATTTATCTTTATTAAATGAATGAGACCTTGAAAACAAGTTTAATTTAAGACTGTTGTTGTTGTTGTTGTCTATGATGATTTTCACAATAAATATTATTATTTTAAAATAAACAAAGATTAATAAATAACAAACAATGAAAGAGTTGAATGTTCGAATTTGAATATTATTTGAGTTGTCCGAAAAGTTTTTGTCGGTTATATCGTAGAAAATCATTGTAAAAATCGGCAAAAACTTTTCGGACAATCCAAATATATTTTGACAACAGTAGTAGTTTCTTTTTATTCTCATGTATGTTCATCATCATCCAATAATCATTGGCAGCAACAGCATTTAATGCAATCTCTCCTGATGGTCTCTGCCAACCAGCGCTGCACTGAATAGTGCATTTGTATTGAATATTATATGGACATAATAAAATCAATGAATTGCGTAATCTTAAATCAGGTTTTTTTTTTGCTTGTCTCTGAATTATCAGTCATTTTTCAAAGGGCATAATTTCAAAGCATCAAATAAATAATGCATTTTTTTCAAAAGAAACCCAAAATAATAATAACTTGTTGAAGCAAGAATTTTAAAGATTCATCCTTAGTCATCATCTTCGACTTGTAAGGGTTAATAAGTGGGCAATAATTTATACTAACTATATACTAAATGTCTTAAAGATAAAATTTGAATTGTTTTTATTATTATTATTTTTGGTTAAAATTGAATATTAATTATTCAATTTGAACAAACAACAACAACCCATTCAAGCCATTAATTTTCCATGAATGTATATTTGAATTTGATTGTTATTTTGTTTGTATTGCTCTTATATATGGTTACATGATATTGTGTTTTCTTAGCGATTCGAATCTCAGATAATTTAGCTTGTTGAGCTTTATTTTATTTAAAGTTAATTAAAGTTTCAGAGATCCTTATGAGTTTTACTAATTAATAAGTCATAACGACATGCATATACAGAATATCCGAAAATTTTATTAAATGTCAAACATTGAAAAAAACCAAATCCTAAATTGAAATGATGGTGATCATTAATGAAAATCATTGAAATTGTGCATATTTTATTTTTTGAACAATTTTGTTTGCACAAACCACTACAAAATTTTAAATCTAATTGAAAATGTGAAAATTCTTTCCAACGATATTTCTGCATGCAGAAAAAAAACATGATTTGTTTTGATTATGATCAAATTATTTATTTTTTCATATAAATATGATTGTAACCACCACTGCTGCATTGCATTGGCATACACCACTACATTTGATTTGATTTGAAAAAAAATGTAGCAAAGAAAATGTATGGAAGAAAATATATACTGTATCTTTTCATATGCTTCTATGCATTTTTACATACTCTTGAAATTTAATGAGAAAAAGCCATCATCATTTTTATCATTGAAATCATGATTTGTTTTTGTTTTTTTTGTCTGCAGTTTAAGTGTATAGAGTTGTCGAGAGAGAGAGAGAGAGAGCATCAATTTTATGATAATAACTGCGCCAAACAATATTGTGAAATTAAATAAAAACTAAAGGTTGTCCAAAAGTTTTCACAGATTTTTCAATAATTTTCCAACGATATAATCGGCTGAAAATTTTTCGGACAACCTAAAATTTTCTATATTTTAAAAATATATAATTTTACAACAACGATTGACAAACAACGACAACAAAACAGTACCAGTAAATGCAAAAATTGAAAATAACATTACAAAACATAGAAAATATATTTATTTGTAATCAACAATAACATATTGAAAAAATGATGACAATTCAAAAAAATGTTCAGCAATATAAATTGTGCATATATTGTTGTTTCTCAATGATAATCCATTCATCACAACCGAAATATTTTGTGAATTGTTTTTGTTGTCTAAAAATTAGAATGAAAATAAAAATTTAAAGAGAAAAAAAAATAAAAAGAGAATAACTGTAAATAAATAAATGAAGAGAGAGAGACAGCTATACAAAGAGTTATAATACAAAGTCAAATTAAACAAAATGTGCATATATTCATATGTGTGATTATATATGAATAATAATGGTAAGCAAATTACTATTATTTGCTTGAAATCTTAAGAAATCTCAAGACAAACAAACAAAAAACGCAGACGGAAAACATCATCATCATCATTGATTGACAAATATTGTAAACACATCGACCAAAATAATAAACAACGAATTATATTATCTGATTGTGTAAAGAATTAAGATCCAAGAAATGAATAATAAAAACCAGTTATAATCAATGAATTGATTTCGTTTTGCGATTCTCTGATATTGAATTATTCAATGAGAAAATTTGAAAAATAATGCAATCATTATTAAGCATGATGTGTGTGCTGCTGCATCGCCATGCATATTCTCTTCTCAAATCATTCATTCAATTTCATCAAATTTAATTTCAATGCATTTGTTTTAAACAACAGTGAGTTTCGTTGATTATTAATGATGATGATGCCCTTCGTCTGGTTGTTTCTATGCATTTTTTTTATTATTATTTAAAAAAAATCAAAACAAATTGAATGAAATGAAATGTTTTGAACAATATTCATTGAAAAAAAATTCAAAAATGACGCCATATCAAACGATACGAAAGTTTTGTTCTTTTTGAAATTCGCCAATACGACCCAAGAATAAGGAAAAATGACAATTTTCCATAAATTTTTTGATTATTTTTTTTTTGTTTGTTTCATCATCACAAAGACTATAGTTATATCCCCCAAAAGTCTAGCAATTTTCTAAATGGCTGATTTTTATTATTTTGTTGTTGTTTATTATGTTTAAATGTGTCTCCGATGTGCAAATTTTCTACTGTGTTTTTCATAAATCAATCAATAGTGTCTGGAAATACATGAATTATCATTTTTGTTCCAGCACAAGATCATCGACATTGTCTAGAAAAGTCATTTTGAAACCGAAAAATGTCATTGATTCTCTAAGAAAAAACAGCGACAATTGTGTGATAAATGATTTTTGATTCAATTTTTTCTTCTTAATTGTGATCTTTCATTCCAAAATTGATTGATATTATTATTTTCAAAATTACAATTTTGCAATTTTAATTCAGAATTTAAAGTGAGAACTATAACCCTGAAAAATCAAATTATTCGAAATCGAAAAAAAAATAATCGATTATTGTGTTGATTATTATTTAGAATCATTTGTTAAAATGAAACGAAAAAAACGATGGTTAATCATCATCAAGAATTATTCGAGAAAATATTTCATCTAATCATTTTAATTTATTCAGAGATATGAATCAATCAAAATAAATATTAGCCACACAACAACTCAGGAATCATTATTATTATTATAATTATGAACGTTAATTTTTTTAAAGTTCTTATTTGTTGTTTTCATTCTTATATTCATTGACATATTTTTCGTGGTAAGTTTTCTTAAGTAGTAAAAATTTTATGGAATAAAATCAAAGGGTTAATTTGTCTAAATTTTTAAACTGATTCCTTTCTTTCTTATTTATTCATGTTTCATAGAATAATTTTGGTTCCATCAACTAAACGTTAATCTGGTAATAAATATCAGAAATAAAGTCAGCAACCAAAGAAACTTATTGCTTATTCCATTTCAAATAAACCGAATCAAACAATTATTTGAATATTAACAATTATTATCATTCATTTTTTGGTTATTATTATTTGTTAATCATTGTTGATCATTATTCCTTTGAGAATTGAAGAAAACGTTTTACGGGTATTGATTAAACGATTTAATAATAATCATTTACGCAATAATTCTCTCATTATTGGATTCATAATAATTTGCAAATATAAAACTCAATCATTATGTTAATCGAATACGACAATTTTTATTATTATTTTCATCATTACAAAATCCACAAAAAGAGAAAATACGAATGAAACTTTAAAAATTCATTTATAATTATCATTTTCGATAATTTAAATTTCGATAATTCGTTCAAAGTAAACCAATCCAATTATCGAAAGAAAAATATTGAATTTTCTCCACAAAACAATATACATTCGCAACTATTACGGGTATTCATCATCATCATCATCATCACAAATTGTCATTATTGTCATTACAAAATATTCATTTTTCTTTTGGATTCATTCTTATAAATGATCAAATAATGACATTAAATAATAATATAACAATGATATAATTAACAAGATTTTATTGAATGTTAAATATATTATTAATTCATCACACATATGAAAATTCAATGCCAAACTTTGATTTGAAATTAAATATTAAATGAATAATGTAGCATAAATATTGATTGATATTAATTGATAATTGAATACGGGTCAAAAAAAAACTAATCTATGAAAAAATATATATTCAAAATATTCATCATCAAAACTTTGTTACTACTGATTACGGGTCATTTATTCTAATCGCCACTGTCTATATATTCTCTTGTTCACACTGTCTAATCATTGAAATATAATTATTAATATCATCATCAATATTCAAAATATACAAATCTTTCTCATTAATCGTATTGAAATCATTCGAATTCATTTGAAGAATTAAAAACTTTTGGAATCATTTCAAATTCTCATTTTATTGTATGAAATTCCGGTATTACTTTTGATGAAAATAATATTGTCTCTGATATTTATAATTATCATAACTTTCACTATTGAAAAATATCTTCTTCATATGTTGGCATAATTATATTGAATAATTAATAATTATATACACAAATCATGGATCCATCAAATGGATCAGATTCATTATTCAATTTTTGTAATTATTTTCAATCACAAATACAATTTCAAGATCAAGAAAAAATGATAAGGTCATCTTCAGGAAAAAATTTAAATCCGATCGGCGGTGGCCCATTATCCACAAAAGAAAATACTACTGCTATGAATCATCCGAATAATAATAATATGAATGGTTTTTCACCATTCATATTATCATCATCATCACCATCATCATCATCACAATCGTCACCACCATCAACATCAATCAAACAAAGATTCAATGAACGCAACAATGATGATTGTCAAATACAAACATTGAATAAAAATTTACAATCATTATTAAATGATGATATATTATCTGTGAGGCCAAAAAATATTATTGATCCAATCATTATTTCGTCATCATCAACCACTAGTTCATCAACGGATAAAAGTTCGAACAGTTTCAGTTCTGAATCGAATGAATATGATAATAATAATTTAACAAATCAGGATTCATTATTGCTCAATCTTAATGATTTTATAACTGCCTCTATTTCAAATTCAAATAATAGCAAAAACAATAATCAAAAATGTAGCATCATTAATCATCAACAATCACCGCAACAATTCAGGGATAATAATAATCTGTTACAACAACAATCATCAGCTTTCATCATATCTAATTCTCAAAAACAAAATAATCTCCAACAACAGCAACAGCAGCCATTTCTTGCTTTTCCATCGTCTTCGAATTCTTCTTCACCACCATTATCATCACAAACATCAGGTCCATCTTCGACACCATCAGAAACGACGGCAGTAGTGAATACAAATGTAAATTATAATAATAATCAAAATATAGCTGGCAATACTAATTGTATGAATTTTTTCGAATCTCAGAATTTGTCACCATCAATGATATTATCATCTATGAACAATAATAATACTAATAATAATAATAATAACACTAACAATACATCATTACTATTGTCCAAAGTCATTAACAATCCTTTCAATAATAATAATAATCATCATCAAATTTCTCCAAGAAAAAATGAAAACTTGTTTTTATTAAATGTCAATCCATTAGATAATGCATTTTCATTGATGATAACCAATTCATTGTTGAACAATCAGAATAATAATAAGAATTCTGTAATCAATAATATTGATAAAATGACAACAACAGTACCACCAACATCATCACAATCAACATCAACAACAACATTACAAAAGGATTTATCATCATTGTTTTCAACTGCAAATGATGATATTACCTTAGAATCATCTTTAGATTTAGGTATTGAACAATCTAAGATGAATAATAGTCATTCATTTCGCAGTATTCCAACAACATCAATGTTAATCAATACAAATAGAAATAATATTCAATCAGATTCATTGTTATTGAACAATAACAATAGTAACGATCCGCTATTAGGCAACAATCATCATTATAATAATAATCAATCTAATAACAGCAAATTATCACCATTATCATTTAATAAAAATAACGTTAATTCTATTTCTAAAAATAATAATAATAATGCTTCATCACAAATAGAAAATATTAAAAATAATAATAATAAAAATAATTCATTCACCATCAATCAATTAGCCACTCTTAATGATATTTTGGAACATCAACATTTAACATCATCATCACAGCAAAAATTATCAATGAACACCACTAATAATAATGATAATGTTACTAATGGTAATAATTTAACGGTGACGACAAAAACATTGACCAATACGAATTTATCAATGTTAACACGTTTTGATCATCAAATACAATCATTAGCAAATGAAATTAATTCGAATGTACAATTGTATATAAATAGTATACAGATGCGTAAAGAACAATTATTGAAACAATTGGAACATGTTCGAAATGCATATTCATTATTGATTAATCAACAAATGAATGCAAATCATACTGATTCTAGAACAACTACGATTTCACAATTGCCTAAAATAACATTCACACAACCTGATCAAAATCTATTCAAATCGATAACATCGTTTGGTTTTATCAATACGCCAGCATTTGCTCCATATTGTCAAATTAGTGGTGAAGGTATTTCGATAGCCATCGAAGGTGAACCAACATGTTTTTCGATTTCGGCTAAAAATTGTTTCAATGAAGATATTTTGATAGGTAAGTAACATTTTTGAAATTTGATTTATTCTCATTAATCTTGGATCTATTTTTTTCGACTTAGGCGGTGAAAATATTGATATTGAAATTCAATCGAATGAAATAATAACAAATCAAAATAAATCATTTTTGCCGAATTCATCATTTCAAATTCAAAAAAATATATTGGATAATAATAATGGAAAATATAATGTTACTTACACAATTCCTAGGGGCAGCGGTATACGTTCGGCAAAAATTTTCATTAGTATCAATGGTTTATTAACAAATAATTCACCATATATTGTTACGGTTAAAAGTGAACGATTACGTGAAAATTGGAAACTACTCACTTTATTCGGTGAAGAAGGAACCGAACCAGGTAAATTTTGTCGACCATGGGGTATTGCAATCGCACGATTACCATTGCAAAAAGATTCTAATCATAAGCTGCTTGGCGATGTTAATACACCAGACATTCCAATACAATCGAAATCATTTTATCAATGGCAATGTCCTAATCATCGTAAAGATTATATTTTAGCTGTTGCTGATCGTAGTAATAATCGAATTCAAGTTTTAGCACTGAGCGTGCCTGAAAACATAAGCAATCAAAATGATAATTCTACTGGTCAATTTATTATGACTAATAAAGTCGAAATATCAGTGTTGCATGTGTTTGGAAAAGGACCTGGAACAAGACCAGGATTATTTGATCGACCTGCCGGTATAGCTATTAATTCAAATCTTGGACAATTAATTGTTGCAGATAAGGATAATCATCGAATTCAAGTATTTTTTTTTATTTTTGAAAATTTCAAGATTTTTACAAATATTTCTATTAATTCATAGGTTTTCGATTTATTCGGAGGCTTCATTTTTAAATTCGGTGAAAAAGGTTCAAGACCTGGGCAATTTTGTTATCCATGGGATGTGGCCATATGTCCACAAACGTCAATGATTCTGGTATCTGATACTCGCAATCGTCGAATTCAATTATTTTCACATCACGGTCATTACCTGTGGCATTGTGGCCAACCTTTAGATTCACCGCGTGGAGTTGCATTTCTTACTCCCGATCGTTATATAATATCAGATTTCAATAAACATCGTTTATTGATTATCGATCGAAACGATTCAAATTCACATCAAATGATGAATCATCGTGATGACTTTATCACATCAAAATATATTGGTTTCGGTGAAGGATCAGCATGGGGTGAATTTCTTCGGCCACAAGGTTTAGTGGCTTTGATAAAGAAAAATTCAATGATCAATAAATATGTGCAAATAATTTGTGCCGATTCAAGAAATAATCGTATTGCAATTTATAATTCATTGAATCAAAAATTTGAATATATCAATAGTGATTTGATGAATTCATCAAATTCGGCTGCATTTGATCGGCCTTCAGGTATTGCAATTGCTGACAACATATTAGCCATAATCGATTTCGGTAATAATCGATTGCAAATATTTGTCAATAATCTTGGATGATGATCATGTTTAATTACACACAAAAATTAATAAAGTACTCATACAAATATTGTTTCTAGGGTGCTAATATTATCAACTTTTTACTAAAATACAAAATTTTCAAATTTCAACAAATCTTCAACAAATAACTTATTCAATTATTCATTAATAACACTTTCAAATGTGAAACTCTTCAAAATAACTTCGAATATGAGCCATTTATTTCAAAAATAATGGCAATTTAAAGAAAATTCACAAAAACTTTGTTCCGAACAAAGTTTACAAAATTTTTTTCTACATTAACCTGTCAAATTTACAAATTTTCATTATCAAATCATCATAATCTACTCATATTAATCATATATGAATCGCTATAATAGATTTTCTTCTTGAAAAAGATTTCTTAAGTTTTTTCTCTTTGTTCTTGGATACAAGAATTCAATCAGCTCAGTGATTCCTTTGAAAATTATCTTCTTAGTAGTTTTTCACATTTCAAATTGAAACATTTATTATGTTTTTAGTCATATTAGTTTATTATTAATTTTTATTTTTGAATCAAACGAAAAAACTAGGTTCAACAAAAAAAAATTAGGTTCTTTATAATTTGAACAAAAGGGTTATAATTTAAATTTCATGAATTTTTTTTTCTGATTCGTTTCAATCAAATTACAAACAATAGCATAAATGGTTCGGTCAGACAGTTAGTTTAAAATATTGTTTTTATTATTATTCAAAATAATTTTTTAAAAAAAAGTGATCAATCAATTATTATTAATCAGGAATAATCTTGAATCTTTTATTCAATTTCAATTTGAATTTTCATTTTGTGATTTTTTTCTCGCTTTCATACACGAATACATAAATATTAAGTTGTCTGAAAAGTTTTTGCCGATTATATCATCGGAAAATGATTGAAAAATTGGCAAGAACTTTTCGGACAGCCTAATTATATATTTTCAAGCAAAAAAACATGAGATTAAATGAATTTCTCTTCAATTTTCAAACTGCAATGAATCAATCTTTGTTTTTGAGTGATAATTATTCAAATTCCAAATTTATTTCATTTATTATTATTATTGATTATCATTATTATAATTATTATATTTACAAATCTCAAACAAAAAAACAGATTTTTATTATTATTGAATTGGAATAAGCCAATTATCATTCATTTTTATTGATGTAATTGATCACAGAATAAGCTTTTTTCACAGAAAATAAACAATTTTCAATCCACCAAACACACGAAAAAAATAATGATGGAGTATCGAAGTAGTATTCGTGGATAATTCAGATTTATTTAGCTAATTTATTGAACAAACAATACACACACACAGACCAACTATTTTATACAATTTTCAACTCAGGTGTTTTTCTCCTTTTTTTTCAAATCTTTGTATTATTTCAAATTTTTTAAACTTTTATCTTTTAAATATATATGTGTTTATCTCTCAAAGGCTATACTCTTGAATTGATCGGTGTGAAAATTATTATTTCTAACAAAAAAACAAACAAAAAATGATTTTTAAATTTTCAAAAAATCTATAGCCCCAAATACATACACTTAATATGATAATTCATAGAATTATTAATATACTCAACTAATTAAAACAAAATCGAAAGATCAAAAACTTACATGACAAAAATAATCAAGATGTGTATGGTTGATGTTTAATTAAATCAAATCATCAATTATGTTGTCAAACAAACAAACAGATAATTTATTCTTGATTTATTCAAGTGAAATCGATTGATGAGAAAATTCGCAAAAATCATAAGAAATAGCAGCAGCAGCAACAAGAACATGAAATTTTTCAATTTTTCAAAAATATAATTATGAAATATAAATGTGTTTATTCATTCATTCTCTGTGATTAACAAAAACACAAAATTATTGCAAATTATTCATTCATTTTTGTTGGCAATTCAAAATAATCATGAAAATCATGTTTGAATGACACTGAAATAATTGTCATACAAAAAAAAATTTTACAACAAAATAAACGCATACATATAAATCATCAATATACAAAATATTTATGAAAAACAAAGCAAAATATTTCCTTTTTTTATATTAACAAATTTTGAGAAAACAAACATTTACAGCACATTTACATACATCAAACAAACCGGAATACACACCGAAACAAATTTTTAAAAAATTTTGAAAATCAATTGAATAAATAAATAAATTAATTAATCAAAGAAGAAATTATCTAATTATCAAAACCAAAAAAAAAAAAAAAAAATAGAAGAGTAAATATGATGAATAGAGACTATAGTTTCTATGTTGATGAGTCGATTTAACATTATTCATCAACATCTTGTACTAATTAGTCATCTTGTTTTTAACATTGATTTTTACACTGGCTTGAATCATATATAAATAGTGATCGATAGTTGGCTAGTTGTAGTTTAGTTTAATTGATCAAGTCGATCAGTATACATCATCACCATCATCATCGCCACCATCAAAACGATTATTAATATTATTATTTATACTTGTAAAATTATTATCATTCATAATTGTATTATTAATTATTATCATCTTTAATATTGGTTTTTTTTCTCTGCTGTATTAAATTATTATTATGAAAATTATTATCAAAATAATCATCATTTTATGATTTAAAAAAGTAAGTTTTTCAATTTATTCAAAAATGCCAAAAATTTCCCATTATTTTCAATAGATGTCTACCAGATAGTTGCCAAAATGATAATCAGATTTGATTTTTAAATTTTTATAATATTTTTCAAAGGTGGCATCTATCAGCATCAAAGAAAATTGAAAATTTTCAAGAATTCAATTTATTTTCTTTGATGATTAACTTGGCATTTGAATGGTGAATAATACGACCAATGATAATATTCGGTTGTCCGTAAAGTTTTTACCGATTTACTTGATTGAAAAACATGTGAAAATTCGGCAAAAACTTTTCTGAGTATCCAATATAATGATGAATAATATTATTAAACTAATCGTAGAAGAGCTAATTCTTTACGAATCATTTAAAAAACTAAATTTGATGATTCACTAAATGAATAATAATAAAAATATAAAATAAAATGATATTAAAACAATTCATGTTGTTTGTTTGTTAAACGATCATTTGTGTGCATGTGATTATGTGTATGTGATTAATCTAAATCAATATATATTTTGTTCATCAAAAATAATATAAAATAATAATTCTACGAATAACCATTTTAATTCAGAGAATCATTTCCATTTTATTTCATTTAGTCGCGAAGAATTCTATGAATTCTAATTTACGTTTTTTTTTCTCGTCATCCAACACAGTGTAGTGTATTTATAAATTTAATCTTTGGTAATTTGTATCCAAAAATTGTTTTTGGCTTTTTTTGGTATTTTAAATAGCATCATCCTATGCAATGGTGAATAGCTTAGCAGTTAGAAGTTAGCAATAGTGAATAGTCATTTTTTCACTGAAATATACACGTCTCATATTAACCAAAGGAGAAATTGATATTCGAGAAGAAGAATTCTTTGTTTGGAATTTTTGCCATTCGATTTTTTTTTTCTTGAAACAATTCATTTTAATCCATTCATTCAGGTTGTTTCATTTGTGCATATTACGACCATATTTCTAGCTTTTTTAATGTTTATTTTTTATAATAAATATCCAAATAATGCAAAGATGATGATGATCGTCTTAAAATAAATAGATATGTTTATGCATATATATTTTTTGTAAAAAGCTAAATTTATGAGATATAATGAATGAATGTATTAGGTTGTTGTTCGGAAAGTTTTTGCCGATTTTTCGCCAATTTTCTACGATATAATCGGCAACAACTTATGGGACAACCCAGTAAAATCTTTCTTTGCTGCTGCATTCAAACTAAAAATCAAAAATGTTTTTATTCCGAAAGATATTTATTTATTTATTCTTTTTTTTTGTTGTCTTGTTACAAATGATAATACTTTTAGAGAATATATATTGTTATTATGGGATGAACAAGAAGATTACCAAAATTTCTAAAAGTTGCTTCAAAATTTGTTTTCCACACAATTAATTTTTAAAAATATTCTCATACATTCGATGTTTTTGTTTTTTGTTTTGTTTATTGCTTGATTTTCTATTGGACCTATGGGTGGTAAATTACCGTTCCGTTGTTGTTGTTACCATTATTATTTTCACATTAAAAATTGTAAAAATTTCAAAAATTTAGTTCTTAAAGAAAATTTATTATTGAAACATTTTCTGATTTTTTTCTGTGATTAATAAGTTATATAATGACATTTTATCGATACCTTTCAATGCGAATGATTATGTACAGATTATAATCTATCGATTGATGTCGAATGTCTCAATGAATAAATAGCGATTGCTTACAATTGTAAAATCAAAGGCTAAAGATGGATGTAACCAAACCAAACCCGAATAGAATCGCTGTATTCATCAGATGAAAAACACGTGACCGGATTCTATTCTTTTATTCAAAAATTCAAAAAAAAAAAAAAATAGAATAGATACATCATACATTCTTTGACCAAAAGATATGTTTCAATACAAAAACAACAATAATAGTGAGATAACGATAACTAGATACACGTGCCTAGTGAAAAAAATAGCACGTATCAAATACTACGCACATGCATACACACAAGCCAGCCAGCACACACGCCTTATGTTCGACATTCTGAAAGCTCTTTGAATCTGAATGAATTCATTAACGAATAAATTGTGTGAATTGTGAATCAAAGAAAAAAGAAAAACATAAATAAATGGCATATAACATTAATCATTTTTTTTATTCTTCAATTGATTCCTTTCTGCGAATTGTAGAGAATTAAAATACAAACAATGACAATACAATATTTGAAAGTGATGAAAAATATGTGTAAGTGATGATGATGTTTGATGTCGTTTCACAAAGGTATATCGTCGAATATGATGAATTGAATTGAATATACGTTGAAAACGAATAATGATGATGATAAAATCGTTCATTTTGATTTCCGTTTTGTTTTATTTGAATGAAAAAATAATTCCAATAATAATAATGGATATGATTTGACCTTAATCATTTATGAATCGAATCATCTATGAATCGAATCGGTGCACAGATTTTATGTTTCTTGTTTCGAATGAGAATCACTACATAAAGCTCAATGAATATTAGAGATTGTCATTTTTATTTATTTTATTTCAATTTTTCCATACAAACAAATATGTAAATATGATTGACAGCGATGTCAATTCAATGATGTTTGGATGTTTTAAAATATTTTTTGAAAAGAAAATGTAAATCATTTTAATGATAAAAATACCAAAAAGAATCCCTGGGTGTCGATACATTGATTGGTTGATTTGATTTGATTTTCAATTTCAACTGACATTCAATTGATAAAAGAAAATAATTTTACTTTTGTTTTCATTCAAAAAAATTTTTTTTCAAATTTGAAATTTTGAAAAAAAATAAATTTGAATTTTAGTCCATTCAAAATGAATGGAAAAAATCATCATCACCGCTCCCAAAAAAAAATCAATAGATGTATTTGTTCATGCATTAATTTGATTCAAATAAATCAAAATAATGAAAATTGCATTGAATTCAATGAAAATTTGTTGTTTTTCATTTCATAACGCCCGAAAATAACGGTTTTTGTCAAATGAATCCAATAGGAAGAGTCACAAACATCATATCAAACAATGATGATGACATTTAAATTATTTTTCCTATTTTTTTTCTATTTTTTTAATGTGAAAATAATTATATTTTAATCCGTCCAAAGATCCAAGGGTGGTGTTGTGCATCAATGGCAAATGATAGTGATGATGATGATAACTATTTGGTGACAATTATTTTTGATTTTTCGTTTTCGTTTGATTATTTTAATCCGTTATTTTATTTATTTGCCTATGATGACAATTGTTTATTGTGAAACAAATGTTGAATTTGAATTTGACAAAAATATTTGAATACATTTGTTTTATTAGGCTGTCCGATAAGTTCTTGCCGAATTTCTCATAATTTTCTACGATATAATCGGCCAGAACTTTCCGGACAATCCAATATTTATCTTATATTTCAACTGTTTGCCGTTTCATTTTTTCATAAAAATACAGATTCATAAATACAGATTTTTTCCGATTTCCATTTCCATTCATTTTTCACCAATGATCGCGATCATCAAAGCGTAAGCAAAAAATCTTAACTTACTATGAACCAAAACTGTGATCCCCAACAAAAACCAAATGCACCGAATGCAAACATTGACTATTTTTATGAATATTTGCAAAAACAAAATAAAATCTTTTGTCAATTTTGTTTGCTGCTGTTAGTTTGGTTGTCTCATTGTTTTATATTTTAATTTCATTATTTTTTGAACAAACAAAAATTACTGAACAAAAAAAAACATAAAATAAACATTTATTCATTCATTCATTTATTCATCACATGATAATCATTGCTTCGAAAAAAAAATCTATTCATTTGATTTCATTTCATTTGTTTGTTTGTTTGTATGAATAAATGTTCAAAATGTGATTTATTTATCATAATGAATATTTTTGCTAATTATCTTTTTGGGTTTATGTTTTATGTTTGCATTTCGCTATTTGTTTATACTTGTTTATTCCATTTGTTTTCCATATAATAATAAACAACATCTCTCATTAAATTCTTCGCAAATTACAATTATAATTAATGAATTTATTTTTTTTTAAATTCATTTAATTATCAAATTTTCATCATTATTTTTTGGGTTGGTTTTAGATAATGATGAAAAAATAATATGAAATGATCTCTGATTTGAAAAATATATAAATTATAAAAATATATGTAACTGCAAAAAGCCTTTTTTTAATTAAAATTTTATAGTCTTTGGAAATTTTTAAATTTTCGAAAAAATCTAAGGCTATAGTACGTGGAAATTTTTGAAAAAATCGAAAAAATCTAAGGCTAACCATCGTCAAAATTTTTGAAAAAATCGAAAAAATCTAAGGCTAACCATCGTCAAATTTTTCAAAAAATCGAAAAAATCTAAGGCTATAGTACGTGGAAATTTTCGAAAAAATCGAAAAAATCTAAGGCTAACCATCGTCAAAATTTTTCAAAAAATCTAAAAAATCTAAGGCTATAGTACGTGGAAATTTTCGAAAAAATCGAAAAAATCTAAGGCTAACCATCGTCAAAATTTTTCAAAAAATCGAAAAAATCTAAGGCTAACCATCGTCAAAATTTTTCAAAAAATCGAAAAAATCTAAGGCTATCCATCGTCAAAATTTTCGAAAAAATCGAAAAAATCTAAGGCTATAGTACGTGGAAATTTTCGAAAAAATCGAAAAAATCTAAGGCTAACCATCGTCAAAATTTTTCAAAAAATCGAAAAAATCTAAGGCTAACCATCGTCAAAATTTTTCAAAAAATCGAAAAAATCTAAGGCTAACCATCGTCAAAATTTTCGAAAAAATCGAAAAAATCTAAGGCTATAGTACGTGGAAATTTTCGAAAAAATCGAAAAAATCTAAGGCTAACCATCGTCAAAATTTTTCAAAAAATCGAAAAAATCTAAGGCTATAGTACGTGGAAATTTTCGAAAAAATCGAAAAAATCTAAGGCTAACCATCGTCAAAATTTTTCAAAAAATCGAAAAAATCTAAGGCTATAGTACGTGGAAATTTTCGAAAAAATCGAAAAAATCTAAGGCTATAGTACGTGGAAATTTTCGAAAAAATCGAAAAAATCTAAGGCTAACCATCGTCAAAATTTTTCAAAAAATCGAAAAAATCTAAGGCTAACCATCGTCAAAATTTTCGAAAAAATCGAAAAAATCTAAGGCTATAGTACGTGGAAATTTTCGAAAAAATCGAAAAAATCTAAGGCTAACCATCGTCAAAATTTTTCAAAAAATCGAAAAAATCTAAGGCTAACCATCGTCAAAATTTTTCAAAAAATCGAAAAAATCTAAGGCTATCCATCGTCAAAATTTTTCAAAAAATCGAAAAAATCTAAGGCTATCCATCGTCAAAATTTTCGAAAAAATCGAAAAAATCTAAGGCTATAGTACGTGGAAATTTTCGAAAAAATCGAAAAAATCTAAGGCTAACCATCGTCAAAATTTTTCAAAAAATCGAAAAAATCTAAGGCTAACCATCGTCAAAATTTTTCAAAAAATCGAAAAAATCTAAGGCTAACCATCGTCAAAATTTTTCAAAAAATCGAAAAAATCTAAGGCTATAGTACGTGGAAATTTTCGAAAAAATCGAAAAAATCTAAGGCTATCCATCGTCAAAATTTTTGAAAAAATCGAAAAAATCTAAGGCTATTGCCTTTGAAAATTTTCAAAAAATCGAAAAAATCTAAGGCTATCCATATTGTTTACATGCCATTTGAAATTATTTTCTTCTATTAGTTTTCATTGTTCTTATAATAATTATGGGACGATTCTTGCATTCTTTTGAAGACAAATAAAAAATATAAAAAACTCGAGACATTCATTGAACAAATTCTAATGGCTCTGATACAAAAATACAATGACATTTTTCTCATTGCTCTCAATCTCATTGGTTATTTGTTATTTATAACCATTAAGCGCAATCATCATCATCATCCAGACAAGATTCATATTGTCCATCCATTTTTATGGTCATTGTCCATGTTGTCAACACGATGATGGCCACCAACAACAACAATAATAACATGTCATAAATACATTATTATTATCTTTTATATATTCTCCAAAACAAATTATCATTATATGATAAACCCATAAAAACAGAATGTTGATGATAATATGAGAGAGTAATGATTGATAAAAAGAATTTATCCATCTATATTCTTTGTTGATGGTTTGCAAATGGTTGAAAAATGAATGAATTCAAACAAAAGACATCAACAACAACAACAAAAAGAAAAATTGACCACATTTGTCCATCAAAAAAAAAAAAAAAATGAGAATAGGATGAAATCTGAAATTATTATTGTCATTATAAATTGTAATTAATATCATATCTTTGTATCTTTGGTGCTTCGCTATTATTATCATCTTATTCCAACAACATTTGATATTATTTAGATTGTCCTTAAAGTTCTCGTCGATTTTCATGAGCAACTCTATTGTGATAAATCGGAATGAACTTTTCGGACAGCCATTTAATATTTGCCAAGCCAAATATAAGTCTATTTTTCGCTCACAAAATGGCATTTCTTTTTTCTTTTTTTTGAAATTTAAGGATGCGGAAATGGTCCATGAAAAATTTCTCACAATTTCTTTTATGATCATAAATTCAATTGTGTCATAAAATATGGCCGAAAAATTCCCTGTTTTCGGCGATATATATTCCATATATTAACCATTAACCAAACGTCGACAAAAGTTTCTTTCAAAAAATGAAATAAAATAAAATAATTAATTGTTCGGTCATTATTATTATGATGATGATGTTTGGTCCTATTTCGGTTTATTTCGGTCTACTTTGGTAATGTTTATGATGATGATAATGATGGAATTATGTTGTTGTTGTCTCAATTTTTATTATTATTATCTTTACTGTGTTCAAATGATGTGCATTCAACATTATTTTTACTTGGGTATAAATAAGAGTAAAACAATGATGCGGTTTTCAGAGACCTTATTTCAACGATTTTTGTTTTTCAAACACTCAATGTGCTACTGTCAAAAGGACATTTATGATTCTTGTATTCTCAAATATTGGATTGTCCGAAAAGTTTTTGCCGATTTTCAAATGTTTTTCAATTAGAAAATCGGCAAAAATTTTCTGGACAGCCTAATATATAACCATGGACAATAATAATTTGATTATTATCGAATCATTATTGCTATATTCTATTTTTTCAAATATTTCTGGTTTTAAATCGTTTTTTTCATATATGAAAAATTCATTGATATAACAATATATTTAATATTTTGGTTGATTTATCACTGACAATTTATGGGCGATGGTCATTTTGGTTTGCGTGGACAATTAATTTTTCTTTATGAATCATTTTTGATAATAATGAGTATTTTTTTTCCTCATCATTAGGATTCATTCATTCATATTGTGTTTTATCATCGAAACACAGATTCCGAATGATTCTAGGGTACCCAAAATATATAAATTACATATATATAAGATATACGTGGTGGAGAGCGCAATTTTGGTTGAATTTAACTTTTTTTTTTTTTTTTGTAAAAATTTTATTTATTGATAAAAATGATAATGACAATGACAATGACAACATTTGATGAAAATAACGACTGACTGAATAATAATTGGAAAAAATTTACCATTTTGATTAAAATGACGGAAAATATATACATTATGAGAAAGGAATGTGATAGAAAGGTAATTAAATCGAGGATGTTTTGAATACTTTAAATCATAACGATGTGCATGTTTAGCCAATGTGATTAAATTGGAATTTTTTTGCCAAATATGGTAATCAGCTAAACATTATCATCATTAAGCTAACGATTTAAAAATTAATGATGTTAAATAACATCCCTTTAGATCAATAACTACCATTTCTATTACATATATTTTATCATTTTTTGAATTTATGCGAAAATCAAAATCCAAAATGACCAAAAAATATTTTCGGGGCCGCAATTCAACACTATTAATAATCAATAATAATTATAATAATAATGTTTAATGTTTAAATGATGAATGCGATTTTTTTAATATTTTATAGATGATATTATATACATTATATTCTCCATTATTATTTGGTATATTTTTTGTTGATCGACAAATATATACAATTATTAGATTGTCCGGAAAATTTTTGCTGGTTATATCGTAGAAAATCATTGGAAAATCGGCAAGAACTTTTCGGACATTCTAATATTATTTTCTTCATACAAAATGACATTTAAATTCAATTTTATCCAAGCTATTTGTTCGTTTTGTTTGTTTGTATGTCTCGCCATTTTATTATCATCAATTTTATCATTAAAAAGAAAGGAATAGTCTTTAAATTCATCGTTAACCAGTAATAATAATAAACAAAAGAAGAAGCTCATTCGTTCGTAATGAATTTTGACTTGAATCGATGATTGATGAACTTTCGTTTGTTGGATGATGAAAGCTGGTTTAAATGCTTGAATGGTATGAATTTTTTCGGGAATTTCCATGACCAAATAAATAATGAAAAACCGGCATTTTTTGAATGTAGAAACATTGCTTCTGATTGATTTACAAAAAAAGGTGATGAAAGAAATTCTTATTTTTTTGCCATGTTTTGATCATCAAACGATGAAATGTGAATGGAATGTTTTTGAAATTTCTGAAATAGAAAAAAAACAAGAACATCCAAACAAAAATGTTTCCAAGAATGATCAATGAAACATTTTTGATGAATCGATATGATTTTTGTATGATGATCAATCTAATTTCAAATATTTTCTGATAATGTGAATGAAGCTTAGAATGAATTGAATAAATGAATGAATAAAATATTTTAATGTATCGGTCATTTTATCAATGATCAATGATCAATACATCATCATCAGTTTGTTGGTTTTATTATTCTCGAAACAACAATTATTCTTTTGTTGTTGTTTATTGAATCTCAATATTTCTATCGATCAAAATTTTTTCACCTTTAATGCTTCTAAGGCTTCATATAAAATTTTTCCATTTTAATGAATTGGTTAAGTGAAATGAATATCTTCAAAAAGTAAAAACCGTTGAATCATTATTTTCCCATTTGATTTTTTTTATCGATATTTTCGGCTTAATTTGTTTGATCTATGAATATATTGATCTACCAAACGAATAATAAATATCGGCGATATTATTTTTGGCGAAAGTGTTTTGCTTTCTATTCATCTCAATTTCTAAGAAAAAATTCATAGATTAGGTGTTTTGTCGTTTTTTTGGTCGGGTTAATTGAATACAATCGTTTTTCAATTGTTGAAATTGTGTATTGATATGTTATTTTAGATCTGATTTCTTCTCTTGGTGCCGAATCGATTGTCGGGGACAAATGTTTAATGATAATAATAGAACAACAAAGAATATAATTTTTTCAAAAGAAAAAATTGAAAAACCACCGCCACCGCCACCACTACTTGCTACTGAATTTCGCACCTTTTGAATCTTTAAACACCTTTTAAAATTTCACAAAAAACTGAATTTCTGTTTATTTGAATTTTTTCTTTTTATTTTGTTTGTCGCATTTTTCTTCATACAAAAATTGTTTCGGTCGGTCATCGGCTTCTTTTTGGTGTATTTATCGATTAATCTAGTAAGGATTTATTTAGTTTATTTATTTGTTTGTTTGGTTAGTGTATTTGATCATTGAATTTCTGGACAACTATTTAATTTCACAAACACAAATACTTTTTCAAATGTATTCATATTCACAAATTTAAATCGTTTGTTTAAGAAAAATGAAAATCATTCGAATTTAATGTATAAAACAATTTCAAGTATGTTTACATGTTTTTCGATTTTGTGTTGTGTTGTTGGTGCCAAAGGGATTAAACCTTTGAAATATTGAACCTTTGCATTTTTTTAATCGGGGAAAATATTGGAAAATTCAAGTTCAAAAAATAAAGATTTTCGACTTGTTGAAAAATTTGATTTAAGAAATGGAAAAATCACTTGAAATCAATTTTTCATGTTCAGATTTTCTCTTTTTAACAAATCTTTCAAATAACATTCATTTTTGTTCACCATTGAACTATGATTAGGCATCATTCATTCATCCAAAAATCTGAAATTTGCCTCGAAATAAATTGAGTGCATCGAAGGAAAATACAAAAAATATATTTATAAAAATGCATTGCATGTGCATCATGTGATTCATTGAAACACTTTGCAAATGTATAAAATATATAAATTTTCAATAGTTTGATGATGGTGGTGGTAACCATTGATGATGATGATGATACAAACTGTGAATTTTAATATAAATAATGATAAATTGAATCATTGAATTGTGTGCAAATCACATTACATCATTGATTTATTTATTTATACTTTTTCAAATAGAATGAAATAAGTTAGAGTTAATCTAATTTGAAATTATCAAACAACCAAAGAAACAACAACAACAACAACCGTAAAATGGAAATGATTTTTGTGGCAAATTGAATTGAATTGAGACACGATCACATAGAATTGAATATGAATTTATAAAGTGGAAACAGGCTTGTTTGATTTCCATCCATTTTGGAATTAATTTGACAAACCAAAAATAAATCTTTGATAAAATTTAAAAAATTCAAAATGCTCCACTGAAAAAAATAGGTGATTTATTCAAAATATAAATAAAACGAGAACAATTTTCAGGTGATTGAACCACACACACACACACAAAAAACCATTCAAATGAAATAAAATTTATTGGATTTTATTTCAGATTATGGATTTTTGAATGAAATTTATTTCTGCTTTAAGAACGCATTGAATTAAGTGATGCTTTTCGTGCTTCACTTTACTTTATTTGAAATTGAGTGTAAAATATATATGTATAAGAAATTCTGAATGAAACAAATGCAAATCAATTCGAATGAAAAAAATAGAATCAATCATGCAAAAATCATTCTCAGTTCATCATCAAAGGTGATTATTATCATTGACTATTATCGTTGACTAAATATAATTGAAAAATATTTGGACATATGGTCATCAAATTTAAAATTTGATAAATTTGAATGCACACATAGAAAATTACATTCATTTTAATTTTTTCAAATTTTTATTTTCGCATAGTTTTATAATGATGAATCGATCAATTTACGGGTAAATGGAAAATATTTTTTTTTCATTTCATTACGATTCAATTGAAATGAATAATCGATTTCAGATTTATAAAATAATTTTAATGATATCATACGTTTTTCATTTCATTGAAAACAATTCAATCGAATCAAATATGCAAAACAACAATAGATGTTTTTATATGGTTCTTACATAACCACCTTGAAATAACTGAAAAAAAATCCTGGCAAAAACAAAATTATTATGTAAAAAGCTTCATCAATGAGAAAGTTGAAATATTTGAATTTGAATGATTGAATGATTGAAAATTTAAATTTTTATTCTATTTTTTATTGATTTTGAATGATTGAAAATAATTTCAATCATAATGAAAATATTTGGTTGTCCGAAAAGTTTTTGTCGATTTTATCGTAGAAAATTATTGAAAAATCGGCAAAAACTTTTCGCACAACTTGATATTTTCCAATCAAAATATATAAAAATATATTGATATTTATATTTATTTATTTTCGGTGATGTTCACATTTGATGATAATAATAAAATTATTCTGCACTATCGATTTCATTATTTTGAAATTTTTATTTTTTAGATTTTAATTTCAATTTATTTTATTTTCATTCATTTATTTTTCGACTGCTTCAATTTACACATCTATGAACACATTGTTAGTGAATTTTTTTTTTTGTTTCAGGTTTTTCAATACAATTTTTTCAAATTCAGTGGTTCCAACAATCATTCATTTACATTTTATTTTACCTTTATTCATTTACTTTATTGTTCAATCGCTTATGGGCGTTTTGTATTTCTCTACTTTTTTTTCAACGGCTACTGGTAAATTGATTCACATCTTTCAATCAAATAAAAGAAAATGAATGAATGAATGGTGAAATGAATGGTGGTGGTTCTTTTGTTTTCTTCTTAGTGGAAAAGAATTGAATTGAATTTTTTTTCTTTTTTTTCAGATCAATAACAATCGGGTATTTTCTTGGGTATTGATGATCAAAACCTCGAATCGTTTCTGCTTTGTTTTGACCACAATGGTTTCGGCTTTTGTTTTGTTCAGACAAATGAAAAAAATTTTGTGTGAAAATTGATAATTTGAAATCGAACGAAAAGATTTGATTCGCTTGAACAGATCAGATTGTATATTGAACAATTTTCATTATTCATTCATTGATATATTAGGTAGTTGTCCGAAAAGTTCACCGCCGCTCGATCAATAGAGTTTTCGCATGAAAATCGGCCAGAACTTTCTGGACAACTTGATAATTTCAAATTTTATTCTTTTTTATTTTCAATTTTCTTGCTTGCTTTCTGCCACAATGAAGTCATTTTCGGTTTTTTTTGACACTATTCAGCACACACAAACACACCGCCGACACGCTGAAAGCGGTACCCGGATTCAATTCCATTCTACGGTCCAACAAACTTGTTGTTCTCGATTTTTTTTTATTTTCGGTAAAATGATTTTCTCCTTCTTTATTTTCTTACGAATGACCGATTTGTTTGGATCTAAATGTGTGTGTATGGACATATATTTTTTAAAAATTTTTACCTTTGAATAATTTCAATCAACATAATAAATGAACAATGAATTTCTCCACTTCGACGAATTGATTTATTATCGATCGATGGAGAAATAAATCAATTCATATTCAATTGCCTAATGATCAATCGTTGATTGATTAATTTGATCATCATTTATCTATTTGAATTGAAATGTTTTCTATCTAATTGATTTAGTCATACCTGTCATATAATTATATTTTAATATTGTTTTTTCAATGAAAATTCACGGATAAAACATTCGGCTATTCTTATCGAAATGATACAGGGTCTTCAAAAATTGAAAACCCTGTATTTTTCAATCCATTCGGAGATCCAGAAGTCCATTCAGCTTTATCGGCTAAATACTTCGGGCCTTTTTTCGGGAAAATTCAATCAGATTGCGGCATTTTTTATTCGGTTGCGTCTTTATTCAACTAGGAAAACAATAGCTTTGAAAAAAAATCAATAAATTTTTTTTGAATAATGTTGCAAAGACCATATTTACCTATTATTATTACCATTTATTGTGCAGGGCCCCATTAGATTACCATTATTATTATTATTTTCAATATTTTAAATGACTACACACATTATCAGCTATTAATAACAAAATTTCTATGAATCGATGAATGAATAAAGAAAAGAAAACATTTAATTTTTCTTTGATTTGTCGGGTCTTTGTGTATTGATGAACACACATTTCAACACATTTCGATGATTTTTCAAAGACTATAAGTGTGTTTTGATGATTGTGTGAAATTTGATGATGAATAAAACCCAGTAGTAGTAGCTGCATAGCTGAAAAACTTTAATCTGACTTTTATTGAAAAAAAAAATTGTATGAACATTGGTGAAGGTTTTGACCTTATTCTTCTTCTTGTTTGTTCTATGCCGACACCGACAAACACAAATACCTGCCGATCATGATTATAGATCTTTTCGATCAAATGATTGTTTGATGAAATGATAATTTAAAATAAATAAAATTGATTGACCACAAAATGAAAACTATCAAACTATTGAACTATTTATTGTGTAATCACAATAATAAATGTAATGTATTTTCAATGTGTGTACGTCTTTTCAATGTGTTTTTAAAATTTTTAATCAAAAATTTTAAATTGAAATTTTATTTTTTTTCTCGGCCCAAAAATCCATTTGGACAAAATTTTTTTCCAATGCTTAAATCCATGTTTCGATTAATTGGTTTTTTTTTCATTCATTCTCATTCTTCGATAATACACATTCATTCACAGAGAGATAGATAGATAAGATCGACAAAGGATTACATTAAAAATTCGATACAATTCGATCAAGGTTTTTGTTTTCGCGGAAAACGAGAGAGAGGACCAAAGTCCTATTTTTTAAAATTTTGAATCAAATGAATGATTCAAACAAATCTTTTTCGTTTCGGTTCCATTTTTCATTAATTTTCGTTCCATTTCCCTGGCTATTTTTCTATTTTATCATCCATTATCTTTAAAAAAAATGGAAAATGTGTATCAACAACAATAATAAATAAATAAATATTTAGCAATTTACAAAATAAAATATATTTATTTTAAATCAAATTTCCCCTCGGAAAATAGTTAAGTTGTCCGAAAAGTTTTGGTCGATTTATCAATAGAGTTGATCATGAAAATCGGCCAGAACTTTTCGGACAAACACCTAAATATATATTTTATAGAACCAAAAATATATATAAATGTCTCTTTATATCGCTTTTTTTTCGGGTGCATATTATTGTATTTTTTCATTTTTCACAATTCAAAATTTTTTTCACCAATTGTAATTGTTTCATCAAACGTAAAACGAAAAAAAAAGATCATCGATGCGGAAGCAAAAAGAAAAAAAATTGACTCTATTGTGTGTGTTATATGCATGCACATGTGATGTCTATGTATATCGCGTAGCATTTTCATATTAAAATAAATCAACATTTTTTATATTTTTGGCTATATTTTTTGAATTGAATTGATTATAATAAAAATACATGAATAGTAATAATAATAAGAAATAATACATTTTTCATTTTTAAATGAAAAAAAAATAAAAATAAATGTGTATGCATGTATCGGTGAAATTCGTAAAATTGTCAATACAATTTTATAAATATATTTTCAATTTTTCATTGCAATCTGTATTTTAGTCAAACCGTCAATTTATGTACCGTTCACCATTTTACAAAACAATGGCAAAACACAGATTACATAAATATGTGGCTGGCAAAACAAATCGATTGATAAATCATTTACCAATCGATGATCAAGAGTTCATAATGAAGAAATTTATCAAGAAATTTTTCTTGAGAAATTATTAAGTTGTCCGATAAGTTCTTACCGATTATATCGTAGAAAATCATGAGAAAATCGGCAAGAACTTATCGGACAACTTAATAATTTTACTGATTTAAAATTTAAGAAGAACAAGTTTTCATATCATAGATTCATGGCTAAAAATATGAAATATAAAATTTTAATACGAAGCAATGCGCATCAATTATTATCATATTATTATCATTATTGAAAATAATATGAATGTAACATTTGTGTTTGATGAATGAATGAATGAATAATTCTATGAGCTTCACACACAAAAATTTAATTAAAATCAACTTTTTATTCACTAAAATGCATTAATAATAATGATGATGATTATCATATATTTGATAGCATTGGAATAAACCAAAAATGAATGATAGAAAAATGAATGAGAAATTGTCAACCATCGATTTTCCACTTTGATTTTTTTTCAAAGAATAAGCCCCAGAAAACCATTGATTGTAGAAAATTTGATTATGAACGCTTGTCAAATCGCTTTCAAGCGATTAAATTGTGGACTAATTTTTTTCTTCAATTTAATTTGCCAGCGAGAAAAAATCCCTTTTTATACAATCAAATAAGGTACCCTACTCAACTCAATTTGAGAATTTTTTTTAATTAAATTTTCATATAATTTGTGATTCGAATGAAATGAAATTATTTTCACATTTTTACATTATTATTTTCAAATTATGAATGAAAATAATAAGTATTTTATGTTGTCCGATAAGTTCTTGCCGATTTTCCAATGATTTTCTACGATAAAACCGGCAAAAACTTTTCGGACAATCTAACAGAAAATAAATTAAGTGAATATAAATGATGACAAATTGAATTGTTCAATTTGTTCGATGATAGATAGAGATAGATACTTGATTTGTGAGTTTTATATGTCTCTGTGTGCTTTTCAAATTCAAATCGGGCGTATATATCATATCATCGAAAATGAAATGAATCGAATTTGAATCTTTCATTGTCATGAAATGTCATGTACACACTCTAATGATCTGAAAAAATGAAAAGTTAATTAATTAATTAAAAAAAGATGATTAAAATGACTGTCTTATGGAGATCAGATCAGTCAGTCAATCTATATCCAATTCTATTCAGAATTCATTGAGCTGAATGAATGACTGAAAATGCAAATATTTTCAATATATTAATATCTACCAGCCAGAAAATATCAAAAATCAGAAAAAGGTCAATCCATGCAACAGAATCACAACAACAGCAGAATTTGACTGGTTGAAAATATGAACAACACATGTTTGTTCAATTGAAATTTTTACATGACATAATGGATGAGCATCATCCATCGTTACACATGGTACGATGACCACCACCATTATCACCATATTTGATACATCAGAAATAATAATAAATTGAAAATATTTCAATGTGCAATAATATCTTAGTGCATAACATAGGATAACACTAACAATATGCTGCCCTCTTTATATTCTTGGAATATTGTTCATTATTATTATTATTTATTTATTTGTCAATCGAATTGAATTCAAATATAAACAACAAAATAATTGACATTTGGATTAAATCGAGTGAATTCAGGTTTAAAAGCGTGTAAAAGCAAAATTATTAGGTTGTCTCATAAGTTCTTGCCATTTTTCGAATGAAAAAAAAAATTAAAAAACGGCAAGAACTTATGGGACAACCCAATTTGACATATATGTTGCTGCTGTTTTAGTTTCAATTTAAACTACGAAAAAAATTGGACATTTTAATACAAGAAATTATTTGTCCAAAATCAATATTTCTGTAATTGAATAACTGGGAAAAAAACATACATATCTTAAAATAGTTATGATTTCATGCAACACCACCACCAAATTCAAAAAAGCCATTAGATATTATTTAGCAGATAGAAAAATGAAACAAATAATTTTGAAAAAATATTGGGCTGTCCGAAAAGTTCTGGTCGATTTTCAAATGTTTTTCAATCGAAAAAATCGGCCAGAACTTTTCGGACAACCTAAATAAATTTAAAATATATATCTTACAAGGGAACATTGCAAACTGCCGGATCGGGATCGAGATAATTCTTGTATCATTTATTAGGGTATGCCTTGGCATAACTATTTCGAGGGGTCTTAGCTGCCACCTCTTTATCAGTGAGCGTGAGGGGGCGAAAAGAAGTGCATGAGGCAAAGAGGCTTTTTACAGTAACCGCATTGAATAAAAGCCGAAACATTGCAGTCGATCGAACATTTTTCGTCCAAAACATCAAAGAGAACCTTATCGATCGGGTCAAACATCGGGCAGTCGACAGGAAAGCCAGATTTTTTCCATGCAAACAAGATCATAGTGTTGAATACCGGGGCTCTGAACTGATTCCAAATTAGAGAGTGAGCGACGATAACTGTTTTTCGATCATGTAGAACAACTGGAAGATCGTCGAGGATGATTCGCTCAGTGAACCTTTTCATAAAGTCTTTCCACTGATGGAAAAAATATACGTCTAATGGCTGAAGGAAAGATGTCGAGCCTTCTGGCAGCATCCTTATTGTGATTTCTTTGCCTTCGATTTCGAATAGATCTGCGGCCTTGTGAGAAGAAAAGGAATCAATAACGAGACACGCTTTTTCTTCAACGACGGCATTAAGACATTGGTCTGCCCACTCTTTCAAGATCGATTTCTCGACTTTGCCTGATTTGCTACAAGTGATAAATACTCCTGGTATTCTTGGCAATGATGCAGCTACTCTTGGTCCGAATTTGCCGCTTGGTTCTTGCAAGACGATCATTAACCGTGGAAGAAGTTTTCCTGCCATCGATATCATTGGCTGAATAGTGTAAGAATGTGTCAAAGAAGAAGATGAACGAGCGGCATCTAAAGTATCTCTTTCTCCTTCGAACGATAACGTCCTGTTACCATGCATCTCGTATTGATAGCCAGACTGATCAGTATTGATAATCTGCTCCGGCGAAAAGTTCGGAACTATTTCCTCATTGAAATCGTGGAGAAACTCGACGCCTTTGTTTTCTATTTCCTCTTTGTCCCTTTGCTGTTTCATTGTGACGAATTTGGTAATTTTACGAGAAACGATTTTGTTTCTCTTTTTAAATTCATAAATCCATGAACTCGAAGCCCTGAAGTCAACCAATTGAAGTCGTCTAGCCTCTTCGAGCGCCCATCTACGGAGATCCCGGTCATGAATAGTTGAGTTATTAGCCCTTGCCGAGGTGAACATTGTCCAGCAGTGAGATGATATCTTCGCATACTTTTCACGATTTGTGCCCATTTTCTCCAAATATCGTCGGAAATTCGTCAAGTACTTGTCATGTTTTACCCTCCTGAACATATGTTGCACGGATGAAAATGAATGTCCTTCGTCTTTATACTTCAATACTCTTTCAATGTACTCGTATGTAAAGAATTCCGTCGGCGCTTGCAGTGGTTCGAAGGTGGTGACGTACTCAATTTCATCTTCAGACGGATCAGGTAAAAGCTCCTCGTCTTCGATCATTTCGTAGTTCGAAGCCTCTTCGATTTTTCTTATCAAACCTAAAATGCTCCTCGAAAGCTCTTTTTCGGCTTCGTTTGCCTCACGAGATGGTCTTGGGATATTTATCTTTCGAAGTTCCTCTAATAATGATCCACAATTAATGTTCATTGTGTAAGTCACTTTGCCGAAGTTCAAACACTAAAGTGTCGTGCGAAATTCAAAACAATGGACGACTTTTATTTGAACCAAAATTGTACTTTTATTTCTGATTAAAGTTTACAAATGAATATTATAAATTTAAATCAAATACAAAATGATGACTTACAATTCTTTGTGATAAAGGGAATTTGGATTAATTTTGAAACAGATGAAAAATTTTAAATCAATTATACACAACACAGAGGAAAATTCAAATGGATGATATAGCAATTGACAGTACAATGGTTTTTATATGAAATCAAAATTAACAGAAATTTCTGGAAATGTTCAGAAACCAATGGAATAGAAATTTATAGCAATCAAGGAAACACGTGTAAAAAGCCTCTTTGCCTCATGCACTTCTTTTCGCCCCCTCACGCTCACTGATAAAGAGGTGGCAGCTAAGACCCCTCGAAATAGTTATGCCAAGGCATACCCTAATAAATGATACAAGAATTATCTCGATCCCGATCCGGCAGTTGGCAATGTTCCCTTGTTAGAAGCAAAATAAATTGAAAATACATACACACATAAACATCTGGCTTATTAAATTTTTAAAGCGTTCATGTTGCACATTATGATTACATTGTTTATAGGCAAAATGATCGGTATCCAAACAGCAAAAAAAACACCCATGAACCATAAGATGTGTGATATTTGTTGTTGTTCATTGCTTATATGTGTTGTTAGATCGAGAAACACATTTCTGACTGACGATAATGTTGTTCAGAGAAATGGATCCTCAATAGTCGTCGTTTTTAGTCGTTTTTTAGTCGGTTGATTGCTTGGATAAATGGATGGATGGATGGATTTGTTTTCAAGCTTGGATGAATGACTAAGTGTGTGTGTGTGTAAGGTTATACTCTTAGTTTTTGTTTGTTTTTTTTCATTTTTTCAAAGTGTGTGACAGACAGTCACTAGTCAATAGTAGCCGAGTCTGTGTGTGTGTGTGTGCATTTGCTTCGTTTAATTCATCTCTGAATCACACTTTTTGAATCATTTTGTTTTAAATTTTTTTTTTGTTGGTAGAAAATGAAATGTCATTTTGAACTTGTGATGTTTCGAATACTACACAATATTTAAAAAACTGTTAGAAATATTTAACACAGATGAAAACTTTGCTGCTAAATCGTTTGACAGAAAAAGTAAAAATAATTCGATTGATGTATTTGGTTGTCCGAAAAGTTTTCACCGGTTATATCGTAGAAAATCATTGGAAAATCGACAAAAACTTTTAGGACAATCTAAATATTATTATTTGTTTGTTGATACGCTTTTGGATGCATGGATGAATTTTCAGTTTTGTCATTTTATTTATTTATTTAGTTAACTGACTGACTGAAGAAAAATACACCGAAAAAACTATGGATCAATTCGCTGTGTTTATGTTGTTAATCATTCGCCGTAATGATTGGACCAAATGGTCCACATACATTTATTTATTTATTCAATCAATGTATGAATGAATGAATATATTTGCGTAAATGTGATTGAAGATAAATAATTGATAATATTAAAAATAATTCAAACTATAACCATGGTTCATGGTTTTCTATAGTCTTTACTAATATTTTAATTATTATTTCTAATATTTACAAATGATTGGATACATTGTCTTGGATACACTTGTTGTTGCTGTTGCTGTTGTTGTTGTCATAAATCACTGACATTCATGCTTACACAATATTTGATTGTGTAATCAAGTTTTATTAATTCATGAAATAGTTTATGAATTTGGGGACCGCTTGGGTCATTCTTTACACTCTTACAATCTCACACATTAGCATAAATTGTATTTTGAATGAAATGTCAATAATTGAATTGATTCATTCATTAAAAAATTCAGATTTCACATCAGTAAATATGAATCTCAAATGTTCGTTTTCAAGAATGTTATCACTGATTCTTATGGAAAAATATGATAATTCAATGCAGCTTTCATTCGATTCATTCATTCATTCGATTAATCAAAATTCATATTGAAAAAATGTCTATGAAAAATGTCAAAATATAAAGCTTTTAACTGGAAAGAAAATTACATTTTACCGCCTATTTTCACATTTCAAATTTATATACGATCGGCATTTGAGTTATATTTTTGCAATTATGCTGTCCGGCCAAACGTAAAATTTGGAAATTTGAAATTACATCCAATCATTGCATTATTTGTGTATTTATGATGAAGGCTTGAAGCATTTGCTGCTTTGAATGATTTAAATTGGATCTTTTCTCGTTACTTTGAGGATTGTATGTTTGAAATGTACGGAAAATCTTGACAAATTCTGCTATTTCTGATAGTTAACATCTCGTAATCATATCAATCTTTAAATCACTGTGAAAAATAAAACCGAAAATCGAAATAATTGTAATTTAGAATGAGAGAAATATTATTATTTGTGGAAAAACATTATTATTATTAGATTGTCTGATAAGTTCTTGCCGATTTTCTCATAATTTCTTACAATATAATCAACAAAAACTTTCCGGACAACCTTATTATATGACAATCTCATCATCTGAATGATTCAAAAAGAGATTTCATTCAAAATAATTTCATTATTCTTATCTATTTTTTCAAAGCAAAATGGAAAATCATAATAATAATTATTTTGAGTATTTTGCACATTTTCATCATTGAAAAATTGTATTTGACCGCCTAATAATTCGTTTTATGATTAGATTTACTTATCATCATCAATAAATAAGAGAATTTGTTTGATTTCTAATCGATGATTGTCGAATCTTGATCTTTGGGTCCAGAATTCATTTGTTTTACTTTGTAATCATTTGAAAAATATATGAAATTATTATTAGAGCCGAGAACAAGTCGAAAATTCAGACTGGAAATTCAATGGTTGATGGTTCAATACATAAATTTGCTTGAATGAATATATATTTAGAAGCATTGTTATTAAGTTGTCCGAAAAGTACTTGCTGATTTTCCAATTATTTTCTACTACAAAATCGACAAAAACTTTCTGGACAATCTAATATATTTTTGTTTTTTGATGAGAAAATAAAGATTAATACAACACTGACACTGACAAACAAAACAAACAAAAAAAAACCGTCAGCCATCAAACCTGTCAATGTCAGTCGAGTTTTTTTTTGCCAATTGTTTAACAATGATTTGTATATTCGATTGAAATCGACTGATAAAACATTCATTTCATTTCAAATCCAATCAAATACAACAACAACCGAAAATGATTAAAAGAATCATTAGAATTTATTTCATTTCACGAGCCAATTTGTTCGACGACAACATTTTACGAACGAACAAGAAACGAGAATTCAAATTATTTCAAAATTTTAATTCCAGAAAACCATTCGATTAATAATAAAGACATTTCACGACCAAACAACAGAAAAAAAATCTGAAAAATTATTGATGACAAGTGACACATGTTTGTTTGTTGTTATTGCTTGCTTGCTTGCTTGTTGTATGACGATTGAGAGATTAAACCATTTATTGTATTGTATTGTACAAGGGTGTTTAACATCAATAGAAATCGAACAACAACTTAACGACCATACGACCCTTTTTCTCTATTGAACCCAATACTAATAATGTTAGATTATTCTTATTTATTGACAAAAATGAATGCAAATTGTTTTTGCAATGTATTAGGTGGCTGTCCGAAAAGTTCATTCGGCTTAATGAATAGCGTTGCTAATAAAAATCAGCCAAAACTTTTCGGACAACCATATATTTTCGAGCAATTTTTGCGAATGGCATTCATTTTTTTGCAGGGAACAAATCGATAACATGAAAACGCCATTCGCAAATCATTGCACAGCTAACGAATCAAACAGAAAAAAAATGCATTCGACACATAAAAACATGACGATAACATATGTGACAAAGAATTGATAATGATAATAAATATTTAAGGTTGTCTGAAAAGTTTTGCCGATTTTTCAATAATTTTCTACGATATAATCGGCAAAAACTTTTCGGACAATCTAATAAATAAATAAATTGAAATGATTTTTTCACTTTGACACACACACACACACACACACTATTTATATTTATTAATGCTTGTTAAATTAATAGCAATAATAATACTAATAATTTAAAGTTTAAATTCGTAGTTTTAAAATTAAATTTCGTAATTTTATAATTTGAAATTCGATTCGAAACTACGAAAATTAACTTTAAAACTATGAATTAAAACTTAAAACCCTGTATTTATAATAATATTAATAACTTTCAAATCTAATTTGGATTTTTTGGAAAAAATCTTTTTCATTTTAAGATATATTCGGTAGCATGTGTGTGGCCATGAAATATGAAATAAAACGAAACGATAATGAATTGATATGTCCATTAATGTTGTTTGTTGTTCTGAGAATCGTTAAAATTATTGTTTATTATTATTACCATGTAAAATATACCGAATTATTGTTATTATCATTATTTTTTCAAATAAAAAATAATGCCATGGACCTAAAGATCTCGAATAATGATTGAAATAAATATTCAGACCATATATCACACAATCATTATAATAATCATGGTAATAATGACTTGATTATGAATCATAAATTCGAATGAATTTAATTTGAATTGAATTCGGCTCGCACAAACAGCAACAATAATTGAATCGATGAATGCCGTGGACCGAAAAAAGGCCCAAATCAATATCTTTAAGTTAAACAAAAAATATTGATGAAATATGTCCAAATAACTAAATTTATTCAAACAATTAGGTTGTCCGATAAGTTCTTGCCGATTTTCAAATGATTTCCTATGATATAATCGGCAAAAACTTTTCAGACAACCTAATATTTTTTGCAGAATTGAAATGAAAATTTTTAATTTTTAAAATTTTTGAAAAAATAAAATTGAATCAAATTAAGATTATAGATGTTTGTGTGATTGATGAGTGTATGTGTGAGGGGCCATCGGGGAAATCAAAAGCAAAGCTCTATACGAATATATTTTACACAATTAATTTGAATTCATTCGGAAATTTTAAGTGTTGAAAGGCTATTCTTTCTATCAGGTGTTTGTAATTTGCATTGATTGGGATATTATGAGTGTAGTGTATGTATTCGATTTTTATTTACATTTTTTTTTGATTGATCGATCGATTTATTGATTGATTGTAATTGAATACGTGTTTTCAAAGGTATATTGAGATTGATCGAAAAAAAAAATAAAATAAAATAAAATGAATTATTACAAAGCAGAGATTAAAAATTTTCAAAATTTAAAAAATTACTAAGGTCGTTTTTGACATTTGTTTTTCAAAGGTTTTTGTCTGTGTTCACTTACATAAATAATGATTGCTTGATTTGTTTTTTTTTTTTTTTGAACCTTTATAATATTCGATTTGACCAATAATTATTTGATGTAACATTATTGATCATATCGCTGAAATCATAATCATTTGTAATCTGTCCAGGCACTTGGACTGGTACAGAAACTCCCGGTGATATCAATCCTGTTCGGATGAAAATACGAGTTCAGATTGGTATGATGACTAAGCTCCAATGATGATGGCGTCCTATGATGGCTATGAAGCTTACCTGCCGAACCATTTGATGTTGAATTGTTTACATGATGATTAAATTGTCCATTTACTGATTGCATTGCATGCATTTGAGCTGCTGCTGCTGTTGAACATCCTGAATGTCGTGAATAACTTAAACCGATCGTATCATATGGATTTCTGGCACTATGACTACTATGTGTCGATGGATGATGCATAAAAGAATAAGCTGCTGCTTGCTGTTGTAAACACTGATTTGCATTTGCCATGTTATTTGACATTGAATACGATGACATCCCCATCGATCTGATTGAAAAAAAAGGTAATCATTTTCATTTAGACGGGTTTTCATTCTTTTTTCTTTTGAAAATCACATACCCATAAGTATCAGTCATCGATGGCATTGGCTGTGGTATGGTCGGATAAAGCGAATGGTTGGCGAAACTCGAACTAATCGGTATACGAGATGTTTGACTTGATACGACAACAGCAGCAGCGCTAGCTGCGGCTGCTGCAGCTGCAGCTGCGGCAGCGGTCGCAGCATGTGCTGGCGAAGGTGTCGTTGCATTAGTGCCACCATTCACATTCGAATTATTTAAATCAGTTAAACTATTATGAATAATATTATCTGGCGAGGTCATCCCGGATTGTGAATTATGGTTATGTGGATGATGGGTCGGTGTTATTAAGGATGGCGCCGATATCGATGATGATGGTGGCGCAACATGCTGCGATTGCTGTTGTTGCTGCTGCTGATGTAAACCTTGATGAAGACCAGGAGGAGGTTGTTGTTGTTGCGACAACGAATGTTGCGCTGCTGCTGCAGCTGAATTTGAAACTGAAACTGGTGTTTGTTGCGGTTGTTGTTGTTGTTGGGCACTTTGCGACGAAATATTATTCGGTGTTGATGTCATATCAATGTTATTATTATTATTATTATTCGTTGTTGATGATGCTAATGATGATGATCTTGTTGTTGTATGACGATTATTGCGTAATTTTTCTTCCCGCCTCCATTTAGCTCGACGATTACTGAACCATACCTGTACGATATCATATTCCTATATAAGCATTACAGAGTCAACACACAATTCATTTGTACAAAATAAAAATTGTTTGTTGTTTGTTTGGATGTTTAAAAATTCTCTCATTTTGCACACACACACAAGCACATATATACCTCATATAAAAAGCTGTACAAACATAATTCAGACTATTTGATTGTCAGAAAATTGTTCAGAAAAATAAAAATAAAAATCTAATCAAATTCATCCAATCAATGAATGTTGAATCAATTGCTATTAGGCAATTTGCACTAGGAAATAATTTAAATAATGGAAAACTATACTAAGTATCTACTACCCTCTGATAAATCAAAATTTTTCAAATTCATTCATTCATAGACATTCATTTTTGCATACAAATATGAATATGTATGTGTGTGTGTGTGAATATTTTTCAAAAAATTAAAAAAAATTCCATTTACCTGTATTCTAGCTTCAGGCAATTCAATTTTCGCTGCTAATCTTTCACGAGCAAATACATCGGGATAATGTGTACGTTCAAATTCTGTCAAAAACATTTGAAAAATTAGAAATAAGTCGAATTAAATTTACAAATCATCAAATTATTAATATGATTAGGTTGTTGTCCGGAAAATTCATGCCGATTTTCAATGAGCAACTCTATTGTGATTAAGCGGAATGAACTTTTCGGACAGCCTAATAATTCTGTTGTTGTCATTCAGAATCAAATAAATGAATGAATATTATATTATATGCAAGGAAGAAAAATCCAATATAAAAAAATTAATCATAGAGCAAAATTAATTCACCTTTTTCAAGTGCTTCAATTTGTTCAGGCGTAAATGATGTACGATTTCGTTGTAATTTTCTTTTCAAACGTAGCCGTGCAGCTGAATCAATGGCATCATCAGAACCATCGTTTTGTGATGAATCTTCGGTGCTGGAATCAACATCTGCAAGCAAAATAAATAGAATAGAATATAATACAATTCATGTTAGAATTCATGGTCAAAAATACATTCATTTGCCTATTGTTATACGCATCAATGTATTCAGGAATTTAAACAATGTATGTATTCTCATCAAATGTGCTCAGAGAGAATAGAATTTTCATATAAAAGAATGCAATTTTTTTCATGTAATTTGATTGTGTGTATCTTAAACTACCACGATTGTCATTTATATATAAGCACATTTTCACAAAAAAATATTTAAGTTGTCCAAAAAGTTTTTGCCGATTATATCGTAGGAAATCATGAGAAAATCGGCAAAAACTTATCGGACAGCCTAATATTTAATCCAATTGGATCATCGATTATTTTCATTCGTTTATGACACATTCACAAAGTAAAAATTTCAATTTAACAAAAAAGAAAAATTTAACATGAAAATTTTTAATGTGCTCTCAATGCGTGTCGCCATTGAATCATATACAATGATCATGACTATTTGAAAATTTGATGCCTTTGACAATCATAAGAACAAACAAACAAAAAACAATGATGACTATGAGTGAAAATAATGATAAAATAACTAAATAAATGATGATGACCATTTAAAAGCAGCAGCAGCAGCAAAATAGACATTAATATTAAATATATTAAATAAATTTGAAAATCATTGATGCAGAAGTCACCTGATAAGAAATGGAAAAATACTGAGATTCTATTCTATTCTATTATTACTATTTGTCCCCATTCCATTCAAAACATCCATGGAGAAAAGAATTAAATTTTCGGCCCAAAAAAAACAAGAATAACCAAACAAACAAACTAAAACATTGGGCCAATTTTGCTTATTTGTGAATGTTTTTTGCCTCGGCAATAATTGTCTTGGCAAAATCAAAAATTGGCAGAGGGAAAGAATCGAAAATTCGGATTCGTAATGTTTTCACTATGGGTTTTCATTGATTTGATAAATCCAAAAAATTGCTGACCAAAATTTATAAATCACCATCAAACAAATGAATTAACAATGAAAGTTTTTAATGTTTTACATTCAAACATTAATTAATGACTTGGAAATTGAATAATAGTGCATTGTATTGTATTATAAATAATATAATGGTCATGATTTGTTTTTGTTTTTCGCTGGAAATAATCATATAATGATATTTATTATTATTATTATTATCACCATAATATTGAATAGAATTGTTGATATCATCATCATTATTATCATTTTTATGTGTCCATTTTAAATTTTACATTAATTCTTTCTTTTTTTTTCTTTTTTTTTTGTATTCAGAATTTCCTCGATCAAATTATTAAAATAAGAATTTTTTTTTTTGTTCGAAAATTCTCTCGAGACCCTCGACTATGCCCAACTTGTATCAAAAGTTTATTTTGAATTTTTTTTCTGTGGTTTTTTAATACATTAAGTTGTCCGAAAAGTTTTTGCCGAATTTTCAATGATTTTCTACGATATAACGGTGAAAACTTTTTGGACAACTTAATATATGAATTGAAATAAAAAAAATTGAAATCAAATTTAATTTGATCACAAATATTTATTCGAAGGGAAAATAATACAAATAATTCGTTTTCATTGCATACGAACACGGCCCAGGCAAACAATTTTTTCAATTTTTTCGATTTATTATTATTTGATGCATGCAATGTATTTATGATTATGATTTACTGTATGTGCGATATGATTTATTCATATGAAAAATGGAACGCATACCTTTTTTTATTGAATTTCCATTTTCAAGCGATGCGGTCGATGATGTTGTATTCGTATTGATATTATTAATATTATTAATGTTATTATTATTATGTATTACTGAAGCAGCAGCAGCAGCAGCAGCCGCCGCCGATGCTGTTGATGTAGTCGATGTTGATGTTAATGTCGTTGTTGATGATGATGATGGTATCGATGATGGCATACAATGATGTGCCGATGTAATACTACCAAATGTTGTTGTTGTACAACCCGGATACCAAGCCGATGGTCTTGGCCAATTTTGTCCATTGAGAATTCTTAGCTTATCATAAACAGTATCGGCTGTTTGTGCATGATGATGATGATTATGATGATGCGAGTGATGATGATGATTGTTTTGTTCTTTTTGGGCAGCTAAATTACGTAATACACGATTGATTGAAGAGACCTTTTGGAGAAAGAAAGTACAAAAAATGTGAGAAAATCAAAAGAATATATTATTATACAATAAAATTAAATCGAATTCGAATAATAATCGAATGAAAATTTTGTAATTTGATATTTGATATTAAATTTTTTCCAAGTTCAAAATCGTGACTATATTTGATTGTAATTAATTTCACACTAGAATAACTATTTATTTATTTAATCATAATCATCATCATCATCATCATTGAAACCGATCATCACAATCAAATTCAATTTGTTTTATTAATAATTTGTTTTATTTTCACTGTTGGTTTGTACATTATTTTTGT
Source organism: Psoroptes ovis (assembly GCA_002943765.1). NCBI lineage: Eukaryota > Metazoa > Arthropoda > Arachnida > Sarcoptiformes > Psoroptidae > Psoroptes > Psoroptes ovis. Next base: position 256,745 of record PQWQ01000030.1, on the reverse strand, counting down.
CAATGTGAAACCAAACAGATGACAAATGTTGTGGTTGAAATGTTGAAATTAAAAATTTTTACATGTGAAAATCGTAATGTTGTAGTTGTTATCGTTTGTGTGTGTGGACACCCAAGAGAGATTATTTTCATTCGATAGATTCTTTGGAAAAAAAATACCCATGAAAATGTTTCGGTCATTGACTGAATTAAATTTTGAGGCTATGTTCAATGTTCTACCCTTTGTATATGAATGAATCTGTCCACACTTTTCGAAAATTTCAATTCAGTTGAATTCAATTTGTTTCATACTTATCAAATTATAAATACTTTGAGTGAATATTATTTGAAATTATGTATGTGAATTCATTTAGCTTATTCATTAATTTAATCATTCTTATGTGTGGTTTTTTTTCGGATTGTTGTTCATTGTATTTATAAATTTGTATATCGAACTAATTAGATTTAATTTCAAAATTATTATACCAAGTATCAATTTTATTAGACTGTCCGTAAAGTTTTTGCCGATTATATCGTTGGAAAATTATCGGAAAATTGGCAAAAACTTTTCGGACAACCTAAATATTTTCAGAAAATTTCAAAAAAAAATGAAAATTCAAAAAATTTACAAATTCAATAATCAAATTTTTGCCTGAAATTTTACCATTGGGTATTTTTGATTTTTTTGAATTTTTCTTTGGCGTAAAAAAACCGTTAAAATGATGCATATATTTTGGAATTGATTTTTATTTGTTTGTCATCGTTTCAACTAACAACTAACACATTGTATACATGACTTGTCATTTGTTATGCAAATTTTTTTGAATTTGAAAAAATTGAAATATCAAATTTTTTGAAATTTCAAACAAAATCAATGTAACATTTTGATTTTGATTTGAATAAATGAATGAATGAATAATTTACATTGGGACTATTTATGTATGTGTGTGTGACAATTCAATTTTTGGCGGCATCCAAAATGAAACATGTTCAGTGTGATATATATGTCAAAGTATCAACCTAATTAGCCAACAAATTTACATTGGTGAAATTGAGAAAAATAATTTTGTAACATTGTTGGTGAATGAATGGAATGAATGAATGAAACAAGAAAAGATTTGAATTTCACCGTGTTAATTTCAATGGTACGAAGCAAATGTGTATGTGATACGACCAACAAAAAATGAATAACAATCAATTTCACATTCGAAACAAAAATTCTATTGATTTTTATACTTTACACATTTTATTTATTCATATTCATTTCACACCTAAAAATCAATGGAAAATTCAATTCATTTCAAAGTTTCAATTGTCAATTGTCAATTTACACGATATTTTTTTTTCACAGGTTTGTTTTTGCCCATTCAATTTGAATAATATTATCGTTTAATATCATTGTTCATATCATATTCATTCATTATTGTTGTTTTCGTCGTCGTCAAATTCAAATATGGAAAATTCCATGTAAAATTAAGACATTTTGCTTTTGCTACCACCGTTTTGAATAAGTGTGACCGTTGTTCTCTTTTAAATTTTCAATATCAAGACCCTATTAGCTATTATTATCGATCATTATATCATTTTGATACTGATTTTTATTATTATTATTTTAATCATAAATTTATAACAATATATTAGATTGTCCGATAAGTTTTTGCCGATTTTCTCATAATTTCCGTACGATATAATCGGTAAAAACTTTTCGGACAACCTAAATATTTTTGACCCAAGTTTTTGTTGTGTTAATGTTAATAATGGCCGTTTAAGCGACCTTGTTTTTCATTATTATTATTATCGTTTATTAGCATGTTTTACAATGTCTTTAATGGGGTCTTTAGTATTTATTTATTCCGTGAATGTGAATGTAATGAATACAATGGACATACATTTTTGACTTTTAGTTATTATTATTCTTTTCAAATATTTTTTCCTATGCTAAATGTCACATATTTTTTTTCGGTGTTCCATTCACAATTGAATTATACGTGAATACAGAGCAGAGCAACAGTGAAACAAGCACCAAATTGTGGTCATGTTTTTTCAAATTTCATTCAATGAATTTTTTCATTCAATTTTTGATTATTTGTGATCATTATAACCTTATTCAAAAGTTTTCTTTGACGGAAAAATAGTCATAATTTTAGGCGAAAATATTTCAAAGAATTTGAATTGACAATTATACAAATGAATTATTATTAACCATTTTTAAATTGTTTTTTTTTTGGCTGGGTGTTGGTGTTGTTAACAACCCTTAACCCTTTAGCCCTTTGAATGCTCGAAAATTTAAAGCTTAAAATTATTCTTTCTTGATTTTTTTTTCTAAGGAAAATTTGAATCAATCTTTCATATCATTCAATGTGGAATATAATGTAAAAAAATGTAGTCAAATAATATTTCCTCTTTGAAATGGCCAATTTTAATGATTTTTTTTATGGTTCGATTTCGGGTCCGAATGAAATGAATTCACTTTTATGAATGAATCAAATGAATAAAATTGACTTTTAACAAGTTTTTTTCTTAAAAAATAACCAATTCAATAGAATGAATAGATGCCAGGGTAGAGATTAGTTATTTTTCTTCAAAAAATAGAATCAAATCTTTTCACAAATACAACAACAATCGTTTTCAAAAGGCATACACATACACAAATACACAGCAGTTCGTCCAAAATTGTCAATTTACAATCATTATTTTGTCAAGTACTTTATCGGTTGTTCTCATCATCAAATGTCAAATTCATCATTTTATTGTCCAACCATATTCATATGTGCGGTGTTATCGATATATGAACATGTTTAAGGAGGAGAAATGAAATATTTTTTTTCGGAAAAATATTTGTTCGAGAATTGAATTCACATAAATATCTCAAAATGATTGTCATTGAAAAGATGTATTTGAAACAGTCAGACAATAAACGTTGGAAAGATAATCCAATTTTTGAATAGCGTTTCAAATGATTATTATTATTATTTTTGTTCAAAGAATTTAATGCAATACAATCATAATTTATTAGTGAAATTGGTTTTTATCTGTCAATGTACACTCAAAAACAGACACACATATACATCGGAGAAAAATACATGAAAATTCTCTTAATTCTTTGAAATAATGACATAATCGAAAAATTGAAAATACTGTTCCAGTGTTTCACAGTGGATTAAAATTAAATAGCATTTTTCGTTCATGGAAAAAACATTATCAATGTCATATCATTCAATGATGGGACCCGAATTTTAAATCCTTAGAAAACAAAAATTAGATTTAATTCCACATTTCAATTTCAATTCAATTCAATTTTTGAAACAGCATTAATTCATTTTTGTTTTTCTGTGTGCCAGAAAAACAAAAACAATTTCTGAATTTGAGAATTCAAGAATTCAAGAATCGATCGACTCCGACTCCAATAATCCACAAACAATTGATCAGAAACACACAGAAGATGATTGATCAAGGTTTGATTGATTATTAAAGGGCCCCAAAACGACCAAACAAAAAATTCCTATGCTTGATTGATATCGACATTTTCAAAATTCATGAAGATTCACAGAGAAAAAATAATGGAATCAAATAGAATCAAATGATTATTATTATTATTGTTGATGTCGTCGATATATCAGTAATTTCAGAAAAGATGATGAATATATGAAATTCTGAAAATAATACTGAGAATCCAAATCCGAAACTAATCAGATTATATTCTCTATGTCTCTCATCAATTGCAATTTCAATTTTTTCAATACTTCATTTCAATTCAATTCAATTCATTCAGTTGAAATCGATGGTTATTTTCTTTGTTATATTCTTTGTTACTACTTGAAAATATAACAATAATCTTTTCAATGAGATGATGACAATAATGGTTGGTGGGTAAAGTGTATTGTGAATGAATGAATATATATCTATTTTCAAATGAATTGAACATACACATTGAAACATTCACATTGAAAAAGATATATTTCCGAATAACGCAAAAAAAAATGATGACAACAATAAGAATATCATTACAATGATGATGATGATTATGATGATGATGATGGTGGACGGTCGTCCGACCAACAGCCCTCATAAATGACGATAATAATGATGTAAATCGCTGAGAGTGAATCGAGAGTTATCAAGTGTATTTGTGTATGTTTCATGATGATGATAATCTGTATCTGAATCTGAATCGGAACAAAATTCAAAATGATTATGTTCATCAAAAAAAATGAGATAAATGAAATGAATGAATACATTCATTTGGATTGTTCATATATTGGATTGGATGAATCGAAAAAAAATAGTTGAACAATTTTTCATCATTTCAAAAATGGAAAAACGATGTTTCGTATCGGATCAAAATTTTTGGGGGACCCTAATGAATATATTCAACTGTTTAGAATTAAAGAACGGATGTTGAATCATTTTGGAATATTATTATTTGGTAAAGGATCACAGATTCAGTTCGAATAAAATGAAATTCAAAAATTTGCTTTTCGCAAATTTTTCATGCATCAATTTAATCAAAAGTAAATCACACGACGGCACATATTGATATATACTACGCGTGTTTTTCATCAATTGTTTTGATGAAGGTATAATCAATAACAAATTCACAGTGAAATAAAATAAAAAGCTCCGGATATATAAATGTCCATCGTATTTTTGGTTGTTTCACATTAATTTGCATGATTTACACGACAATATTTTTCAACACTGTTTTTTCAATGAATAAATGATGAATTATTAGTGTTATTTATAATCGAAGTATATGTTGTGTTCAAAAATCCCGAAACGGAAACATTGAGTTCCGAAAAACCCATAAGTTTTAGATATTTATCAGTTTTTCATGGATTCATTCATTCATTCATTCATTTCATTTCAACAATAACATATCATATGGTTTACTATTTGAAGTATGAATTTGAAAAAAATTTGATATACTCAATTTAATCTATTGATTTTGATATATAAAGTTGTCCGAAAAGTTCTTGCCGATTTTCAAAGTCAATGCCTATTGAATAATCGGCAAAAATTTACCGGACAACGAAATATATTTATAAGATATACGTGGTGGAGAGCGCAATTTTGGTTGAATTTAACTTTTTTTTTTTTCACGAAATAAACTTATGACACAACAACAAGTTTTTTTTTTTTTTTGTAAAAATTTTATTTATTGATAAAAATGATAATGACAATGACAATGACAACATTTGATGAAAATAACGACTGACTGAATAATAATTGGAAAAAATTTTTCATTTTGATTAAAATGACGGAAAATATATACATTATGAGAAAGGAATGTGATAGAAAGGTAATTAAATCGAGGATGTTTTGAATACTTTAAATCATAACGATGTGCATGTTTAGCCAATGTGATTAAATTGGAATTTTTTTGCCAAATATGGTAATCAGCTAAACATTATCATCATTAAGCTAACGATTTAAAAATTAATGATGTTAAATAACATCCCTTTAGATCAATAACTACCATTTCTATTACATCTCCCCTCTAAAAAAAAAAAACAATACGGGGGGGTGAAAAAGCGCAACTTTATTTTGGATTGACATCAATTTCGTTTACACAGCGGTATCATCTACTTCTGGACTATTTGATCCTTGTGATCTAGCTTGATTTTCCAACTCGATGAATTCTTGCGATCGTTCTAATATTTTTCTCTTCTTCTTTGTCAATTTTATCCTTCTCAATATTACGATGAGTACACCAGCGATAATAATCAATAAACAGACTCCTGTTGGAATAAGCATCAACCATTTATTAAAACGATCTTCTTCAGGTTCATCAAGATTATTCATTTCCGCTAGTAATTGATCTATGTTTTTCGTTTGGATCGAATAATTATAAATTCCACTGTATAAGTTTTTCCCAATCAATTCGTTTTCATACAAATGGAATGAATGATTTCCCAGCGTTTTGCGTACTGATGGTCTGTGATGGAAACTTCCAGCGATAAACTCCTTCTTCTGTGGGATTTTATAAATTTTGTTTTCGCATTCACTTGTTATGTTTTCGATCGTTATCAATTGTTTGTAACAATATACAAAAATAAATTTATTGTTATAATGAATTTGTAGTTCTTCCTGATTGAATTTTGATTTTGTTTCACAAAATTTCTTTACCCATAATTTTTCGATTTCATCATCCTCTTGACAGCTTGTTGGTTTATTTATAATAAAACTTTCTGAACGTTTCTTATGATGAGGATGTAAATGGAGTCTTTTTACGCAATCTTTTTCTAGATTATACAGCATGTATCGTGGGCCACTGTATTCGTACATACAAAATTTATCTTCTTGTTGTTTATATAAAGTAAAGGGATGGCTTTCATATACAATTAATTCGTCATACGGTTGAGGTTGTATAAATTCCAAAATTAAATCGGAATGTGATGACAAATCACATCCAACGAATTCCCATTGTTCATATTTATCTTCGGAGGTAACGATTCCGGGAAACAATAATTCAAATTCTATTGGGATTATACCACGAGCCAATTCATTAAAGAATTTTTTCAGATTTTGACTGATAGTCACCATTTGTGATCCCACCATAAGGTCATAATGTAGACCATCTATTAAATCTTCCATGGTTTTTCTGTTGTTCATTTGTATTTCGCCCATCTTATCCAACTTGTCCACCATTTCTTTCAATATTTCTTTTTGAGAGTTCATTAAAACCTTGATTTGTTCTTGCTGTTTTCTTTGTGTTTCTTTCAATGACTTTATTTTCTTTCGTTCAAACCAATTAGTTACAAATCCAACTATCGTTTGTCCAATATGTAATACCTTATCGTAATTTTCGAATAAAAATTTCGTACCTTTTAAAATACTTCCAACAAATCTTTTTCTTCGCCGGTTTTCTTCCATAAAGTCATCATATGTTATATTAATCTTATCGCAATTCTTATTTATTGTTTCCATTATCCAGAAATCATATCTTGCGTTACATTCAAAACGTCTATCCGTTCTTTTAAGGATACTACATGGATTTACTAAACGAATATAATAATAGGTATTAACTAATTCTTTTGTGATAGTATGATCGGTTTTTTCCCAAACAATAGGATCTGCGACGGAGGGTTCATATTTCCCATTAGCTAGGTGTATCAGCATTAGTGAAGTCAATAGCACCATATTAAACGGATGAAATTTTGGCTTGACTTGGGAAATGTGAACTTTTTCTAATTTTCCCTTCTTCTGGATTTTCAGCATTGTATTCCCTTCTTTATCGACCACTGGAAACGGGCCTTCAAATCTTGCGTCCAATTTTTTTCGGTTCAAAGCGTTTCCTTTGGAGACATACACTTCGTCGATTATTTCCAATGGTAATTCTTTTCTTGTTTCATCATATTTTTTCTTATTTTTTTCATGCATTAAATTTGAATTTTGAAAAGCAATTTTTCGTGCTTCTACTACTTCTTCCGGTCCTAATATTTTTTCAGCATCATACCCTGTCAACAGAAATAATGGGGAATACTTTGTGACACTATGAATGGTTTTATTGTATTCTTCAGCTGCTTTTGCAGCATGCGTTGCCCAGGATAACGTCCTTTTTCCTTTAGATGTTTCGTATATTTTATGACGGATTCGATCGCAAATTGTTTGGTTTACACGTTCGACGATCCCATTACTGGAAGGATGATCCCTCGGGATAAACATAATACCTATGTTGTTCCTCTTTAAGTACGTTTTGAATTCGGTTCCTTTTATTGCCGGATATTGGTCAGCAATAATCAATTTTGGTTTCGTTACGCTTTGAATTTTTTTGACCAAATTTATCATATCTTTTGCCGTCTGCGTCTTTGAACAAATAATCCATATAAATCTTGTAAAAGCATCGATTGCTAGATGTAAAAATCGTTTATTTGATCCAAAACTTTGGAATCCTCCTATTGTATCGATATGGATGATTTCGAATGGTAATTTCGCTGGTCCTATTTGACCCATAAATCCAAAACGATAAGAGTTTTTCTTGGTGATATTACACACCTCACAATTTTGCACCACTTTTTTAATGATCTTCATAATATCTGGGGTGTAATATCTTCTGGAATAATGCTCGTATAAATGGACTGAGCCTATATGGCCAAATTCGTGATGAGTTCGTCTGAGTTCGTTTTCCGCTTCCTCTTTTGGGATGAAGATTTGTTCAAAATTCTTTTTCTTTCGATAAATAATTCCATTTTTTCCATAGCATTTATTCAACTGTTTCGGATTATAATTTTTTTGAATTGCCATAATTTTATCAGTATCTTCCCAAAGATTTGTAAACATGATCATCGGAGCTTTAGCCATTTCTTCTAAATCATGGATCGGATGGCGTGAGAGGTAATCGGCTTCTTGATTATCAACGCCCTTTCTGTACACAATATTAAATTGATACGAGCTTAGCCGCAAAGCCCAATTGAACAACCTTGTTTTCGGCTTTTTTATTTTTTTCAGGCTTTCCAACGGTTTGTGATCAGTAACGATAGTGAAATTTTGTCCAACTAACCAATAATGCCAATATTCTACCGCTTCAAGAATTGCTAAGCATTCTAATTCAGATGCTGAATATCTTTGTTGATATGGCAGCAACTTTTTTGAAAAGTAAGCGACAGGATATTCTTGTTCATTGGGATGAATTTGTTTCAATACTGCACCAATACCTTTTAAACTTGCATCTGTGTAAATTTTAATTTCCAATTCAGGATTGAACAATTTTAAAATAGGTTCTTTGATAAGCAAATTTTTCAAATTTTCAAATTCTTTTTGTTGATTTTCGGTCCATTCCCATTTCTGATTTTTCTTCAATAATTCCGTTAGATAATACGTCGCTTCCGCTCTATTCGGAATGAATTTATGGTAATAATTGATTTTGCCAAGAAATCCCCTTAAATCTTTCAAATTTTTAGGTGGTTCTGCTTTTATTATTGCTTCAATATTTGATTTGCATGGAGCGATTCCATGTTCAGAGATCTTATGTCCCAAAAATATAATAGATTTCATACCAAAGATACATTTCGACAATTTTAATTTTATATTTTCTTTCAGCAAAACGTTCATTACATTATCCAAATGCGTAAGATGTTCCTTCTTTGTTCTTGAGAAAATAATAATGTCATCAATATAGTTGTGACAGTACATGTGTAGATTATTTCTTTTTATTAATGACCATATGATTCTTTGGAAAATCATCGGAGCGTTTTTTAATCCAAATGGTAGTCTTTTCCATTGATACTGGTCGTATTTTGTCACAAATCCTGTTTTACCACGATCATTTGGATCCATCATCACATGATAGTATCCTTGACTAATATCTAAAGTTGTAAAATACGTCGAATTTATCAACCGTTCATCAATATCTGATATTTTCGGCATGGGATAATGTTCTACAATTGTTACGGCATTCAATTTTCTATAATCAACACATAATCTTGTTTTTTTTCCTTCATCTTTCTTATCAACCAGTACTATTGGAAAACAGAATGGTGAGTTTGATGGTTCAATCACATCCATTTTCAATAACCGGTCAATTTCTTTATCGATTATTTCCTGGTCCATCGCTGTACAGGGGTAAGGACGGCATGTAATCGGTATTTCATTTGATAGATGAATTTGTGCCATTTCATTTTTTATACATCCAATATCTTCTTTATTTTTAGCAAAAACATCTTTGTACCTTTTCAATAAATTTCTTATATCGTGGTCTTCAACGTCCTTTTCTTTACTCTGACCAATATTAATTTTTACTTTCCATTTGTTTTCATCTTCTGGAGTAATACTTATTCCGAAACTTCGCATTGCATCCCTGCCTAAAGCGATTATATCTTTTCTATGCGGTACAACATAAAATTTAACTTCATGTTCAATATTTTCAATTTTTACTGTTGTCGTACATATGCCTTTTATATGAACATTTGCTCCCAAAGTGAATATATTTTCGTTTGTTGGTTTCTCTTTTAGCAACAGTTTTTTGACATACATCGGTGTTATGAAGCTGATGTTTGCTCCGCTATCAATCATGAGTTCTTGTTCAAAACCATTCACTTGGGCTTTCACTACCACTGGTTCTTCCAAATCTTTTCTTTTAGCCATATCTGTTGTTTCCGTCTGAGCCATCATCATGTGGAGCATATTTGATTCTAGATTTGATAGACCAATTAACTCATCCTCCATTGTCTGGACTTCATAATCATCGGGTTTTGTATCTTTCATTTCTTTTTGTTCATTTGTATCGGAATTTTGTTGAACATGGGACTTCATATCATTACTTTTTGTATTCATGGTTTCGCACACATAACTTTCTTTAACTTTTGTTCTTGGGGTATTCGATCTTTGTTGTGGGTATTCAATCATATTTCTTTGTGGAGACGTAATCGATCGATAATTTCCTCTGTTAACATTAGATTGATTAGTCCATCTTGGATTGTCTTGCTGAGGTGTTTGGCATAGAATTTCATGATGACCACTTTTACAAATTTGACATATTCGTTTTGAATTACAGTTTTTCATACGATGTCCTTTTTCTAAACATCTGATGCATAAATTTTTTTCCCAAATTATATTTTTTTGGTTTTCAACGGTATTTTAGCGTAGCAATCAATAGATTTATGTGTTGGATTATTACAAAAATAACAATAGGTTGACCTTGTATTTTGTCTCTGTGGACTTGTTTTAACAATTGGATTGCAATTCAGGAAATCATCAAAGAGATTCTGATCTTCCCTTCTACTTCTAGCCAATTTATGTTCTTTTTCCAATACTTCGATAATGATACTTAAATCGGTTTCGCTAACACAACCCAATTTACTAATAATTTCATATGTCAATTTTTGATAGATGATTCTTTTGAATTGATACGTGTAAGCGGGATTAATATTAACCTTTATCATTAATTTTTCAGTTTTCTTTATATCTTCCAGTATTCGTTCCATACCCATTATATCAAAATTATTTGTCAACTTTGGAAGACTTCTTAACTGTTGAGCTATATTTAATACGACTTCATACGGATCATAAAATTTTTCACGCAATATGGTTTTGACCTTCTCGTAGTCGTCTTCATCGCCCATACTATTTATAAGTTGTCGACTTGGTCCATCTAATTTTTCAGCAATTATATCGATTTTTCGTTGCGGGGGTAAACAGCTAAGGTCTAAAAGTGATGTTAGACTTTCGAAAAATTTCCGAAAATCTAAAAATTTCCCCGAAAATGGTTTAATTTTTTCAATTTCTTTTAAAATAAATTTTTCAGGCATCGTTTTTGGTTCAGCTTCGGTTGTCATTGTGATTGTTTCCTGTTGAAATTGTTGATTAGTTATATTTGACTTACTTGGTTCATTTCTAGCTTTAGTTGCGTCGTCTTGGATGGTCATTTCAAATATATTTATTTTTTTGATGTCCTGCTTTGTTTTGTCGGCCACTTCGTATATTTTATCAAGTTTCTGATGATAATCTGTATTGATCAATTCATATTTTTCGGAATCAAACGGAAGTCCATGTTCACGTCCATAATCTGCTGATGCTTTGAATTTGGCTCGATAGTCTGCGACTCTCTTCGCTAATTCCAATGTTTTCTTTACCAAATCGTAAGCATCAATCGTTTTTTCGTTAATTTGGTTAAATACTTCAGTTATCATTCGCCTAATAACTGGCTTCTCTTTCTCCAATTCCTGGAGATTCTTCATCAAAACGTCGGAGGTACTCATCTTATTAATATTTTGTAATGTTCAATCTTGCTGGCTTATAAGATATACGTGGTGGAGAGCGCAATTTTGGTTGAATTTAACTTTTTTTTTTTTACGAAATAAAGTTATGACACAACAACAAGTTTTTTTTTTTTTTTTTGTAAAAATTTTATTTATTGATAAAAATGATAATGACAATGACAATGACAACATTTGATGAAAATAACGACTGACTGAATAATAATTGGAAAAAATTTTTCATTTTGATTAAAATGACGGAAAATATATACATTATGAGAAAGGAATGTGATAGAAAGGTAATTAAATCGAGGATGTTTTGAATACTTTAAATCATAACGATGTGCATGTTTAGCCAATGTGATTAAATTGGAATTTTTTTGCCAAATATGGTAATCAGCTAAACATTATCATCATTAAGCTAACGATTTAAAAATTAATGATGTTAAATAACATCCCTTTAGATCAATAACTACCATTTCTATTACATATTAATGAATCAGTTAAAAGACAGCTCATGTTTATCAAATTTATTTTCAATTCAACACAGTTAATCATCATTTATTTATTATAATAATAATGTTCAAATTTTTGATTTCTTTGAGCTGCTGCAACCATCATTAATTGATAAGATAATATCGATCGATCGATCGTTTTTTTCAAATTCAATTCAATTTCATTTTAATGATTATTAAATACATCATCTTAACTATAGTTTAACTAAATGTGAATTTGATCATTTCATGGCCAATTGTATAAAGAGCTGGCAGTACTACTCTACTATTTGTTATTATTATAACTCAATTATCATTTTTTTCTTAAATGAACCCTTTAAGTCGACAAGATCAATCGATAACTGAGCTGAAAATTGATGATCTGAATTGATAAATGTTTTATTTTTTGAGGCTAATTTATTTCTTACAATTTTTCTCATATTTTTTTAAAGGGTCTACAGTCAAAATTTTCAATTTCAAAAATATTTTGAATTGATTTCAACAGCATTGTTGTTGTCAATCATATTCATTGTTAAAAAATTGTCATTTATTTATTATTCATTGTTATTACGGGTCTGATTTTTCCTGCTCTTTTTTTGCTGTTCAAAAGCCGAAGGTCGAATATTGTATAAATAATGAATGGTAATTTATTGTTATTATTATAATTATTGGAATAAATAGTCGATGATTGCCTAGATTGATTGGTGGTGACCGATCATCGCATTGTCATTGTCATTGAAATTGGAACATTTCAATCAATCAAATTATTTGTTACAATCTTTAATTTTTTTGATTTTGATTTGATTACGGCAAACATATGTTCCAAATTGAGCATTTGTTTGGTTGGTTTTGTGTGTGTATTCAATTTTTTTTTTTTTTTAATAAGGACAATAATAATAGAACTTACCGATGGTACATTATCATTGTTACAGGCTCCTTCAGACAATAACCTATCACGAATTTCCCAAGCAAAAATTGATGGACATTCACGTTTATATTGAGCGATCTTGGCTACAACGTCCGATGTTGCAACTCGTGGTTTACTACCACCAATCGCTCTTGGACGTATTGAGCCAGTCTCGTAATATCGACCTAGAATTTTGGATACACAACCGTTGGACACCTGAACAAAACAGATTGAGAAGAAGAAATTATCATTTCAATTAATAATAATCAATTTTTTATTAAAAAAAAAATTACCTGTAATATACGAGATATGTCACAAGGTCGAGCACCACTATGTGCTAGCTCGACAATTTTTTGGCGGGTCGAATCAGGCAATGGACGCCCGTTCACATAGACGCCGCCTAATTGATTGATTCCTGAGTGTCCTGATGTGAAAACAGTCAACAAAAAAAAAATTGATTAGTTAATCATCATTAGTTGATTGAGCAGAAACAAAAAAAACTTGTTAATAAATAAATAAATTGATTGATAAACAAATCAAAAATAAACAAACAAAATATTGTCAAAAGTTTGTTGATTGATCCATGATTGATTGATTGATTTATTCATCATTATTACACACACAATTAAGTGCTTAAATAAGTGATTTTGAAACATTGAACAATGAATGAATGAAAATTATCAAAAATTTATTCATTCATTCATCTCATTCCATTCAATGAATTCTATTCGTGTCCGTTTGAGCGCAGATAATCATTTTTGGCTTCATTTAACTGATTCGGATTTTTTTTTCATAAAGATGTTTCAAAACACACAGAGACAATCAAAGATGATGATTCACAATAGAAACACACAATGATTTGTGTTGTGTGATTATATGTGCTCGTGTAAGCACGAGTGATTTACTTTATTGATTTTGTTAGGCTGTCCTGAAAGTTTTTGCCGATTTTAAAATGTTTTTCAATTAGTAAATCGGCAAAAACTTTTAGGACAACTCAATATTTATTTATTTTATTTATTCTTGCTTCAATGGTTGACATTTTAAATTTTTTTTCATTTATTCTTTGATAAACAAAACTTTGAATTCAAATAAAATTATGATCCAGTTAATTTGATAAATGGTGGAAAAATAAATAAATTGATCAAATCCATGTGGTTAATACTAATACAATTCTCTTTGGTACTTCTTTATTTAATTCAAGTCAAACACAGCAAAAAATATCGAGTAAATGATTTTTCAAAACTAAATCGAATTGTTTTCCTTTATGAACCTTGTTCATTCTTGAAAGATTTTCTTTTGTGAATGGATCACTGGATGTAGATGGATGGATGGATGGTTGGTTGGATAACTTGAAGATTGAAAAAGCTTTATGAGGCGTTCACGTGGAATCAAGCGTTCAAAACGGTTCGGCGAAAAAGTACACATGTATGTATTACAGTCAAGAAATAAATAAATAAATAAAGTTGCTTAAAAATGAATGATTGAAAATAAAGAAAATGCAACTATGTGTTGTTGTACCCTCTACTATTTTCCACCCTCTTCAGCATCATCATCATCATCATTGGCTGTAAACATCATTTCCTTATATCTTTTACTTATTTATTTCTGTTTCTTTTTGGGCTCAATGAACAGCAAAAAAAAAGCCGCAATTAAATGGTTGAATGAATGAATGAATAGCATCGATTTCACTCGATTTAAATGTTGTTCCTTTAAGAAGACAACGACAATTAATCAATTCAAATTTCATTAGTTACAGTTAAAATAAAAGTGAAACAAAAAATATCAGGTTGTCCGAAAAGTTTTTGCCGATTATATCGTAGAAAATTATTGAAAAATCGGCAAGAACTTTTCGGGCAACCAAATAGATTTTTATGATTTTTACTAAATATTTGGTCATATAACAGGTTAAAATTGATCTCATCAACGAAAATACAAATATTTCTCCATTAATTTCATGTGTTTTACATTACATTTATTCAGAATTTTTAATGGAAAATTTTTTTCACAAAAATAAAATTTATTCATTTCAAAATTTGCATAATATTAGATTGTCCGAAAAGTTCTTGTCGATTTTTCAATGATTTTCTACAATATAATCGGCAAAAATTTTTCGGACAACTTAATAATAAAAATAAATATGCAATGAAAATGAAATGTGACAATTTTTTTGACAACAAAATTTGTTGAAAATGATATTTTTATTTATTTATTTATTTATAAATTCATTCATTGTCATTATTATCATCTCTATTAGAGCATTTCATTGTGTTGCACAATGACACTTTTAATGCTTGTCAAAATCGTGTGATAACAAAAACCGAAATTACAAATTTGAAAATGTGAAACATTTCCAAAATGCAGCAAAACACACACAATGTACGAATTGTACTAAAACCATTCAAAAAAGTATTATTATTCGAAACAATGTCCGTCAGTCAATCGGTTATTTTTCAGTCATTTTCAAATGAATATTTCAAATAAATGTTTCTCGAATGACATCGAGAAAACACCACATCCAAGGGTGTATGTGCATTATCATTGATGTCAATTGATGTCAACATTGATCAACATTTCAAATGCTGTCATTTGTTGAAAATTTTCATTTTTGCGATTTCTGAGAAACATAAATATAATAAAATAATGGTGATTGTCAATGAGTCGAAATTGTCACCTAAAAAATTTTATATTTTCGAATGTATTTTTCAAATAATGCTGACAACAAATGTATTCATTAGTATGTATGAGAAAGGGAATAGCTGAGCACTGAACAGTGGGAACACAGGCTAAACATATTTCATGAGCTTTTTTGGTTGTTGTATTGATCATCATCAGCAACAACCCGATAATCAAACAACAATCAAGTATGTTGACAAGCAAGACAAATTGATACATTATTTGTTCTTTGGTCTTAATTTATTTATGTTTGTTTTGTTTGTCAATCAATGGTCAAATTTGACCAGCACTGGGTCACCATTTATCATCTTTATTATATGTATGTTTAGCGTTGTAATTGTAAATTGAAGAATTATGAATTTTTCGATTTCGGATCTTTGGAAAATTCACATCAACAAAGATTGTATTGAAAACGAAACGAAAATCTCAGTATTTACTTTGAGATTTTCATTTTTCCAATCTCATTTTTTACGATTTGCTTGGTACGTGCTTTGAGTCCTTTATGATTTTTCAAATTTTCTTTGATTTTAGTTTTATTTTCCGGATAGATTCGTATGGGTTTTTGGGTTCGAAAATGAAATTTATTCTTTGCCAATTACCAATATGTATGTGTACGTCGAAATCATTATATTTTTTCGGGAACAAATACATCTCATATAATTCATTCAATCTTAATTCTCATAATTTTATCCGAAACACACATTCATTGATATACAACAAAAATTATTTGCCAAAAAGTTTTTGCCAATTATATCGTAGAAAACAATTGAAAAATCGGCAAGAACTTTTCGGACAACAACAAATTATATTCATCATTGAATTCACCAGACGAAAATATAAAAATATACATGGAATTTCTAATTAAATTACTTCAGGCTGTTAGTGTGTGATTATTTGTCTGTGTGTGTATTTATTTTCGTTCAATATCAATCGTGTACAAACAAACAAAAACATGTGCACCAACAAATAACTATGAATTATTATTATTGAACTACTAAATTAGATTCAAATAACCAAATAAACAAATGTGAAATAATTTGGTGGTAAATGGTAAACAACAGCAGCAGCATAACACGATTGAAAATAATGATCTCAAATATTCAAAATGAAGCTAATCAACGAATATTCAATAAAGAAATGAATCAATGAATGAATGATTGTTGGCTAGTTTAGATTCATTTATTCGAGATTCAAAGCAGAAGAATATATGCAAAAAGTGTGTAAATTGATTAAGTCGAAAGATGTGTGCAGGAACAAGTGATGGACACATTGATTGGAATCGAATCTATGGATTCATTGATTCAATAAATCAATCGATCAATACACTATCATCGATCGATGAAATCAATTCAATTAATCAATGTAAGTAAGCTTGATCAATGTTTCATCGAACAAAAAGAGAAAAAATTCATAAAACTCAAATAAAAATATTAAGTTGTCCGAAAAGTTCTTGTTGATTTTTCAATGATTTTCTACGATATAATCGGCAAAAACTTTGCGGACAGCCTAATGTTAAATATTAAAAAGATTATTATTGGAAAAATTTCAATTTTCCATATTTCCATGTTCATGTTTCATCCTTTTGTTCTCGTAATAATAATTAATATCTCAAAGGACACGTGCCTTAGTGCCTTAGTATTATTATTATTAGATATTCAATATGGAAATTTAGATTTCCATAAAAAAATCAATGATTTTTTACATTTTTTTTTTCATTTCACAAATCAAAGGTTATATCAAAGGTTATTATCTTTATTTGGCACATACACACACAGACATACACGCGAAAGAGTTTCATTCAGCTCCGAACATTGAAAGAAGCAAACCAGGCCAGAATCTCATTATTTTCATTTTTGAAAAATTTAAAATGAAATGAAATTTTCTCCCTTAAAAATTTGACACAAAACCTATCATTATTTGTTTTTTGAATACGTTACATTCATGTACGAAAAGTATTAGGAAGAAGAATTCGTATGACCTCGAATATTTGATGTTTTAAAATTTTTTAGTGATTTCTGCCATTTTAAAACCATCAAACACCATATATAATTAGAGCATTTTTTTAACCCTGTGTTCCGATGCTAAAATAATCGAAAAATTGCTCCCAAATCTCTGTCTTTTTTTTTCATTGGTACACAGCTATTTGAGAGGATTCAATAGATTTTGCATGGTGAAATTGAATTTTTCAGAAAAAATTCAAAAATTGAAATTGAAAAAAGCAATACACAGTGAGCTATGCATAGATGATTGTGAATGTAGACATTCCAGAAAATAATAATATTGCACAATGAATTATTTCATCCTTTTGATTTTTTTTGGTGCCTATCGTAATGATTTTTTCATCATCATCATCTATAGTCTCGAACATATTGTGTTTTTGTGTGCTCACTCAAAATCCTCGAATCGACAACCGTACACACTGAAAATCAAAGGTTTAATGAATGGTAAATATTTTTAACACACAATAATACTGATACTTTTTTTTGAATTAACTGAATTTGACTAGAATATTAACTTGTGCTTTTGAATGTAAGTAATATGAAAACAATACAGAAATATATATTCATTCATTCACAAATACAAATACAAATGTTTGATCAAAATGATGATGATCATCATCATCATAAGCTGAATATTTATCATTTAGATTTACCATGAAATTTTGTATTATTATTTTCCATTGAATTCTATCTATTATTATTATTAGATTGTCCATAAAGTTTTTGCTGGTTATATCGTAGAAAATAATTGGAAAATCAACAAGAACTTTTCGGACAATCTAATATTAAAATAAAGGAATTATTTTCTTAGAATAATAAAGGACAAACAAACACACGATCAAGGATCATTTCAATGCTATGTTCAATGAATTTCAAAAATGTGATTTGCTGTTTGGAAATTCTAAAGAATTGCCTATACAATTTCAATGAAACAAAAATATTCGAGAATATATTATTGTGCAACGGGTATAGAAATGGGAAAAAAAGCATATTCTTTTGCAACCATCACCACCATCATTTGCCACCACCATAACCTTAAACATAATACACACACAGTGATTATACCTATCATCATCATCATTTATTGAATAATAGAAACAAGGATGATTGAAGAATAGAAATTAATAATAACAGTGGAAGAATATGTTGAGCAGTTGAAAGTATTGAAAAGAAGATTGTATCGAAGCTCAAATATTTTTGTTGAAATCAGTTGATTTTGTCAATTTGACATTTAACAAACTTACCTTTATGTGACATTCTACATTGATCTTGTTGAGCTAATGCATCAACAACTGCCGATACTAATGATGTCGATGATGATGATGATATCAATGATGATGCTGATGATGATGAAGACAATGATGGTGGTGTTGATGTGGCTGTCGGCCAAAAATGATGATAATTATTGTTGGTTGTAGTTGTAAGTTGATGAAATGAACCACCATGATGATGCGAATGATGGTAATGATGTTGATGATGGACATCGTTTGGTACCATTGTTGTAGGCATTGTTTTTCAATGAGCTTTTGGAATCGAACAATTTTTCATTTGGTTTTGGTAGTCTTTGACAGGACAAACTTATTGTGAAAATGAAAAAATAGTCTCCAACACTTTGAATCGAATCTCTCAGCAAGCTTTTATTCACTTAAGTAAAAAAATTTATGTAAGTAATTTTTCGGTGGTGATTGATTGATGGTGGGTGGTGGTGGCTTTAAAGATATTGCAAATTGGGAAAGGTGAAACCTGAAATGTCATAAAATAAAAGTTTCTATGAGACAAAATGGAAAAATTACTTAATAATTTGGTGTAAAAAGGTTTTGAAATCATACAAATTGTCCCTAGAAAAAAAATAATGGCATTGTTCAAATATATTACATATCAATTACAAAATACATTTTCATAGCACAATCATCAATAATCGATAATCTCTTGTACTTGTGCAATGTCTACCAGTCCATTTATTCATTCATTTATTTATTAAGGAATTAATGTCAAAAATTTTCAACAAATCAAAAACAACCAATTCAATTTTCATTCATTTACCAGAGGAGGACAAAGGTACCCTGGGTACAAGCAAAAATGTACAAAATACTTAAATAATCATAATGATTATTTATTTATTTATTTATTCAAAAAATACTTGAATAATGACAAACAATAATCCTGAACAACAACAACAACTGAAAATATTGTTGACTTTTTTTTGAAGTGTTTTTTCTTGAAAATTTCGATTCAATAAAAAATATTACGGAAACAAATGATTGTCAAAAAATAACAATTGAACATAAATAAGTAAATCTTCTACAAGGAATTTTAAGATTTTTGCTATAATACATATTTAAGAATGAATGAAATGCTGAGAAAAAATATAAGGTTGTCCGCAAAGTTTTTCTCGGTTATATCGTGCGAAAAATCATTGGAAAATTGGCGAGAACTTTTCGGACACATAAAAATAGATTCAGGCCTTATTTTGAAAAAAATATATTTACATTGTAAACATTGTAAATAATCAAATGTAAAAATTTTTAAAAATTTGAAATCATAAATGAATTGTTATTATTTGAAATTTTTCAAAAATAATAACATTCACTTATCCATCCACTGCACCATCAAAAAAAAAAAAAAAAAAACCATCATCAATTCATCATAACAACCATTAAAATAATCAACAACAGCATTCCGAAAACAACCAACAAACAACGACCCTTGAAAAACATGAACCATCACTGAAAATAACAACCACTGAATGAAATAATATAAATTTTCAGAGACACGAGTTGTTTCATTGTTCATTTCATTCAATTTTGATTTCAACAATGAATTAAATAATGGAAAAAATTAGACATTTTTTCTGGGTTCAGATTCATTTTGATTATTTTTCAAATTGATTCTGGTTTAATTCTCGTTCTCTAGTTTGAATTTCGGGAACCAAAAATTTTTGAAGCACACGACACACCGAGAATCAAGCGTATGCTGCCATTCATTTTCAACCAAAAATAAAAAATAAATTTTTGGTTTATATGGACCAATCATTTCATTTTTTATTGAACAAACAAACAAATACACAAAAAATAACCAAATTTGACCGAGAAAAAAATCAACCAACGTTTGATTGATTTCAACATTTTCAAAGCTAATTCAATTATGTCTACGATTCCCAACGGTTTTTAACACAACCGAATGGTGTCAGAGTAAAAATACACAGAAAACAAATCTCAAATCATTTATCTAAATGAAAAAAACACAAAAAAACAAAAAGATTTAATTTATGAGGTTATAACCACAAAGAAAATCTAGGAAAAAAATATGTTTTTTTCAAGTCTCAAAATAACAACAGCAAAAATCTCAACAGAATTGACACATGATGATGACACCGATGATGATGATGATACATTTGAAATGTCCCTAGAGATACTTGGAGCATAGATTTCAGCGTGTGTGTATGTTGGAATGGCAATGTTTAATGTATAAATGATTAATGTTTATGAATCGTTTAACCTTTATTAACATTTTAATTATGTGAAATAACACGAAATAAATGGAAAATAATATCGACTTACCGTAAATGATGATGGATAAATGATGAGCCAAAATATACCCGAAAAAAATTAATGAATGGGTTTTATTTGAATGAATGAGTTGATTTAAAAGCTACGATGATGGCTGTTTTACAGTAGTAAATTATCACTGATTATTTGATCGGGTCGGAAATATTTGGAGCCAAAATTATTGAGAAAATGATGATAATATTAAAATTATCGATTTATCTCCTCGTCTTTTTCACTGCTGCTATGAAATCAATAATTATTTTGAATTTTTTCAAAAAATAATAATAAATGTTTTCAAATGTTTAAATATTTTTGCTGTTGATATTGATTGTTGTCGTCATTCGAGATTCACGTTCAAATATATCAACGAATCTTTGAGTAAGTTTTAAAGTAAAAAATCAATCAATCAATTAATTTATTTGTCTGATTTGTTTGTAAATAATGTAAAATACACTTATGAAATAAACATAAATAAATAAACAAATTATTTATTTATTTATTTTTAAATAAATTTGTGTGTGTGAGTGTATGCTCATTCATCGTTGATCGGGCATAACGAATTTTGGATTGATTCGGATATTTATCTGAGAAAATTATGAGAAATTTGAAATTTTTGGTTTTTTTTTCTTCGCTGGTTCAATCAATTGTTCGGTTCATGGATCATATGAATCAATGAATGAATGATTGAATGAATGAATGGATCAAATTTATAAAAGCACTAATCAAAAAATATGAATGTATTCATTTTCGTATTTCAGAAGCAAACATTGAATAACTATTATTATTATTATTATTATCATATTTCATTTTGAAATATTTTTGGTAAAACTCTGGAAAAATGATTTGTTTTTCATTTATTTATTTATTATTATTTTTCAACCAGAAAAATAGCTGGAAATTTTCGTTATTTCGAATCTATCTGGCAGGCGGGTAACATTGGTGTATACATCCTTTTCGATTATTTTGGTTTTTTATGGTCATATATATTTTTTTCTGAATGAAATACCAAAGGCGTATCTGCAAAGAATAATATTTCATTGAAAAGGTTCATGATTTCAAATCTATACTGCTACTGTCGTACGCTTCACTTGTTTCATCCTCTAATTTCAATTTTTCTTTACATACAAAATAAACCAAATAATTTCATTTTATTTTGGCCAAATTCATTTTGTACTTACGAATACGATCACCGAACGTTTTGCTCTATTTTTTCCTTTCAAATAGAAATAAGGCGGATTTTAGATTGCCGCCTTTGTATATTCACATTCACATCAGCATACAAACGAACAACAACAGAGTAAGCATGGATGGTTTGAAAAATCATTTTTTGGCCCCAAATATTCATATGAAATAGAAGATCTACCAGAAAATAAAAAAATCCATTGTGAAAATTGTTTGATGAATAATATAACCAGTGAAAACCACTCCCGTTTCAATTGTATAAATGAAACATGGAAATATATATTTTTGACAGCGAAAAGGGCCTAGGTCCAAGTTTTACTCTTGGAAAAAAATTCTTGAAATTTAAAATGGAAAAATGTAGAAAAAGTGGAAATAATGGATGCTACCAGCAGCCATTGGATGCTAGTGGCTTCAAAGATGATTCAAATTTTCAAATTTTTTTGATCAGAAATATTTACCCGAACTGAATCACGGTTATTCGTTCTCGGTTCTCTGGAAATGCTTTTTTTTCGTTCGAATGTTCGAAAGAAATCGGTGAGGAAAAGAGATTGGTGTGTGCTAGCAGTGATTTGATTTGTTTTTTTGACAATTCCGACCAAAAAATATAAATTCTTCCGATTTCTATATAATTTCGACGATCAAAGAGGATCTAAAACCTGCAAATATACTGAAAAAAATAAACAAAAAATCAAATTTAAATTCCACAATTTTTTTAAATGTTTTAAAAAAATGTTATGAATGAAATAAATATTATTTGTTTGCCCAAAAATCAAAATCAAATTGAGAATTAGCATCATTTTAAAAAAATATTAGGTGGTTGTCCGAAAAGTTAATTCGGCTTAATCAATCGAGAGTTGCTGATGAAAATCGGCTAAAACTTTCCGGACAACCCTGATATATTTCAATATATTTCAAACAATAAATGTAGAAAACAATGAACTCATTATATTATTATTTTAATAATTGGAAAAATGAATTTCAATTTAATTCAAATTAAATTTACTTTTTTCATTTGCAAAAATGAAAAAAGAATTAAGTTGATCACATAATTAAATTGAATACAATAATGAAAATTAAATGAATCGGCGTCTCACCACCGGTTGGTTATTAAATGTTTGAAACATGAATATTTATTTGTCCAAAAAGAATTGTCAATTTTCTTTTGTTTCTCTCGAAAAATTGTCTAGTCTTGTCGCCATATTACTTATTCGTTTCACATAATAAATACTGAGGTATTTTATACAAATATGATTCAACTCTTTTACCCTTTCTTTCATTTTCATTAGCCCAGAGAAAGAGAGATTAGATTGAAATTGAATAAGAAAAACTATAGTTTGTAATCTCGGCTCAATCATCTATGAAATTTTGGTTATGGAAAAAAATTAAAAAATGGTCTCTTCTAAGGTCTCTGCCATAGTTTTTTTCATTCATTTATTTTTCAAAAAATTTCATGTTCACCATTTATTTATTCCGATATGATTTGTGTGACAAAATGAATCAATTTTGTTAAAAATTTGCGGCTTTTTGAATCATATAAGTATTTTAGCCCTTACAAATTTGTGATTAAGAAAAAAGATAACCAAAGATAACCAAAAACTAATCATTTTGAGAAAATAAGTGAACATATAAATGGACCTCAAATCCATTGACTAGACATGTTTGTTTCACTATGATAGTGGCTAGTGGCTGCTTTTGACAATAAGAAAAAACTTTCATTCATTTCATTTCTTTTTCTTAAATTCATTCTTATGAATTGAACAACTAAGACCTCACACAAATCATATTTGTGTGGACCAAAGAAATTGAAAAAATATTTGTAAATTTTAATCAAAAATATTCATTTTGTTTGAAATACCTATGACCCAGGCGGAAATTGGAGTAAAATTTCGGCAAGAATTTGAACAATTTTAATATTTTTCAATGCCGATTCAATGAATGAATTTTGGCTCATCTGACCTATTTTCATAAATGAAAATAAAGATATTCTGCCTGGAAAGAAAGGAAAATTTTCTCACCAATTTTTGATGTTTCAATTTTGAAAAAAATAATGTGAAATCCTTTCACAAATGAATAGAGAGTTTTAATCGGTCAAAATTTACCAAAATTTACAAAAATACAAAATTGACCATTTGACCATAAAGGTGTTGCAGGCTGTTGGTCGAAATTTCGGTCCCCAAAAACCACACAAGTAAACAGGATATCACACTGAAAAAAACGAAATTTGTTTATTTGTTGCAGGTTAATACCTCATATTTTGTTTGTGAGAAATTTTTATTTTCTTTTGATTTGATTTTGATTTGTTTATGATTGACACAATAGATGTGAAATATGCAAATTTGTTTATTTGTTTGGTCAAAATTTTCGACCATAAAGTTCATCTTTATTATTTTGTCATCAAAAAAAACCAAATGTTAAAGTTCAAACGTTTAATGTCAAATGAATAGAAGAAACAAACATTATTTGAATATCAAAGAAAAAAACCTTGAATAGATTTCAATAAAATATGAATAAATAATAAATAAATAACAAAATGAATGTAAATGAATACAAATACACATAAATACAAATAAATAATCCATAAATGTATGTATGTGTAAAATTTTTGATTGATTCAATTCATCGATTCAAATTCAATTCAATCAATCGATAAACATTAACACATTCATCATTATTATTTCATCCTACGCAGCAGCATGTCTTTTAAATGTGATATTTATTTTAAATAGTCATTTTTAAATCGATTCGCGTGCTGCTGTTTCTGATTGAATTCATTCAATTTATTTATTGATTCAATCATATTGTTTGCTTGAAATTCACAACAACAAATTTTCATTCATTAAACGTTGACCTCATTCGACAAAAATTTCAGTTTAATTTGAAATTTGTTTCATCAGGGTTAAATGTTTATTGAATTCAAAGAGTATTCAAACAAAGAAAATATATTCGGGTTTTTCTTTGATTTATCTCTCAAAATTGAAATGCAAGATTTTTGTTTTTCGGGGGCCATTTTAGATTCATTTATTTATTTAGTTTGTTTTTGAATTTTGTGAATTTTCAGCTGGTCATAGACCTTACTAGCTGTGTGTGTGTGAGCGACTAAATCTCAGAAAATCTCTAAAATGAAAGCATTAATTATTATTAATTTGATTGTTGTGTAATTCTATGATTCTATATGAAATTGGGTTTATTTATAATCATTGATCTCATAGTCATATATGATTGTCAATTGTCAAGAAAGAATTGTTTATTGGATTAATTGGGCCTATGTGTTATACGGATGCCAACAAATTTTGAGCATAAACAATTGAAACACTAATTTTACAAGGTTAATACCATTAATATATTGTTTGATGATCAGAATTCATGATCTTCGGACCATTGAAACGCTTCGGCTTTGCATCGTTGTTATACGGCTTTGTAATTCGTGAAATGTTATTTTCGGAGCCCAAAAATAAAATAATTCTGGTTTTTTTCATTTTCATTTCAAGCACATACATAACATCAATGCTGCTTTTAATGATGATGATGATCCCTGATGAAAAAATTGCTTTAATGAAAAACACTTGAATTTTTTTTTATTTTTCGCTGAATGTTTTTGGGCCCAAATGCTGATACTTGAATTTTTACAATCGAATGAATTGAATTGAATTTTGAATCGACAATTCACAATGATAGAATCGATTGGAACCGAATGAAGATGAAGAATGAGTTGAAATATTAAGTTGTCCGAAAAGTTTTTGCCGATTATATCATAGGGAATTATGAGAAAATCGGCAAGAACTTTTTGGACAACTTAATAATTACAAATTTGAATTCTATCAGAAACACATGAAAACCCTGGGCTGAAATTCTGGGCCATGAGACTAGTGTTTTTCAGCAGAAAATATAATTCCAATGTTATATTACCATTATCGTTTGCTTTCGTGTTGTTGTCATTTGGCTTTTTTTTTGTTTTCTTGACTCTCAATGAATGAATGATGATGGATATAATAACATATATTTAAGTTGTTATGACAAACACGTGCATCGCATTCAATTCAATAATATCAAATACAAATGAAAAAAAAACATTTTCAAATACACAAAAATTCAATGTTTGTTTTGTTGTTTGATTCATGAATTCATATTATTATTCAATGATTTGCAATGTTATTCAATGGAATTTCTATGATGGGTATTTTTTGCCATCGAAATTTTTTTCATCTGATTTGAAAATATTCATTACAACATTATAAATATTGAATATTATATGAACAATTAGTTTTACAAGTATTTATTCAGAAATATTGATATCAAATTGATATCAGTTGTTTGTTTGTCATTATAAGAAAATGTCATATTTACATTCATATTTATTACGTTCATATTTGCTTTTGATTCTTCGATTGATTTTATATTGAATAATCTTCTCTCTCTGACAATAATCATTTGATTTGAGGGATGAAAATATTTTCATATTCATATTTACATTAATTCTGCAACAAAGTTTCAAAATGGTTAAAAAAATCCATTTTTGGGTCTAAAAAATAAAGAATAAAATTTAAAATCTTACTATTTCTATTCATATTTATTCAAAGAATATATTTTCTCTCAATGTCGTCAATCATCAATATTTGTGTGTTCATATCTCTGGATCGTAGGCCCCATTCATTCTAAAAAAATTTTCTTTGATTTATCTTTCGTATTTTGTCCCTCGTTTATTTGTTTGTTTGGTAATATTTTCCATTTCTCATTTTTCTTTGACGATATAAAACATTTATCCTTAAATCCTTGGAAAAATGATTTCATTTTCTGGGTATTTTGGATCCAAAAAAAAAACTTTAAATGTCTTTTGGTTGGTCGTCATCATCGTCGTCGTTGTTATGTCGTATATTTTGAAAATGTTTTGAATCGTTGTTGTTGCTGTTGTTGAATGTATATCGGGTTGTCCGAAAAGTTTTTGTCGATTTTTCAATGATTTTCTACGATATAATCGACAAAAACTTTTCGGACAATCTAATATATTTTGCAATAGGCATCATCGCATCATCATCAACAACAACAACGACAAACATCCTCCGTTTCCATCGGTGCGTTCATGTGCAAGTAATACGAATTTAAAATCTTTTTTTATTTTTGCAACTTTCATCGTCGTCGTCGTATTTATTTATTTATATTTATTTCTAGCCATGTTTAGATTCACAAATACACAAATAAATACAGGCAGAAATACAGGCATCTTTACTTTATTGCCTGGCTGAGATAGATGGATGGCTGGCTGGCTGGCTAGGTCGGTCGGTCGGTCGGTCGGATGGTTAGATGGATGGATGGATCGTTCGTTGCTGGATTTGATGATGACTGGTTGAAAACACACGCTCTGAACCCTCGAACAACTCAAACATTGAAATGTTTTATTTTTCTCGATTTTTCAAATGTTTGTTGCATCATTTTGAATGATAGTTGGAGAGAAATAAACACAGAAAACATCAAAATCAAACTGAAAAATGAAATAAAATTGAATTGTAACAGAAATACAATGGAATATGGAATGAAAAATGAAAAATTTTCATTTTCAAAAAATAAAGAAAAAAATTAATGAAAATTTTTTCACCAACAACAAAAAACAACAAACAAACTAAATGTCAAACATTTTGTTTTTCAAGTCTATAGATTTTGATATGTATCAAATAATATTAGGTTGTCCGAAAAGTTTCTGTCGATTATATCGTAGAAAATCATGTGAAAATCGGCAAGAACTTTTCGAACAACCTAATATTATTTGTAAAAAAAATAAAGCGAAAATTCTTTTGGTTTGACAATTTTTTCTGGTTCTCATTTACACCCAATCCATTTATAGTCATACATGAAACATTTGATTCAAAATTTTGATTCAAACAAACATTCAAAAATATACAAAACGTCCAACGATGATATGATGTAAAATGTACCATTTGGCATTGACATTTAGTCATTTTTTGCTTTGAT
Organism: Psoroptes ovis; assembly: GCA_002943765.1. Taxonomy (NCBI): domain Eukaryota; kingdom Metazoa; phylum Arthropoda; class Arachnida; order Sarcoptiformes; family Psoroptidae; genus Psoroptes; species Psoroptes ovis. Next base: position 228,306 of record PQWQ01000030.1, on the reverse strand, counting down.
TCATTTTGATATTTCAGTTTTTTGTAATTTTGAAAATAAAATATTAATTTACCAAACGAACAAAGTTTGATATTCTACAAGATTCTACAAGAATATATTTATTCACTACTAATTCTATGTGTGTGTGTGTCGCCAGCTTTTATTAATTATTATGGCCATGATGTAATAATGTTTCTAATTATGCCATAACATTTACCATTTACAAAATACATGTATGACGACGACGGCTGTCGTTTGATTTTTCTCAACTTTTCTTCACTTGAAAATGAAATTGATTATAGTCGAATAATAATTAGTTAGTAAAGACAGTGATTTTCAGAAAGTTTCAGAAAGTTTATAGTTTTTTTTTAGATTTTTTTCTGATTTTTTCATTTGGTATTATGTAATTCTATGGATTCTTTATAGTCCCTAGAAATTTTTTCAGGGGTGATGTGTCAAAAATCATTTGATTTCAAATGATGTAAAATGCATCGAAAATGGTGTCCGGTATATTCAAACAAAACGAATAACCAAACGAATAATTGGCTACTTTTTGTTATTTGAATTCTGGTTAATTGAAAATGTTTATTTTTACCAGAATTTCCCGTGAAAACAAATTTCAATTCACTTTTATTTATTTATTTTACACACTTTCATCACACATTTGGACATACAATTTTCAATTGTATTTGAATTGAATTCACTGTGGATTTTCGTATGATTTCAATCAAAATTTCATTTGAAAACATCCCATTTATGATAAAAAAAGTGTAAAAGTAAACAATATGAACAAGCATACAAACAAACATAATTTTTCCATTTTCCATTTGGTCCATATCGATGCTTTATTTATTTATTTATCGATATTGATATTGATTGATACATATATCGAAATTTTCAGGTGCAAAATGGAAACCATTTCATATATTAATATCGAATAATGAAATGATTATTTGTAAAAATGATTTTCTCAACGAATGTACTCAAAAATCAATGATTATTGATTCAATGATGGATACACATACATGTATTTATTTATTGACAGTTATGAATAAAATCAAATATTTGTCATCGTCGATTACCTATGTATTTGTTTGTGTATATGGTGACAGAGATATGTGAAAGTTTTATATTTCATTTCTATTCGCTATGAATTGGACTAAATGGACTAAATTTGGAACAAAAAATGTCCCCATTGTAAAAGTCCATAAATGTGTGAATGTGATTCAAATGGGAAATATTTAATTGCATTGAAACATACCCGATTCAAAATTGGGACCAAATACAAATATTCAAAAAACAAAAGAAATTTTCATTTATTTTTTTAAATAATTTTCAAAATAATTGATGCGGACTGAACAATGAAAAAAACGATTGTTTATTATCATGTAAATTCTGCTGCTTTGATTAAATTCATTCATTCAATTCTGGCTTGTTTGTTTCGTAATGAGTAGAAATGACAAATCACAATGATGACAATGACAATGTTCATCAAATATAATAAATCATCAAAATTAAAACAAACATGAATTGAAAATATAAAATCAAAACAAACAATCGAAAATAATCGATTTGAAAATTTCATTGAAAGCATATGAAATATGCATCGTTGAAAACATTAAAAATTTCTTTTGAATTTTTTGAAAATTTTCATAATATTAAGACAATAGACGCAATAGACGTTTATTATTGTCTATATGTGTCGATGTGAAAAATATAATAATGAATTCTTTACTCTTAACTCTATCATCATGACAACAGCAGTAATAATAATTGAATTGTTTTTGTTTGAACAATGAAAAACAAAAACTGTTTGAAAATCATTTTCAAAAAAAAATTATTAATTAATTATGCTTGCATAGATTTATTCATTGATTTTTTTCCATCATTTTTGTAATTTTCATTTCTGTAGAACAATATAGAACAAAATGCTAATTGTTTCTCGATTCGAACAAATTCATTTTCCATTGAATTCCATTCAGTTATGATGATTTCATTATTATTTGGGCCGATTGTTTCATCGCTCATCTTTCAAAATTTTGAATGCATGTATTTTTACATTTGAATTGTGAATAAATGATGGAACGATTTTTTCGCATTCAAAAACAAACAATTTGGAAAATTTTGGTCGATTAATTATAATATAATTATTATATTATAATTGTATTTCATTTCAAATTCATTCATTTGAATTTGTCAAATTTCATTGTTTTCACAACGCCAAAATTTTGTTTGGCCAAAATTTTGCCCAAAAAAATTTTTTGGGCTTAAAATTTTGTCAAAACATTTGACAATTCAAAAATTTGAAAATTTGAAAAAATGTTTCCACATATGAGAAATTGCCCAAAGCTGTATTTGCACGTGTATTATTATTATTATTACTTATTATTAATGAATGGTTATTTAATATTGAATTATTTCAATATTTAATATAAATAAATCTCAGTGAAATTAGTTTTGTGGTCGTTTTTTCACAAAAATTGAAAAAAAATTAAACAATACAAAACACAATGACAATTTTTGTCAAAGGTCAATTTTCAAATATTCAAATTTTTGAAAAATATGGCTAATTTTAATTCAAAAAAACAAAATTATTTTTAGACTTGACTTGAGACTACTTGGCAAGGTCAATACGTACAAATATGATTTTAATGCATCTTTTTTCATGCTATTTTTGAATTATCGATCGGTCCTTGGGCCTTAGGTGGTCCGTTTTCCATTTTGAATTTTGGTTTACCTGTTACCATTTCGGTCAATTGTTACAAGTTTTTTTTGAAGTTATACAATGGTCTAAACATGTTACGATTCATTATTCAATAATAATGATGAAAATAACAATTGGAATAAATAATACAAGTGGATTTTGCTGAATGATGATTGATTGACGAGTTTATGATTTGTGAAAATAATTTGAATTAATTTTGATGATTTTAAAAATCATTTTTAATGATTTTTGAATAAGCAGGAAGCATTTTGTTTGTTTGTTTGTTTGTCACTATTATTCAATTATATTCATTGTTTATTTGTTTGTACGGTATTCTCAAACATATTCAAAATACATTGAACTGACCGAAATGAAAATGAAATTTTGTCCCCGAAAAAATAAAGCATTTCGGTCCCAATTCGGTTATCCATAGTTATCCATAGTATTTTAGCATATTCAGAGACATTTTGGAAATTTTTGCTGAAAAAAATGATTTTTAATTAAAAATATATCCAAACACAAGGAGGGCAGCCTCATAACATTTTTCTAAAACTTGAGCAAATTATTTTCTTCAAATTCATTTGCAATATGGAAAAAATGAAATGACATTTTCATCATCTTAGAAATCTTAGAATTTTCATTAATATTATTATGATTATTATTATGAAAGTTTTCATACACATTTATATATTTCCTGTAATTTTATATCTTTTCATAAAAGTTTTGCTGCAGCATAAAAAGTTATTATTCTAAGATTCTATGGTTCTAAGGTCCTGAAATAATAATAATCATACCATATATTGCCATAGATACATTATATCAACCAGGCCAAACCAAATTATTACTCAAATAATATGAAATTTTTGATTGAAAATATTCGTTATCTCAAGGCATCTTGAGACATTCAATTATTGAATTTCCAAGGAATTCAATTAATTTATTTTTTCTTGTGTGCAGCGTTAATAATTATCACCATTTCTCTCAAACAAATTATTAAGAAAAACCAGCTGTTACCTGATACCACTGATGGAAATACACTTTGCCTTTGATGGTGTAAAACTCTTGAAGATTCAAATCAAGATATTTGTATCGATGATAACTGTTATTATCAGTTGAAGCTCGTTGTAATAGCCATAGTTACTGACGAGGTGGCCGAGTGGTTAAGGCGATGGACTGCTACATTGTGATGACATCTTTAGAGAGATTTAAATATGATCATATGATTGGTTGCTGGCCATCCATTGTACTCTGTACTCATGGGTTCGAATCCCATCCTCGTCGCATTTGTGATTAATTCATTTTTTTTATAATTTTTGGAACTGAAATTATTAATCTTTTCAAAATAACTTAAAGGGTTGATTTCCAATAATTTTCATTGACGATTATACTGGGATTTATTTATTAAAAAATTAAAATTTTATTTTAAAAAATTTTCACCTTCAAAGAGTGTGCCATCTAATTGCAGAGATTGAAATTTTAAAATTTTTCAACCTTCAATGAATTTCTTAGCCCTTTTCAATCGATCACCATCGATTATTGAATTATAATAATTTTTTCTTTGATAATTTTCATTATCGCAATGATCGATTGTATAAATTTTATTTTCGAAACAAGGTGTACCATGAATACGACGACCTCTTAATCGTATTGCATATGGTAATATTGGGGGCTGCCGAACATATATACCACGACAATCAGGTGTAAATGCTTTGATAATACATTGGGAATCTTGATTTCCAGTAATTGAAATCCAACCAGCTGATGATAGTACAATATCGGCTACACTTTGTTGCCAGCCAATTAATTTTAATTCAATTTCTTTCGGTGATAATTTGGGCCAATATCGTAATCGGTCATAATTGCCTAATGGCACAGCTAAAAATTCAGTACCAACATGTGCGTCATAGAAATGCTTTGCTTGCTCAGTGTATACAATATTAATAGGTAAATATGATGATGCAAAAACTGTTAGCCAAACATGTTGACGTGCATGTGTTAAATCGATACGAGCCAATCCACCGATGAACAATGTTTGTTGAGGTCTTAATGTGTAGGTACGTGGCGTAATCACTTCTCGTGGTATTGTTCGTAGTAATTCTTCAGTTGTAAGAAGATTCAATAATTGATCTTTATAAATAACACCAGGTGTATCATTGAGATAATTGGAAAATTTTTTCGAATCTTTATCTGCCGATTTGAATGGCTTACATTCACGATTCTTGACCGTACGAATCAGTGGATGATTTTGTTCCATCAAAAATGGTGATCTATCCGATACATCAGTATTAATACGTTCAGCTAAATTTGCATAATGTATTTTCGATTGACGACGGGAATTTTTGGTCAAAATATTTTCGGCAATATCATGTTTTTCTAATAGATTCAAACGATTTAAACGCATTTGCATTTCCCAACCTCTGATTTTTCTAATTGGAAATCTGAGCAAATTAAGTGTAGTACCAGGCCATATTGATGTTGTTGCACGTTGCATTAAATCATTTTCATTCATAGCACACAAATCTGATTGCATCAGAATATTGAAAAGTGTAGATTTTCCTGAATTGGTACATCCAATTAGATAAATATCTTGACCATGCTGAAGATCTCGTAATAGCTTTGTTACAAGATTATCGACACCGTAACCATTTTTTGCACTTATCAAACTGATGTCACGTATTTTGGTATCACGATTAATATGTGTAGATTTAAGGCATTCTTTTAGTGATTTTTTAATTCTTTCCAAATAATTCTGGTCATCTTTTGGCAACAGATCAACTTTATTGCCAACAATATAAATCAAATGTTTTTCACCAATCAAATTAACAATACCAGGCCACACACTACATGGAAAATCAAGTAAATCGACCAAGATAATGACCAATGATTTATTGGAATTGATTTTTGCAATCAATTCTGGATATTCTTCATTCGATACGGTGACATTCAATGCAACATTATATTTTGTCAAAAATTCACAACGTTGACATCGTAGCGACTTGAGTTCTTTTTCATTGAATAAGGTAAATTTTTCTACGGGAACAAAACCAGGTATGTTCGGTGATGTACAATGTAAATGTGCACCACATCCACTACATGGAATTTGACTAGGTGCTATTGATGGATCAGAATTGCCATAATTGCGGAGCCAAATTTGTGATGCCCAACCACGAATCTCAGGTTCATATTCTGAGTATGCACCGGCCTTAATATTAGATGCAAGAAATTGTAATAATTCATTATGTTTGAGGAAATTTTCATATTCTTCATCATTCAATGCTATTTCTTGTTGATAAGGTTTGTCAATCGATTGCGTTAATTCATTCGATTTTAATGCGTGAGAAAATGGAAAATATGCTGGTTTGTCGACAGATGTGATTAGATCAGCATCATCAATAATTGACGATTTTTGAATTGATTGATATTTTTCATATAAATCAGGAAATTTTTCTTTAAGCAAATCAGCATTTATTAATTTTAAGAAATCAGGCATTGATTCTTGAAGATCTTTATCGTTGGATTTGGTGGCCGAATCATTTCTTTTTCTCAATGATTTAAGATATTTTTGCTTCCAACTGAAACCAATTTTATCATCAGTTGTCAATGATATTGGTAATGGCAATATACGACGTGCACGACGAACTAAATTATGCCGGCGCCATTCAGATAATTGTCGATATGATTCGCGATCGAGGACATCGATTGTTATTGATCTTTTTTCTTTTGTAATCGGAACTAATTCATTTAAAGGTGATTCATCAAGTTTTTTGAAAATATTTTCATTTTCACTGCTGCTATTTTCGATATTTTTTTCAATACGATAATTGCTCAACAACAGTTTACGTTTACGAAATTCAGAAATTGATTGACGAGATTGTCTACACTGTATGTAAAATATTTGATTATAATTCAGTAATAATTTCATATTTTAAAATGATTTAAAAATTTCATTCAATTTATTTAAATGAAGAAAAATAAAATCACATGAATTTCTGAAAACTTTCTCATTTTTTTAAAGAAAAAAATTTTCGGAAATTTTTCTCAAATCATATGATTTTCTCAATTTAAATAATTTTAGATTTCAGATATCTTTTGATTCTTAAAATGATTAGAATGGTCAAATTGGACACCACTTATGGTCTAATGATACAAAAGAAGGACAGACTCTAATTTTTCGCATTCAAAATTGACCAATTTCAGTGATTGAAAAATGTTCATAATAATTGAACGAACTGATTCGAATTTCGAATCGTTTTAATCCTTCATTGGAATGATGAAATTGAATGAATTAATTCATATTTTATCATTCAATTTCGATTGTCACGTAATCCATCAGTGGTTGTTGTTCTCATGTCGTGCTTTTCAATAGTTGATTTGAATGCATTAACATTTTTTCATGTGATTTGAAAAAAATGCGCATTTAAAGGGCTAAACATTTATTGACAAGTTGCGCATGCGTAAAATTATTTGTTTTTGTTTATTTTTCATATTTTTTTTGTTTAATGCGTTTCCATTGAAATTTTTGGCAGTTCATTATTATAATATTTTAATTTAACGTCAAATTAACTCTTTGATCATTGAATTGATTATTTCAATCTGAATCTCATCGTCAAGTTTAATCTGCTTCAAGTTTTAGTACAAAATCAATAATATTCAATTCATATCACTTTGAAATGGCTTCAACACCAAAAAGTGATGATGTCGTTTCTTTGAACGGTAAAAGATTTTCGATTGATTCGATTTTTCTCTGGCTAATTTCTGTTTTTTTCTCGGTGCTAGATTCATGGATCGATATAAATGAAAATACATATTCACCCAGTGATACACCATTTCATTTATCAGTTAAGAATAATAATTCGAAGAACAACACTGGACCAACAACATTACAAAGTTTAGAAAAGCTATTGTTGGATGCACAAAAAGAAAGTCAAACAGGCCATTCATCATTGAAAGGTTCATTTTTAGGCTCGTTACCTATAACGCCTGATGGGCTGCAAACACCACCGAATAGTATATATTTCAATAATAATGTGAGTTTGATTTTCAAATATCAAAACAACTAATTCATAATTCAATTTAAAAAGGAACATGTTGAACGTAATCCATTGAGTACCGATTGGATATGGGATTGGAGTAATCGTGATCCGTTATCAAAGTATGTTTCAATAAATAACTATTAAGATTTAAATCAAAATCTATCCATATATTTTGCCAGGGAATGGAACAATATTCAAACAAATCGTAATTCACGGCCAACATTTCGTCAATGGATCATCAGACGTGGAATATTGTCCAAAGAAGTTTTATCATTATTATTTTTGACCAATGTTCTTTCATTAATTTTGGGTGCTGGCATAGGTTACACAATCATTATACGTAAAACATTTTAAACTTTTTGAATCAAAAGGAACAAATTGACTGAAAACATTCATTTTATGCAATTCTTAATCTTTATTTTGTCTCATGATATCTCATTTCTACTGTTATTTGCCAGTGTGCAAAACATTATAATAATGATGTGTGTTTTTTCATATATTTAATTAATCAATATTGGCTATAAATACTTTTATTTAAATGATTTTTTCAAATATTTTCTCCTATTTTTCAAAAATTGATGTGGTTAAAAAAATTGAATTTCACTTGATTTTCCTTGACGATAGATGACAGTAAATTTCGTAAATTTTGAATTTTTTGAATTCGACATTTCAAAAATCAAATCATCCTTTCTTAGACATATTCTAGCATGACTAAATGAATTTTCTTCTTCTTATTCGAATTGTTTGATGATTTTTTTTTATCTTGGGGTCTTGACAATAAGAAATTGATTATTTACTGCTGCATAACTAGAAACAAACAGCAAGTGAACCACTCGAATACTGATCAATAAATCAAAAGAATCAGTCAATAATTATTATTCAAACATGACCAATGTAAATAATAGATAAATGACAGAATCAATGATTGTTGGCTATTGCATTCGAGAATAACAGCCGTGTGTTTGTATTATTGTTTCAAGCCAAATTTCGTTTCAAAGATTGTTATCTCCAATACTCATACACTGTTCAATTCATTGCATTGAATTTAATCTTTAAATCAAAGAAGAAATTCTTTGCTCAATGTCAAATGCCTATAGTTAGTTAGTGAGGATGATTTGATATGGTAGAATTTTTCATTCAATTTTATATTCAAATTTCGTGGAAGAAGCAGTGACTGCTGCTGCTGCAGCCATTCAAAGCCATTTCTATATGTAAAATTGAATATATTTACAATATTTTCAATGTTAACAATAGCCATAATAATAACTATATCCTTTGCACAAATCCTTCATTCATTCTTTCATTCCTTTTAATGTGAAAAAAAATCGATCAATGAATGAATGAATGAAAGATTAAATAATATTATTATTTATTATTCATTTTTTAAAAATTCAAATATAAATTATTTAATCTCATACAAAATTAATGTATAATTAAACAGATGAAATCATTCATCGTCGGTAACTTCGGAAATTCTACCATTCAATTCAAATGATAGTGATTTCATTTGTGAATTATTTTTTGAAATAATTTTACTGATATTCATTTGTGTTTGTCGGTAAAAATCGACAGACATTTGATTTGTCCAGAATTTTATGAATGAAAATTGTATCCATATTTAAGATATTGAATTTTTAAATCAAAAATTTTGATTTTTAAAATTTGCGCACAAAAAATGAATTAAATTCAAAAAAGTTGCCAACCCCGCTTAATCTATTCAATTTTCAAAATTTGTCTTTCATTGAAATCTGAATCTAATATGAATATGAACAATTTAAAATAATTTCAAAGACGACCCAATTCAATTTATTGAAATCATCATCAAAACCAAAGGTAAGTTATATTATCTACTATCTACGAGTAACAATTTAAATTGAATTAAATTGAATCAAATTAAATTTCATTGTTGGAAACGCAACAAACATAGAGATTAAACTTTTATTATTATTTAAATGATGATAATAATAAAAATTAAAATAAAATAAATTTAAACTTGTAATTTAATACCTAACATATTCATTCATCAAAAATAATTTAATATGTCAGTAAATGCTTATCACATACATTGATGCTTTTACATTTCAAACATCCATACTAAGCAAACCAACAAAAAATTATTTGGAGAGAAATGCAATGCATATGTAAACTCCCTTATTGTCTTTAAAAAACGAAAAAAAATAAAAGAGAAAATATCCATCCATTCAAATGTGTCCTTTATCATTGCATGGACAATCAATCAGCATTGATAATTATGATGTGATTGACTGAACATTTCAACATTATAAACATTGAATATACAATAATAATTTCAATAATATTTTCAACTAAAAAGTTGCAATTTCAATTATTATTTTCAATTAGCCACAATAATCGAAACCGCGAAACGACAAAACAATATTTTTGTAAATTTCAAATTGTATTTTTGAATTGACGTTTTTACACCGGTGCAAATATGTAAAACTTCCTTGATAAATTTGAAAAGTTGAATGCTTTCTGATCATATTTTTTTTTGTGTTTGATAACTCGACAATTATTTGTGTATGTATTTTGAATTTTTAAAATTTTTAATTAAAAAATTTCGATCAGAAATTGACTAAAATAGAAATAATCTAAAATTGAAATTAATAATCAATAAAATGAATAATAATTGAAATTTACACCGAATAAGTAAGATATGAATTTCAGTATTATTTTTGTTATTATTATTTAAATACTAATCATTATTCAGTGACATGTCTGATTATTATTTTTTCTTACAAACAAACAAATGATTGATTGACTAATTCAAAATTTTAGAGATGATATTTATATATTAATAATATTCACTATTGATTAGCTGCTGAATCATTATTTTCGATGAATATTTTTTCTATTAATTGTTTTTTTGTATGTTGGCGTTTTTCATTTTATAATAATAATAAAAAATATTTAAGTTGCCCGAAAAGTTATTGCCGATTATTTCATTGGGAATAATGAGAAAATCGGCAAGAATTTATCGGATAACCTAATATACAATGTCATGATGTTTACACAATTGTTTCACCCCATTCAACCAGCAAATCAATATTTATTGATTCGTTGATTGGAAATTGATGGAATGAATGGAAATGAAAACGGATGAATGTTTTTGATAATGATGACACTGTGTAATTGAAATATGTATGAAATCGACCAAAAACAGATATAAATACATTTTAAAAATTCACTTGTCATTATTCATTTGTCGTTTGAACTATTCACAGATTATTCATCCGTAAATTTTAAATTATTTTCATTTTTTTTCGAATAGATTCCATTATAAATCATTTTGAATAAAAAATGTCTTCCTTGGCTAAAACTAACAAACAAGAATTATGTGAAGGTAAATTGACAAAGATTCGCGATCTTTACCCTGAAATAAAATAAATATTTTTTTTCAGTACCAGTCACTGGTAAACGACAATCACCAATCAATATTTGTACCAAAGATGTTGTAAATGAACGTACTAAACGTTCAATATTACAAGATGGTACTAGACAATTGAATATTGATTATAGTCCATTGATTGGTGTTGAAATGACCATACAAAATACTGGTCATGGATGGCAATTGAGTATTCCGGATGAGCATGCGAAAAAATGCGGTAAATCTCATTCATAATCATTTAATTTTTTTGATCAATCGTTTTTGTTTTCGATTTAAAATTGTCAGAAATCACTGGTGGTACATTAGGCGGCGATCATTATCGTTTGTTGCAAATACATGCCCATTGGGGTAAAGATTCGAAAACAGGTTCAGAACATACAGTGAATGGCCGATATTATCCATGTGAAATACATTTGGTGCATTGGAATACGACTAAATATTCGGATTCAAATCAGGCACAAACACAAAGCAAAGATGGTCTTGCTGTTATCGGTGTATTTGTCGATATCGGTTCTGAATCACATCCTATTCTGCAAATAATCGATGGTAAATATTTTAATCAATTTATCTGTCATAAATTTCTTACCGAATGGCATCTCCTGCCAAAAACAAATGCTATAGATTTGATTCCAGCAATACCATTCAAAGGTGATAAAAAAACATTTGCTGATAAGAATTTGGATCTGAATCAACTGGTACCTGATCGTGAATTACCAAATTATTGGTTCTACTTGGGTTCACTTACAACACCACCTTATAATGAATCGGTGTTGTGGCATTTGATGAAAACACCATTGATTGCAAATGAAGAACAAATCGGTGTGTTTCGAAAATTGTATGAAAAAGAACAATCCAAGGATGATAATCATCAAGTTAAAGAAAATTATCGTCAGGTACAAGATTTGTATGGCCGACCTATTTTATCTGTTGATTAATCAACAGATCAATCTTATTGAAATTTAACTGAAAAAAAAATTCTTCCGCACGGCCCAATTGGACAATGTGCAATATGATCAAATATATTTTGTGTTAGAAAATTTAATCGAAAATTTATTCAAATTATTATTAATTGATTGACTGCCTTTTGACAAAAACTTTAAAACAGAGATAATAATTTATTTAGTTATATTATTTGCTCATTGTGTTATTACTAATTTGTTGATTTTAAATTACTTTGAAGTAAATAAAGGGGAAAATAGAAATATGCATTTGAATCACATCAGATTTTGACAATTAATATTTTCAGAAATTTGCTCGTCATTTAGTACACATTAATTGGTTTATTTGTTTTCATATTTCAATTTGAATTTCAAATTGTTTTAAATGTTTGTTTAATTAATTTCCATCAAAATGAATTTGGATAAATTCCGTATGAAAAAATGTTCGATTATTGTGTTGAATATTTTGATTTTATTCGGTCTACTATTGAACATAATTGTTTCATTGAATTATACTTATGCGAATCATGATGGCCATGAGCATCATGTCTCTGACAATAATGATACATCTTTATTGAAAAAATTCAAACGTCAACATTATTATCATCATGGATTATATTATTATGGTGATCAATTATATTATCAACCATCGACAACGACAGCCATCACTGATTCCACTGACTTTGGCCAGGTTCTAATTCTAATCCTTTTTATGTGTTTTTTCAAGCTAATTTTATTATTTAACATTTTAATCTCTTTAGATCCTAACAAAAATCTATACAAACATTATCGAAATCCTTATTGATTTGATTGGATTATTTGCAATGATCAAAGAAAATTATTTTATTTGTTTAATTTACATTGTTTTAGGATTAATAAATGTAATTGTTACAATTATTTTTTATATTTCATCGAAAACAACAGATACATTGATACAAATGATTTTGACACTATTTATTTATGTGATAATAGTAATTTATGTTAACGATGTGATACGAAAGCGTTTTCGGCGACAATCGAAAATTATTAATGAAAATGAAGAAATTTAATGATAATTTTCCATATTTCACAAAAATTTGAGATTTTTATAAAATTTTAAAATTGACCAAGTGAAAATAAATTATTATTTTTCAAAGACCAATTTCCATCAAATATCGAGATTAAGGAAATGTATGTTCCATCCTTCTTCGACATTTGACGTTACTCATTGAAAAAATATAGATTTTAACAAATATTGAAATGAACAGAGAAACTTAATTATTGAAAATGTTCTGTGCTTAAAATGTTTCTTTAAAAAAGGCTATTTACACACAATCAAGATAACACTAATTTGACATTTGTAGTCATTGAGCGATTCCCGATTTGAAACACACCTTTCTGGGTTGCGTAGACGACCTCATATGTTAAAATAGCCTTTTTTCAAAACAAATTAGCATCGACCATTTAATCGAAAAGCTGTTTTGGTTCTGATATCATTTTAATTTTCAAATTGTTCAAGTTCTAGATTTGAAATTTCATTCAAAAAATGTCTAATGTTTATGGTGGAGGTTCGTATTTATTTGATGTTCAATTAAATCATCAATTCTCATTCGTTTTTTGAATGATAGATGAAGTTGGTGCCATTGTTTTTGATGTTGGAAGTTTTTCGACAAAAGTCGGTTATGCAGGTGAAGATGCTCCGAAATCTGAAATATCATCAATTGTGGCCGTACATGATTGTACTGGTGAACTGGACCATAAAGAAAATTTTACGGGCAGCAAAGAACGAAAATATTATATTGATACAACACAAGTCAATCTTGCGATACCTGGACAAGAAATAAAAACATTTTTACGTGATGGAATGAGTAATTATCATCTGAGTTTCTATTTTAGATTTTACCATTGATTTGATTCATTCTTCAATTTAGTTGATGATTGGGATTTATTTGAAAAAATGTTGGATTATATTTATGCAAGACACATCATGTCCGAATCATCGCAACACCCTGTAATGTTTTCAGAAGTTTCGGTATGTGTACATCATATATTCAATTTCAATTGATCCCTCTAACTATCATTTTCAGTGGAATTCAAAGAAATGTCGTGAAAAAATAACCGAAATAATGTTTGAAAAGTATAATGTACCTGCATTTTATTTGGCCAAAAATGCAATGCTTGTTGCATTCAGTGTTGGTCGTCCATCGGGTATCATATTCGATTCTGGTGCTGATCATACAGCAGCCATACCAGTTTATGAAGGTTATGTTATTGAAAAAGCCATCAAACGTAATCATTTTGCCGGTGAATTCATCACCAGTCTTTGTTGTAAACATTTGAATGAAATGAAAATTGAAGTAAATCCATATTATATGGTTGAATCGAAACAACCAGTGAAACCTGGACAACCAGCTATTTGGACCCGAAGAAAATTATCAGATAGATTGACAAATTCTTGGCAAAATTATATGCTGCTATCGGAAATACGTAATTATAAATCATCAGTGCTGAAAGTTTATGATACAAAATATGATCATGAAGAAGCGGATAAATATTATGATCCGATTAAATATCATTTTCCTGATGGTTATAATTTAAATGTATCATTGGATGATCAATTTTTAATACCAGAAATATTTTTCAATAAATCATTTGACATTTCAGAATTTTTGAAACAGCGGCAACAACAACAACAATCACAGACACAATCATCAGAAGCATCAACATCTCAAACAACAACAAATCAATGTTCATATTCATATTTATCAAATCTACCAAAAGATTGGTCAACATATCCAGAACTGCTATTATCGAGCGTAAATGAATGTGATATCGATATAAGACCTCTATTATTATCATCGATAATTCTGGCTGGTGGTAATACATTATTAGAAGGTTTTACTGATCGTATGGCCAATGAATTGTATGCAACAGCACCGAAAAATGTTCGACAAAAAATAGTCGGGAATAATTCTACAGTCGAACGTAAATATGCATCATGGATTGGTGGATCGATTTTGGCATCGTTGGGAACATTTCAACAATTATGGATATCAAAATTAGAATATGATGAATCAGGCAAATCTTGTATTCATAAGGATAATTTAATTACATAATTCAAACACAAGATGGACTTTTTAAATCCAAAATTTTCTTAAACTTTCATAATTCATGTTCAAAAATATACATGTCGATGACCGTCGCGTCATTATTTGTGAATTGTTCATGTTTAGTTAATGTACATTTCCAGTACGACGAAAATCAAATGTGAATTATATGCTTCAATTTTTTTGAACAATTTCTTAAGATATTGGTTTTTTTCTTCAATATTTTAACCTTGAAACACGATGTTTGTCTTCTGTGCTGCTGATGTCACAACAAACACGAATGAAATTCGTTGAAACTGGCCACCATTTTTTCCATTCGAATGTTTTTTTATATTTGATCATTTTACAAGGTCAGTTTCTAAATAAATAAATGAAACTGAAATATTATTTTTCGAAAAATAAAAATCCTTCAAGGATGCAAAGAAAATTTTGTTTTTCAGCTTATTTTGGTGTATGTACCAGCCTCAACTAGGGTCAATAATTCAGGGTTAAATTTTAGGGTTTGGGTCAATAAATCATTGATTGATTGAGGCCCAAAGTCTTCAAAAAAATTTTGAACAAAAAAACTGGTTAAACCCTTTGAAACAGCGCAATATTTTCACAAACATTGCTTTAGGTGTTCAAATGGCAAACGCCCGAACAGGGATTGGAGCGGCAATTTAATTTTTTTTGGTCAAAAAACAATTGTACAGATGTCACTGAATTCATCATCAATGAAGACATCTTATCGAAAAGAAAAATTGGAAAAATAATTCCAGATTTTCTCAGAAAACGAATGAAAAGGAGGAGACAAACGTTTTACCTTGTATACAGTGTAAAATGTGGATGATGGAAGAAAATCAATCATCAAAAAGTGTAAAATAAAAAAAGGACATGACAATGTCACAATGAGAAATGTAATTAAATCTAAAATCTAATGTTTTAAAAAAGTGAAAATAATCCCAATTTTATCTGTAAAACAAATCTGAACAAGAAAAATCGATTGAATCAATTAATCTGATTGATTGAATTGATTCATTGAAAATTCAAAAAAAAAAAAAATTCTTGACAAGTCAAGAATATTCAATTACAACCAGTACATAATCAATGTTCTGGTTTTTTCATGGACAATAAGGTCATTATTCAATGAAATGAAATAAAGAAGCTATCAAATCAAATGCCCAGAAGTGACAATGAATTTCAAATTTTCAAAATTTGAAAAGAAAAAGGTGCTGTTTGGTGGTTGGTAATCACACAGTACATATAGTTACTGTGTTTCATTTGAAACATTAAGTTAATGCACATTCATTCATTGATTGATTCATACACAAAAACAACGATTATTTACATTTAATATTTGGCCATCAAAATATCACTTTGCATTCGATGATGATGATGGTTTATTTCATTTCATATTTTGTTACTTTATTTTACTTTTTACTTTTACTTTTACGTGACTTGAGTCAACCACATGAATACACACAAATTGATAAAGCGAAAGCAACACACCACACACTGTCAGCGCACATACACACGCGCAAGATTGGCCATGTTGTTTTTTAACTTGTCGTTGTTTGTTAAATACTGTCGTCCTTCGGCGTCCGTATGTGTTTTGTGTTTTACATTCATATTTTGATATTGTCTTTGTGTGTGTGTTGAAAATCAACAAGATATGAACGAAATGAAACGATGATTATTACACTTTGTATTATTGGTGTTGATGATGAATGAATATGCTTCAAACAACAATGGCATTGATATTTCCAACAATTTTCGGTTGTTGTTTTGCTTGTTTGTTGTTTGTCAAATGTGAGAATTGATTGATCCAAAATGATTATGTGAATTTCAAAGAAATTCTAATTCTCAATTATTATCTGGACTGTTTTTGAATAAGACTTTGAAATTTCAAAAGAAATAAAGTTTTGATAATTATTCAAGATTCATGCATGAATCATCCCGGTGAATTTCCAATCAAATTGGCAATGTTTTTTTTTCATGATTCAAAAAGTCAAAGTTAATTTTATTTCATTCAATTTGAAGCTTATTAATCATATGAACAATTGATGAATACATGAATGAATACAAAACGAGTATTTACAATCAAAAATTTCTAGGAAGAAACAAACGATAATCAAACAAACACAAATTGATTTGTGTTCTAAATTCGATATCGAATCAATATTTGAAATATCATCAATAAATGTTTATCAAGTTCCTAGATATTATTTTCTTTGGATTTGAATTCAATATTTTAGTACAAATAATTTATTTTTATTTTTGGCAAAATTGCCACACAACAATGAACAATGATCACCATACGCATATTCCAAATTGTCAAAAAATGTGATCATCTTTTTTAATTAAATGTTATTAATTCATTCGATTCATCAATCAATTATAAAGTGCAAATAAGATGTGAATTGAATCAATTTTAATTCAACAAAAATAAATTCAAATCAAAAGTACAAAGATTGTGCCTTTCAACAAGATTTCTTTTAAGGTTTGATACATGAATATTTGAATTTTGTATTTGAATCTTTAATTGATTTTTTCTCCTTTTAGAATATTTTGACAATTCCTTGTTTTATTGATATCAAATCGAATGATTATGTCAACCGAATTATCCAAGACATCAGTAGCAGGTCATTCATCATCACCTTCTTCGCCTTCTTCATCATCATTATCATCTGATCCATCATCACCTATTTCAACATCATCATCATCATCAACACATTCAAAATTATCAGTGAATTTAAATGAATCAAAATTAAAAAATTTGTCTGAATCATCATTAAAAGATGATAATATAATTGATCATATAATCAATATGGCAGGTTCATCGACAACGTCAAAAACGACATCGGATGATAAATCAAAACAAAACAATTACTCGACAAATGATTATGATACAAACAACTTTTCTTATGATTACTCAAATAATAAAAACAATGTAGTCAAAGATAAGAAAATGGCCATAAATGATGAAATGATTCGTGCCATCGAAGAATTAAGACGCGAGAATGATCGTATCATGAATGAGCTAGGATCAACACAAGATTTATTAGATTTATTTGAAAAATATCGTAATCTAATACAAGAACATATGATGATTTGTCATTGTGATGGAAAAAATAAATTATGGACATTATGGAATGAATATGAACATAATTATAGACGTATATCATCTAATGAATCTCATTCCACTTCCATCAATGGAAATAGCAATCAAAATGCTACAGAGTATTACCATTGTCGGCGGGAGCAGCAACCGAGACCAGTGTTTTTAAATTGTCAACCAAATTCAATGAATAGTAATGTGAAATTTATCGGTAAATTCAATTCGATTCGACCAAACATGAGATTATCGAATGAATTAGATATTACATTAATAAATTGTAATAGTGATAATGATAATAACCGGTTTAATGATCATCATAATAATCCACCAAAAAGTATTGTAAGAAAATTTTTAGATAAAATTCGTCCAATTACATGGAATGATGATGATTCACGTGATCATAATTATAATGATAAGAACTGTACAAGAATCAACAAATCATGCCTTACAACAAATGGTACTAGAAATGTTTCGGATCGTAAACGATCAAACGATTCAATTCCATATTCCACCGAACAACATTATCAAATAATGAAAAAATTAAAATTTAATAAAAATTTGTATCAACAACAGCAGCAGCCATCAATAAATGAATATAATCAAACTGATCATGATGTTGAACGTTTAGACAGATTGAATAGTGCATTAGATCAAATACTTTTGGGTAAATTTGATGTTTTAAATCAATTAGAAACATATATCGATAAAAGCAATAATAATAATGATGGAAATGATTCGAATGAAATGTGTTCATCTAATAATATTAATAATAATAATAATGAAGATATCGATGATGATAATGATGATGATGATTCGAGATCAAGTTGTCAAATTAGTAATGATATCAGCATTAAAAATAGTTTTAATGAATTTGATCCAATGTCTAAAGATTGTTCTGAAGATGAATCAAACAATGAAATCGATGATAATAATGATGATGATGATGATGTTATTCTAATAGATGATCCGAATAATAATCAATCGAAAACATCATTGACAACCCGGTCCCCGTCATCAACAATTTTATCCACAGTTTTAAAATCCGGTATGAAACCTTATAGTAATTATCATTCATCCACAAACGTAATTTCCAATGTTCAATCGACGACGATAGCCACCGATAATTCATTGTGAGTAATTTTATATGAACATTTAATAACATCTTATTAATCAATTTCTTTTTGTTGTTTTCTTAAGATCAAACATGAACAATGCATCTATAAAAATATATCCACTAAATTATCTCATACAAACAATTGATAATGATCAACAATCTTCGGCTGCATCATCATCATTATCGACAACGACCACAACAACAACTACAACGACGACGACAACAGTATCAACATTACCAAAAAGACCTCATTTGACTAGTGCCGAAAGAATGGATATCATTAATCGTCTGAAACGTAATGAAAGTGGTGCTAGAATAGCACGTGATTATGGTATAACTAAACAAGCTGTTTCAGCCATCAAACGCCGGGCACAGATGATGGGTGATAATTTTCAAAATAATAAATCCCCGAATTTTATCACAAATAATAATAATAGTCGATCAAGTTCGCGAAATCAATCACCAACACCTTTGATTAATAGAATTCCCACCAAAATGTCCAATTTTTCCCCACAACAACAACAACAATCATCGATGATGATCAAAGGAAATAGCTCATCATTGACAATGATACCAATACTATCCCCTCTCGATAATTCATTAGTTTCACGGCAATTAAAACAACAAAAAGTGAATGCTACAATTATAAAACAAAGTACATTGTTAGCACATTGTTTACCACGATCATCAACATCGGATCTAGTTTTACCGATCGATACGGCAGCTATATTCAAAAGTCGAATTGCTGCTGCTGCTGCCAAACAACAGCAAGAACTTCGGCAGCAGCTAAACAAACTGCAAACCAAATCTGATAATGATAAAAAGCTGATTCTATCAAGATTATTACAAGGTACCGAAAAATATACACCAACATATGTGACATCATGTAATAACAATGATGAAAAATCATCGAATAATAATAATGATGATAAAAATGATATCGATGAAAGTATCACCATCAAAAATGAAATGAATAATTTAGTTGATGATAATAATAATATTTTGATTAGTATTGATGATGATGAAGATGAAGATGATAATAATGTAGATAACATGACAGAGCTTGATCAACAAGATAAATCACACCATCATAATGATGATGTTGAAAGTCAACATGAATGCAACTAGTTAACAACTTGGATGAACGATGATGATGGTGCATATCTGAAACTGCATTGAAATATTTTGTAATTTTTGACATTTTTCGAGTAATAACTTGGATCATTTGTACAAATTTTTCTCATATTTTCCCAGTTTCGAATATCAAATATTCGAATCCATTCACTCCATGTATTTTTGAATAATTTTTCCAAATACATACAAATCAAGTGCAATTCTACATTGTAATTGATTTTGGTCCCGAACAAAAAATGAAATGTTTTATACTTGATATACACCTTTTTTTATTGATTCAAAATCGATATTTTTTTTATTAATTGAAATATTTATAGTTTAAATAAATGACCAAAGAGTAATCTGGGACTGTCGATGCTTATTAAATGATTAATTAATAGATTCATAACGAATCGATGTCAACACAACACCGCCAAATATTTGTAATGTATTTATTGTTCGTGGATCTTGTCTATGCTTGAATTCGAATGATGGCTGTCCATTTATGGCTACAACTACTTTATCTTCACGATTATTTATCATCAAATCAAAATGTGTTCCCGGTATTAGCTGAAATGGTCCTTCCAAATAAAGTTCTTCTTCACCCCAATGACCATTCGTTAATGTATTACGAACAATTGAATGAATGTCGGCACGTATACTGATATGAACCGGTATATTATCAGTACTTTTTTCGATCGAATTTGCTAGATTAATGACGAAATTTTCACGTATGTTTGTAGGTAACATTCCTGAAATATAAATATTGCATGGTCTTGAGAAATTTTCATCATGCATCATCAATGGTACTGATGGTGATACGATTGATTTTCCACGTTCAGCTGTTGCTGTCGATGCCGGAGCAGCAGCATCACCACCGGGAGCAGTGAGCGCTTCTGGTGGCGGCATCGATGAATCAACAGTCATCGATGATGATCGCGCTGAATTGGTTTTAGCAAGATATCGAAGTTCTTTACGAAATTCCACCAAATCCAAAATCAAATCTCCTTCGATATGCATTCGAGCTATTGAAATAATCGGAATCATAAATGATTGCTTATTTTAATAATTTAAAAAAACATACCAATATCACGAAAATCACATCGATGTTTGAATTCATATGAATGCCGGCCATCAACAGCAACTTTGAATCCGTCTTCTTCAGCCAAAATCATCATTCGAAATGGTGTATCGGAATGAAATGGAAAACCATCAGCCAAACGTACTTCTTGTCCCCATTGTCCATCACAAAATGAATTCATTACAACAATATCAGTTCCATCGGCAGCACCACCAATTCGTGGATTAAAATGAAAAGCAATACAATTGTTTTCATCATTCGGTTCACAGCGGACACCATCACCATAAATATGTGGACATTTTCCTTGAAAAAAATCTATACGAAATCTACGGCCACGTGATGTGATAGTAGCATAGATTGTAATCAATGTACCAGGTTCCAAACTACCGTTTGGAATGGAACAACAAACTGGTAAACTAGGATTGTGTAAAACAGAAGTGAATGAAGTTGGATCAATAATATTATGCGGTGAACGTGAAGCCATTGTTTGTTGTATGATTGATACTGGTAAAACTGTTAATAATTTTTCGCCTAAATCTTTAGTGTAATAAACAAAATCGTTGACAATTTTATCCATTCTATTTTTCGACGATGATGATGATTTCTAAAAATATAACTTGTAGCGCATGACAATGTTTTTCATCTAAATTTTTACCGTTATTAATTACAAACGCCTATTTAATTATGCTATTTTAGTTATGGTTGAAATTTAATAATAATAATTTTGGCAAGTGATCTCGAATATCGAATAATTAAAAAATCGTACAAAAAAATAGTCAAAGCTGTGATTGAAGCACACCCGGACAAAATTGTATTGTATTGAATCACTCTTTGAATATTACAACCATGAAACATTAATTTTCCATTAAAATTCTACGACTAACTAACGTGTAAAAAAATTAAATCGGGATGAATCAACATAAACAAAATGATTGGGTTTAAATTTAAATGGCAAAAAAAATGTAAACAAAACAAAAAAATAATTATTTAAATGAATCACATTTCTAATCAGTGCCGCCACCTATCGTCGAAAAAACTCAAATTCTACTTTTGAAAAAAAATTTCAAATTCAAATTCATTTTATTTGAAAAATCAAATTTTTGGTCATTTTATATAAATAATTGAATTTAATTGAATGATTAATTTATTTATTTTTTCTTCTCAGTGGTAACTATGACCACCGTTTTGAAGGACATTTTTGTTTCGGGTTAATTCTGGACAGAAAATTATCGTGGAGATTCGAAATTCAAATATCCATCGAGTAGACAAGCGGACAATTGAATCTCTTCAAAAATTCTCAACGATTTTTCTCAAAAAATATCTTCAAATAATACTTGAACACCAGCAAAATCAAATTATTTATCCTTGAAATATTACAAGAAATAATCATTATTTTTATTTTGAATAATTGTTTCATCAAAATAAAAACCATTGATTAGGATGGTTGTTTGTTCAATCAACCCTTTTTTCCCTACTGAATAAAATACTGATGTAAGATGATTATTAGCTATTATTATTTTTTTGATTATTTTAAATCATCATCATCAACAAATTTAATTGCCAATTGTTTGAAAAAATATGAACAAACTTGCGCACATGCGTTTGTTCGTGCATTTTTCACAATGATTTACCATCAATGAATGACGCCCAATAGTAGCATAATTTGAATAGAATTATTATGCTACTATTGGCGTTGGTGCTAACTAACATATACAAATTGGTAATTATTCTTGTCGTTTTTGGTATGTTCAATTTTGGAAACATATTCAACAACATCATCAACGATTTACAACAATTTACATGTAAAATCATTTTTGTTTGAAAACAACTGTCGCATTTTGTCGAAGTGGTTCATGTATTTTGCAAAATTTTACAAAATGAATGAATTCATTTGATTGATATGATGTGTACAAGGATAAATTATTCTTTGGCTGCATACAATACAACCAAACAACACTAACTAACAGCTGAATTAAATATGTTTAATTTTTTGATGATAATTATTAGATTGTCCGAAAAATTCTTGCCGATTTTTCCATAGGTATTTACTTCAAAATCGGCAAGAATTTTTCGGACAATCTAATAATTATAATAATAATATGGTTGTAGCATCAACACTAGTATTTGATTAGTATCTCTGCATTAATAGCCTTTTGAATAACAATCAAAATGAATACTTATGTCTATTGGTGAATTGTGACAACTCCCAATCAGAATTTCATTCAAGTGAATTGAAGTGAATGTGCGCAGACATTTTAAAAGTTATTTGAAAAAGAATGTCATCAAATTGACACAGAAAAATTCGAAATTCATTTGGCTATAGTCTTTGAATATATTTTACATTCATTTTTATTTGATCGACTTGTAAATTTAAAGATCATCTTTTGATAGCCGAAAAGTTATATAATTGTTAAGATATTCTGCATCAGTTAATTTGCTTAGAATTTGCACAGATTTTTCTTTGGTCTAATTTTTTTTAGGTCGCAGAATTCATTATTTTACAAGTGTTGGTTTGTGTTGCGACAAATTTGTTCGTTTTTTCAACATTTATTATTTGATTCAAGCTGCCTTTTAAGTATTTTTGAATTGGAATTAATTAAATTTCTCTGTGTGTAAAATGAATCATCGACAAATTAGCTATCCGTCCGGTTTTAAATGCCGTAAATGGACCTTAGTCGTGCTGATTACAATCGATTTATTGGTACTAATATTGACAACAATTGCATTGATACAAAGAAATTCTGGTAATGAGCTAAATCCAAATGATGATCGTAATACGACTGTAAGTAAAATTCCTACATTAAGTCAAATAACAAATGCTGTCAGTGCTGTTGGTGAAAATTTACAAAAATTAAACATAACCAGCATTAATGTTGATCTCGGATCGATTGATAATAATTCAACCAGACATCTGGTTGATAAATTATTGAATAAAGCACGCGAAGATGAAGGACAAACAAAGGTAAATTTGAATTTTTTTATTTGAAGCCATTAACCCTATCATCATTCGAATTGATTGATATAAATAATGATTATTTCACTGCAAATTTTGATTCAAAACAGTGGGTTGGACAAATTGTTGCACTTGTTATCGGTTTCATCGTCTGTCTAATCGGGCTGATCGGTGTCATAATGGAACATTATTGTCTATCATTGACATATGCAATAATAACATTTGTTGGCTTACTTTATACAACATTGGTCGGAATTTATGCTGAAGAACCGATATTGGTTGGAAAAATAATTATGTACATTTTATTCTTATTATTATGTGCTTGGTATATAATCGATTTACGCAGTATACGACGACAACAATCACAAAATATTTGAATTTTCATTGATTGATTGATTATCTAAACAACAACCAATGGAATCAATTTTCTACTCATTAAAATAATCGATTCATTATAATACATCCATCATCATAAATGAATAAAATTTTTCCATACAAAATTATTAGATATCATTGATTTCATTGATTTAAGAAATATAATCAAAAATGTCACCAAATTTAATGATAAAAAATCACGCAGTCAAACACACACACACAGGCACGCACATCGTAAATGCACATTGAAAGCATAATGTAAACAAAAATAATCCATTTATATTAAATGAATCTTAAACCAATCATTAAACAAATAAACAAACCTTGATCTTAATTGAACACTTATTTCATCTTTTACATTTTGTAAGCAAACAAAATTATTTCTGACTCTCTTCTCTCTCAAATCATCCATAATTCACAGGCATTAGTCTTAGCAATTTTAGTCTTGAATATTCTTTGATATGCGCGAAAGCATTTTTTGAAATTAATGCGACATTTATATGCATTAAATTGAACCTTATTACGGTGATTAATGATTTGTGAAGAAAACTTGTGAAATGGTCTTAGATTTACACTTATTTCTTTAATTTTCTCTGGTTTTTGTATTTGTTCAAATTATGAATTTTATCCCATGTTTATTTGTTTCAATAAAGTTTCAATTTCAACTCTTTGATCCCTGAAAAAACCGTTTATCCGTTTGAATAATCGAAAAACAATCGAATAAATAAGATTCGAAGATAATGATTTATCGATTTATCGATCGTTGACCCACTGATCAATTTTCTTGAAAAAAATTTTTCCGGTATTGCCGTTATTACCTATGCCGTTATTGCAATCATTATCATTATTATTTTAATGATGATTATTCAGTTGTATTTGTATTGTAAACTTAACCCTTTTTCGATTGTTCTTAACCCTGCATTATGATAAGCCAACATATTCATTAAATTGATTGATCATTTAAGAAATTATTCATTTACTTCCTATTCTTTGAATTCTGGTTTTGCTATCTGGTAGAATAATAAATACCGAAAAAATTTCCCGATTTCTTTTCGAGAAATTTCAATGTTTGCATGATTCATTCATTATTACGATAATGATGATAATTATATCAAATATTCATTTTTATAAAAAAAAAATAAAATTAAAAAATTCAATGAATCATTAATGTAAATGTAATTATATACCATCAACCGGTCGGATGTAGGAATCAATGATCAATTTTTGTTGTTTTCAAACAAAAAAAAAAATTAATCAATCGACCATCAAAAAAATAAATAAATAAATAAACAGCAATCAAACTTGAATTATTATTATTTTTGCCGAATGATGATAATTTGAACTGAACTAATCATCTTTTTTTTTCAAATGGTGAAATGAATGTTTGCAAATGTAAGCAAATATGATAAATATTAGGTTGTCCAGAAAGTTTTTGCTAATTTTCCAATTATTTTCTACGATATAACCGGCAAAAACTTATCGGACAATCTAATATATGTTCATCATCATCATCAGGTTAAGAAGGTTGTTATCATTATCATTATCAACAACCAAACAACCAACAAAATCGACGACAAATAAATTTTTGAACTGAATAAATACATTTCTTCTGTTTATATTCATTCATTCATCGTTGAATATCATTGATCATTGAATATCCATCTTTGCTCTTTTTAATTTATTTTGTTCATATTTATTTCTTAAGATTTGCATCTTTAAGTGTTTGCATCTCTCTCTTCATTTCTCTGTTTATTTCTCTTACCCACCATTTATTGCTTTTATTTATGTTCATATAAATTAATTTCAAAGATGTGAATCAAAGCTTCAATTATTGAATTTCTCCCTTGAATATCGGTTGAATTAATGAAGCTTGAATCTTGTTTTATTTCTTCTTCATTTTCTTATATTAAAACTTAAGATTTTCTGTTTTTGTTTTTGCTGAAGAACCAAGAAAAAAAACTTTGGTTTAATCAAAATAATAATATTCAATTCAATCATCATTTACATTCGAAAGCATCGATACGAAGATAATAATCATCATCATCTGCAGTGCAATTTTCATTTGAATCCGATTTCATTGGTGTCCTTGAACATTTTCTAAATTTGTTCTGGGTTTTTTGCTTTAGCATCATCATTTTATTTTGTTTAATTTCTGGACCTAGAATAGCGTATAAGGCTTCCAGAAAAAACCATTCAATCATTTTCAATTGATTCATCAAAATAATAATTATTATTTCAACTAAAATAAATTTAAAATGATTACATCCATAATGAACACAATGTTTGCCATCATTTTCTTCGTCATGATGACGATGATCATATCAATTTCCGATGCTGGTATGTATCATTTGAATGTTGTCAATAATATAGATAAAAATAGCCAAAAATGAATGAATGACCCCTTTCCTGTTCCTGACAAACATTATTTATTATTGTTTGAAAATAAAACATAATAATAATTCTCATTTATTTATCATCTTTGTTCGTCTGGTCAGTTTTGATTGATCGAGAAATATATTTTACCAGATGGAGAGATGATCCAACATATCCTAATAATTTGAAATATTGTGCCAATGAAGATAATATTAATTTATTATATGAACGTATACGAATTATTCGAGATAATCCGTTACGTTATCCACCGACAGATAATCATGTGATAAATGGGACATTAGAAATGATTCGGAAAAATATTGAACATTTAAATTATAATCGAACAAAATTTATACAACTCGAAGATAGTCAACCTTGGTATGGCCTTTTGAAAAGATTTTTATGGCATGATGTTGTTATGACATGTGATTATCAATTACTGTGTCATAACATTCTAGCATTAGATGTATTAGGCTATGGTAATGGTTTTATTGATCCATTTGCTTGGAATGATGTTTCAGCCGAAACACGTTCAACCAAATCGCATGCATCATATCAAATTGATCAATTTTATGAGCAAATCAAATCGACCAACACCCAGCTGGAACGTTTCATTCGTTCAGATGGTAAAAATAGTGAATATTCACAATCAATGATTATACAAAGTTTAGATCAATTGATCAAAAATACAAACGATGTAATGAATGCAATAACCAAGTCTTATATGTATAATTTAGAAAGAAATTTTAAAAATTCAATAGTACCACGTACCGAATATGAACAATATTTTGTTTTACATTCGAAAATATTACGATGGATTATGGATATAACCAGCGATGTTAAAGAACAATTTATTAATCGTTATACAGAATCGACCACATCATCAACAACAACAACATCATCATCATCATACTCATCATCGTTCTCATCGTCGACATCATCATCATTTTCAAATCATAATAATCATAATAACAATAACAATAATCACAATAATGGCTACACACACAATACACGTGGATTTCTTAATTAAAAATTTCATTTTGGGTTTTTTTTCATTAAAGTTTCAAGTTTAAAGGGTTTAAAGTTTTAATTCGTAGTTTTAAAATTGAATTTCGTAAATTTACGATTTGAAATTCCATTCAAAACTACGAAAATCAATTTCAAAACTGTGAATAAAAACTTGAAACCCTGTAAAATAGAATGAAATAATTTTTTGGGCATATTATATATACAAATATAGAAACTATTTATTATTATTCATAAGAAATTAATGAATTAAATTTTTTTATTTTATCTCAAACATTATTTGGTCTTGAATTTGAACAATTTTCTTTGAATATTCATTTGTATAATCATAGTTCATAGTTCAAAATTGAGGAGAAGGGCACACACACAAAATTTTGTAATTATTTCATTTGAAAAATAAAAATAAAATTAAACAATTTTGTCAACTTGATTATAATCATAATCATTTTGAGTAGTGGCAAGTGATTTCTTCAAATCAACCAGTCAAACAACTATGATGAGTTGATTGTTTGGCTGGTTGGCTTTCATTGATCATTGATCAAAATGTTTATTTTGTTTTTTCCAAATTTTCACCCTGAGAAAACCAATAACATATTGTAATAGGTTTCTATTTTTATAAATTTTCAATTCTTGACCAATGAATAAAATGAAACAACAAACAGCCGTAAATAAATTAATTATAGCCATTCGATTAAGCGCAACAATAATCTATGGTTATTCAATTTTATATCGTCATCAAAATGAAACACTGCCACCATTGTTAAGAGGTAGACCATACGGTAAATGGAAATATCTGACCTATTGGGATTTGGTAAATTTTCAATTTTTGAAATTTTGACCATTCATTTAAAATTGTTTTTTAAATGTCATTCAAACGTCATAGCTTCTACAATTTGGATTTTTTACATTGGCTTCGATCGGGTCGTTTCGATGGACACCGAAATCGTTTGAACGTTTGATAGATTTACTA
This sequence comes from Psoroptes ovis, assembly GCA_002943765.1. NCBI lineage: Eukaryota > Metazoa > Arthropoda > Arachnida > Sarcoptiformes > Psoroptidae > Psoroptes > Psoroptes ovis. The sequence continues at coordinate 199,058 of PQWQ01000030.1, read as the reverse complement.
TTTTATTCATTAGCATTTCCAGTCGCTATGGTAAATAGAAATTTAATTTATTTTTTGTCCTTATTTTATTTTCAATGGAATTATTGAATTGAAACATACACACACACACACGCAAACCATTCAATAATTTAAATTGAATAATATTCATTTTTTCATTCTATTTTTATTCTGATTCAAATTTAGTTTGTATCCATTTCATTTTGGACATTATGGTCGATTGATCGTGAACTAGTATTTCCACAAGCATATGATGCATACTATCCATATTGGCTTCATCAAACATCGGTAGGATTTCGATTTCATTTTTTGCCCAATTTGACCACCTTGAACCACCCATCAAAAAATTCTATTTTTAGCCCTAGAATTATCTCCAAAATTGATTATTTTTATATACCCGAAGAAATAATTGATTATTTTGATTTTTTCCATTAAAAATAATGATGATAGCATACATTGGTTGCATTGTTGGTGATAATCGAATTAATTTTTGCCAAGCGTAAACCACCGTCACAACAAGTACATGGTTTTATAATAATAAATGTATTCAGTTATATTTATGCATTTTGGGTACTTTATATTGCGTTGACTACCAATATATGGGTGTATCCTGTATTACAAAAACTTAATTGGCCTTTACGTATTTGTTTCGGTATTTTACTTGGTGCGATAAATTCATTTTTCTATCAGATTGCAATTTTATATCATAAATATTTTATCAAATCATCGACGTCAACGACAGCGACACCCTATCATCATGAAAAAAATAAATGAATTCGAATCGGATTCAATTTTGGCCCAGTGAATCAATAATAAATAATTTCATTGAATTCATTTTCAATGTAACTTGTCATTACTGAACCAATGACTTTATTCGAAAATAATATTATTAACAGAATTGAATAAAAAATTATAAAAAATAAAAATTTTGATCATTATTTGTTGTTGTTGTATCAATTTTGTTTTGAAATGTCTTTGTCGAAGTATTTGCAGTAGTAGTAGCAGCAGTAGTAGGGAAATTACTGAAATTATCAAATTTATTAATAATTCTTCGATGATTTGAAAGACGATTAATATTACAATCAGATTTTTCATCATCTTCATGCCATTTTCGTTGACTAAGATGACGGGTCATTAATTGACCTAATAATGGACTAAATTTTTTCCCGGCTGTACTTGCGACCAAATGTAATATTAAATCTGTTTCGACAATTTGCATTGCTTTCACAGCCAATAACATGCGGTCAAATGCCCAATTGGCATCCGCATTATCAATGTACTTTAGATTTAGATAATTTTTCAATAATTGAGTGTAAATAGTTTTTCTTTCCCTGAATTTTTAAACAAAATTGAAAAATTAAAGATACGAACCTTAAAAATCATTTCAAAAAATTAATCGAACCTTATTTTTATTGAATCTTTGATATCAGGCCTTTCAGTGAACAGCACGATAGCTGTCAAAAGATAGAAAATGATCAAATCAGTTTTCCATTCATATTTAAATAAATCGTAAAAATTTTTGACACTTGTTTTATAATCATATTTGATGCAACAAGGTGTAATACAGTCCATATTCACTTTGATTGTCATTTTATGATCATCCTTTTTTGATTTGGGGAATAAATAATCGAAAGAAGATAATTAAACAATAAATAAACGATTACAATATAAATACGTACATCCATAAATGACCATCCTTGAAATTCAGGGTCATAGCCTAATGTTGAAAATAAACTGATTATTTCAATCATTCCATATGTTAATAGTTGCAACTGGTCATCAATATGTAATGATTTAAACAATGTTAAACGTTTTGTAAAGCGTATGATACGATATAAAAATGAATCAATCAAAGTACATTCATGTGGTGAATCGCTGAAATAATGTTGATTTCGTATAATCAATACACGTTTATAAGGATTATGTAGCCAAATCGATGCCGAACATAATTCATTCAAACGTATACGATCAATTTCACTGATGGTTGGATGATGTTCATCATAAAACATATTCAAATCGAATTTAGCACGAAATTCTTGTATCCAATCAATGGCCATTTCATCTTCAAGATCATTCGATTTCAAAAGATAATATCTTAAATAGTCATCACATTCCAAAGTGTTATCATTCGGAATTTTCAAATTTGGATAACCAAAATTATCTTTACCATCATCATCATCACTTATATGAATATCTTCTTGTAGTAATGAATTATTATTTGGTCGGATATGATTCGTAATTCCATCAGTGTTTTTACCAAATGAAATTGATGAATCATTTTGATTTGGTGAATATCGATCGAAATCAAGATTATTCATAGCATTTATTGCTTGAAATTGGTTCCAAGTTGATGATGTCGATGTCGATGTATTATGATAAAATTGATTCGATTTGATTCTGTTCGAATCATCATCATCATGATTCGAATTGAAATATAATTTCAAAAATGAATGATCATTAATTATGCTGCTGTTATTACTATTCGAATGATGATCAATCATTACATTTGTTGGTGCTGTTGTTACTGTTGGCAATGATAAGGCATCTATCATATGATTACGATCAAGATGATGAAGATGTTCAAGATGATGATGACTGTCGTTATCAATTTTTTCATTCAAATAATGTTGTTGTTGTCGCTGCTGTTGTTGTTCTCTCTCGCGACGATTACGATTTTGTAGAATTTTTTCACGAATCAGTCGTTTTTCTTCATCAGTCAAAATATATTCTTTTTTCATTCCATTTGCAAAACATTTGCGTAGCCGACAACTTGAACAAAATTTCCTGGTCACTTTATCGATCGTACAATGATTTTCGAATGAACATTTTAGTTCTTTATTTGACAATGCATTTCGACGAAAAAATGCTTTACATGATTGACAAGTCAAGGCATTGAAATTCATGCCTAAATTTTTGGAAAAATAAAAATTCAAATATTTTGAAATATTCAAATTAAACACGTTAATACCTTTAGCTTTATCACCACAAACCACACAAAATCTAACGATTCGATCAGATTTTCTTCTCATTTTTGTCTTGGAAAAAAAGGAACAATCTCCTATTCAATCAATTATTATTATAAGTATCCAAATGAATGTAATTCTAATAATCAATCAATCAGTCGATATTTCTTCCATAAACCTATGCATACATCAATACATACATTTGTTAGAAATGAGAATTACTTAAAAACTTAAGGTTTCACTTTTTGTAAACAGCAACTTATCTTTGTGATTAATAATTTTATTTTTCTTTGATTTTTTCTTAAATTGATTTTTGCATGAAATCATGCAAAAATCACAAGTTTTTTTTCCAAATGCCTTTATCAAATGTTTATTTGATTATCTAATGATAAATTAATAAATATAAGGTGGTTGTCCGAAAAGTTCATTACCGATTAATCCGATAGAGTTGCACATGAAAATCGGCCAAAACTTTTCGAACAACCTAAATAATTTCATTTTATTTTTTTCAATATGTTTATCTTTTAATGTTTTTAACTATGATTGTTGTGCACACATAATAGTTTGAATTAAGCAAATAATCAATTTTATGATTAATTTTTTGGTGGTGTTGACATCCATTGCCAAATATTGAAAAATATTTTTTATGCCAAAAAATTTTTTTCTAATGAAAAACGTGTTTTCATTCATTCAATTCAATCAGTAAAAAATGATTGATTTGCAATCAATCGATCAACAATTTGATTTTGAGAATTTATTATTTTATCAGACAGGGATAACTAGAAATATTGGCAAACAACCATAATTTAAGTGGCCGTCTTGATAATTTAAATTGATATTCTCATCATACAAATAAATTCTCATAAGACGTTAAAAAACACCATTAGATAGAAGGAATGCTTTTCATTTATATGTAAACAAGTTTCATGTTCAAAAAAAATTACAGTTTTTAATTTTTGAAATTTTTTTTTTTTCAGGGGTGTTAATTTTCTTCAATAACATTGATTATTGATTTAGCCGCTTCCATTGGGCTATCAATGCTCTGCATTCTTTTCGAAATAGCCAAACATCTTTCATTGATTTGTTTATCATTTAAAATTAATTCAATCATATCCAATAATTCTTTCGGTTGACACCGAAATGGATTAATACGAAAACCGCAGCCTTTTTCCATCACTCTTTGTGCATTATCATATTGATCATAAAATAATGGACAAACAATCATTGGCTTGCCAAAATATAATGATTCAATAACAGTATTATTACCACCATGTGTAATAACTAAATCAACCAATGGTAATATTTGCATTTGTGGTAACATTTGATCACCCCAAATATTATCTGGTAATTCGATTTTATTGCAACAAGAACCCATGACCAATAAAAATCGATTAGGAGATTCGCTTAAAATTTTTACCAAACGTTCGCTCAAAGCGAGTTGAGAACAGCCCATTGATCCCATAGATACATAGACTAATTTTCCTGGGCCATTTTTCAATTTATCTGGTATCTGGAATTTTTGATCGATATCAATTTTATTTGATCGTAAAAAATTATCAAAACGTTTCCATTTATTTGGCAATGGTCTTATATCTAAATAATCCAACTCTTCTGGATATGCATAAATATTCAAATAAGGTGAGGGATGAAAAGAGCTGCCCTCAGGCAAACTAGGTAAGCCATATTTATTCATTAAAACTTTATTGAATTTTTCAATTATTGGTTCATCTCGTTTTCTGGCTACTTCATTGAATATTTCCCATTGTTCTTTTGGGCCTTCAGTGGGATAACCAGATCCACTTGGTGGTGTATCGGGATGATAAATAGCTGATAATGGTGTTGCACTTGTCATATAAATCCATTTTCGACCACTTTTATAAATAGCTGGTACAGTAAAATAATGATCAAGAATAATGACATCTGGATTGACAGTTTCAATGATCTTTTTTAATTCATCATCAAAATTCAAAGCATTGAATACAAAATCTTCAAATTCTTTTACATTTTGATGTTGAGCTTTGAAAAGTGAATCTTCTGGTAATGTATCAGCAATCATATCAACCGTTTTAGTCCAATAATCATTAGGTCCATTTCGGCAATCTCTTGATGGATCAACGTATGTCACTTCATTGAAACCACATTTTTTAATTTTTCCTGACCAAGCCTGTTCAATGGCGAACGTGACTTTATGGCCTAATTGAACAATTTTTTCAGCAATACCAAAACATGAATAGACATGACCATATGTATCTAATGGTACGAATAGAACATTGTATGATTTCATGATTAATTAATTCGATCAAATTAAAATTTGAATGATGATTTTTTAAACGATAAAAATAATAAATAATTTATATATTTCAATCATAAGCATAAACAATTGAATGACTTGTTTTCTTTCCAAACATTATTTCGATTGCATTTGTTTAGTATAAATAACAATTGATTTCAATTTAAAACATCAAAAACAAATCAATCAATCACTGGATGATGATTCCTCTGATAACAAACAACTGTTATTGTTGATTGGTTGTTGGTTATTATTTATCATAACTGTTGTTGAGCGTCTATTTCTCTTAGAAATATTTCTGTTTTTTCCCTTTTTTCTAATTTTGATTCGATTATTATTTGAATGTCTTTGATCATCATTATTGCCAGCAACAATACTCATTGAGGTTTGAATATTTTTCCGTATTGCTTCATTTAAACGTTTACTACGTTTAATTTTCAATGTTTCACTTATTCGATCGCTGATTTGATTTGATTTTCGGAAATAAAAATCGATTCTTTGTTGTGTCTATGATGAAATGAAATGAAATTCGGATTAAATAAAGTATTCAATTGATTTATAGCACGATATAATTCACCTGTGTCGAATTTAAATTTTTCAATACTGGCAGCAGAAATGCATCGGTTTTTGATTCAGACCAACCAAAGCGTTCCGATGCAAATTGTCGTATTTCTGAAAGTTGAGGCATTGACCAGCTAAAAGGCTCGTTTGAAGTATCGACATTTGCGTTCTGATATGCATCAAACACCACTCTACTAGGAAATGTATTTGGTATGGTAAAGCGGAGAAATTTTGCTCTGATTGAATTTTCTGGTCGACTATTCGGTTTGTTAATTTTTTCTCGATACCATTGGGCAAATTTTTCTAAAGGTTCTAAATTATCTCCTGGAAATTGACTAAGAATTTCCATTCCAGTGACTGGCCCAATTCCATCGATTCCGATTGTATAATCAGTTCCGCATAACATTCCTAAACAAATGAATTTACACCGATCAAGACCATAATATTTTTTCAAATCTCCAATATTATATCTTTTTATAAATTTAGAATTTTTAAAAAAATTTCGATAAATATTCTGGCCCCCAAACAGAAATACATCACTATCATCGGTAATGATGCCTTCACAAAGACCTAACTGTTCAAGACAAGCACATTGAGCTTCAGCCTCGCCAGGAGCAACAATGTATGGTATGCCAAATAGCCGTAATAATTCTTGGCAATCTGTAATCATCTGATTTGTGACACTATTAGCTTGCCTACTTAATTTTGCTGATTCTTTTGAATCTTTAATCATTTCATCTAAATCTATTATTGGTCGCCGATATTCAATAGGTTCGAGGATCTCTTTTTCTTTGCATTCAACATTTGTTGACCCATCAATCTTGTCTTCATCAGGAACTTTGATCTCTTCTTCTGCCTTATCACATATTACAGTCATTTCACTTGATTCATTTGATTCAGGTGTTGGTCCTTCAACTTTATCATTTTTTTGTTCATCAATCAAATGAATTTTCACTTCTTCATTCGACGATACGTGCTCGTTTGGTTTTTCAACGTGAATATTTATTTGATAATCTGTACTATATGGTACAGATTCAACGAATTCTTCCATTTCATGCTGATCATTTTCATCCGACAATTCCTTGGTGGAAACTTCAATAAAATCTTCGGAATCGGTTGAATCATCATCATCACTTTCACTAAGATTCAAATTTTCATCATTATTTGTGGCCGAAAACTTCTTGTAATTCATATCAATTTTCTTTGACAATTTTTTTGAAGAAAATTCCGCTGAAGATGAATCAGTCGCTTTAGATAATAATTCGATACGTTCACTATCAGTATCGGCCAATGATTTTTGCCCAGGTAAACAATTCGGAACTTCATAAATAGAACTCTGAATTTCATCTTCAATGGAGTAGCTTTGTTCTTCATCATCTTCAACGGAAAATTCATCAATAGCTTGATTTAATGTTTTAAGAAGAAAAAATTTTGTTTGTTCATCAGATGCCAAAGCACCGGCAGTAATTTCGGTTGCTGTTGTTGATCGATGTTTGGATGTTAACATGTCCATATTAAAATTTTGTGATTGCTTCAATAATTCAATATTATTTTCACTTTGTACATAATTGAATTCATTTATTAATTTTTCAATTTCTTCTTGTAGGGATCGTTTTTTCAATAACTTGGCCATTTGAAATTGTGAAAAACTATTCGATTCTTTCGGTAGCAATTCAGCGTTTGTACTTTTACGATTTTTATAACTTTCACGTAGCTCTAACAGTATTTCATATCGAGTGACTGGTGGTAACAATTTAAATGATTCAGAATTAATATCGATTTCATGTAAATTTTGTAACAATGGATGATGATATGGACGGTTTTTGAAATCAATATCATAATCATCGTTATTATCAGGTTGTTTAGATAGAATTTCTTCATCCTTATCATCTTTAGATTCAAGAAAATTTTGATAAACATCTTCTTTATATGTTCTGGGGGGTAGATAGATTTGTGATGCAAACGCTTTAACACCATTGCTTGCAGATGAAATTGATTTCGCTGATGATGATGACTGAGACTGTAATTGAGAATTGATATAATTTTCCAATACATTAATTGATATTGATTTAGATTTTTGTAATTTTTTCTTAATTCTTTCTTGACGTTTTTGTACGGTACGTAGCTTAACTGTTGGACATTCACCATCAAACACAAAAATTGGTTTGATTTGATAAAATAATAATTTACACAGACGATAAAATAGACCTAATAGATGTGCGTTTTCAACACTACGTCCATGACGATCACGAAAACCTTTGATCGATTGATTGATCCAAATTGACAAATCTAATAATCAATCAATCAATTACAAAAAAAACAAAACAGAATAAGTCAATCAATCAATCAATTAAACAAGTTATTTTTTTACCAATGGCCAGAATTTTTTGATTTAACGTTTGTACATCGACTCGGGTACCAGCATCTTCTATAAGGCTCCATAATCCTGTCACTCCCATCTCTACAATCAAAAATTAATTCGGAAAAAATTTACTTAATTTCCGAAATTCATTCCACCAAATACAACAATCCAAGCAAATAAAAAAATAAACATATTTATTTAATAGTTTTGTCAATAGAAGGCATTTTTGACAGATTTTTTTTTGAATTTTTTAAAGAAATTGACATTCAAAATTGTTAAGAAATTTCCAAATGTTCATCTGCCCTATGTTCATCCAGCTTAATTGATTTTTTCTCATTTATACGATTACACCGTGGACATTGCCGATTACGACGATAATAACAATTTCTAATTGATTAAGATTTGATGGGAAATATTGATTAGAATATTTGTTCACACATTGAAAATTTCAAAAATACAATTACTTGTGATAAACAGCATTACAAACCGGGCAAATAGTTGTGTTCGGTGAAAATGGAAACAATATATCATCTTTGTTAGGGCAAAGTTCACAATAAAATCCTTTGCCGCGGCAACCCTGCAGAAAATGACAAGAATGACATTGAAAGATTATTTCATTTAAATTTGAATTATAAATCGAATTACTTCACAAGTTGTAATGTGATTGATGAATAAATTTTCCAATTCAGACAAATTACGAGCCAACGATTTCAGATCGCATATATCACAGAAAGAAAGATAATTGATTTGTTGTTCATTCAATAAATATGATCCTAATTGGCACATAATCGATATCCATTGTCGAGGTTTTGATGGTTGTTTACATAGCCAAATATATTTGTAAATATGACAAAGTTCATTTCGTAGGCGCTAATCAGAGATGAGTGAATAATTTATATTAATCAGAATGAATTATATTCAATTAATGGACTTACTTTTATTTGGATTAGTTCATCAACTAAACCATAAAGCATTGGATTTATTTCAACTAAATTAATCATGACAGCACGATCAAAATGAAATGATTTATTGCGTAAATATGATATAATTTGAAATGATACACGTGCAACTGGTTGTGGTTGAAAATCCCAATTATGTATAACACGTGCCGGTATAATTGCAACATCTCCTAAATGACATGTTTCACAAAAATAGAGGCCAGAATAATCACATAATTTTGGTTTGGATACGATTTTCGTTGAATCTTTCGGTGCTGATGGCGAAATCGATATACGACATTCTGCGCAACGGAAATCTTGATTTGCAAGACCAATTTCTGGACAAATTTTCAAAATAATACGACTCATTCTTCTTTTATAACTTTCTATTGTAACATTGACAGGTGTTGATTTCAAATCATTTCCATTATCATTGATTTTCTTAGCTTCGAAAGATGTGTTATAATTGTAAAGACGTGCATAAAATTCTTCAATAACATCATCTTCATTGATTGAATCAAAAAATAGCTTGGGACATTTACGAATATTCTTTGTTAAACAATTGAAATGAATTGTGAAAAAACAATAAACACAAACTAAATATGGATTTGATTGTCGGAATTGATTCGATGATTGCGTAGATAACACTAATGTTTGGTCAGATTGATCTTTTTTACCGAATTTGAGTGCATCGAATATATAATCATTCAATGATTTGATTGATTTTTTACAACAATGATCACAGATAAGTTGCTGCAGCGGATTCGTTGGTGGTTGACAGGTTTGACTCATTTGCCAATTAACACAACTACTAGCTAAATATGATAGATGATTTGATGTTAATAAATTCAAAAGTCGTGATATGGGCAATGAATTGTTTAACAATTCACCAGATGATGATGATGGCGGTGATAATGACAGCGGTGAAGAATTTTTTACATAATTTTTCCATATTGTTCGCAGGCGTTTTTCATTTTCAAATATATCACTGGACAACACCAGTTTATGTCCATTTATTGATTTAGAATAAGAATATATTCTTTTAAAAAATATTGGATTATCATCTATTGTTTTTTATGTGATTGAAAATAAAAATAAACAAAATTATTTCTTGAGCATTTCATGTCAAAGATTACCTGAAAGTTCATTTTTTAAATCATCTAATTGTGATTGTGATGGTTCTTCATTCATTTTGAAATGATTGAATTCATTTTCTTCCCTAAGGTCAATTAATTTTGCTTTTAAATCACAGATTTTCCTTACTAATTGTCGCTTTGTTTCATCATAATTATTATTGATCATCATTGGATCATCGTTTGATTTTAATAATTCCAATTGTTTACGATATTTTTCAATAGTCAATTCAATTTGTTCATCACGTTTCAAATTTGAATATTCTAAATCATTTAGATAATCAATTTCTGAATTAATACTAAAATGATCTTCATCCAATGATAATGATTGTTGTTGATTATCATTATTAGTATGTTGATTACGTCGTGGATTGATTTGTTCATCGATGCAATCATTATTATTAATGATAATGGAATTTAATGAATTCGAAGAGATGGAATTTGAATCCATTCTTTTCCGTTCATTATTTAATTTTTGATTACTTCAAAATGATTTTATCTGCATCAACAGCTGTTAATTCTGGTTAATCAAAATAAAAAAAAAATGTAAACAAAAAATCAAAACAAAACACATTTCAAACTGCAACAGTAACAAAACTATCCATAGACAATGTTTGACAATTTTTGTGCTAAATAAATTGTGGGCAGATATTTTCATATTTTGATCGTAATTAATTGATTTAATATTTCATAATTGGACATAAGCAAAGAAGAAGAAAAAATGTCACATCTTAATTCTGGTCGTTTAAATTTATCATCATTACGTGATTTTCAACGTACCGATCTATTTGCATTGCTTGATTCAATCAATGGAACGAAAGCAATTGTTTGGGATCAACCATTGATCGCACCTTTTGAGCTGATCAGTAATATCAAACAATTAATGGAACATAAAGTTGTACAAAATTTAAAATTCGATACAGTAAGAACATCGATGATTGAGGCGCAAAATATTCTTTATTTTATTAGGCCAAATTTAAGCTATATGAATACAATTGCCGGTAAGGTTTTTTTTATATTTAATACAATTATTGACTGATATGATATTTTATATCCATAAAAAGACGATATACGTGCATCGGAATCAGTCCGTAATTGTAATTTCCATATCATATTCATACCAAGAAAATGTATTTTATGTGAAAGAAAATTGGAAACATTAGGTGTATTTGGTTCCGTCACATCAATCGAAGAATATTCACCAGATTTTTTCATATTTGATTCTGATCTTATTTCACTTGAATGGCCACTTTGTTTTCGTGAATGTCATCTGGATACTGATTATTCATCATTATATCAGCTAGCCAAATCTTTAATAACATTACAATGTGCCTTTGGCATCATCCCAACTGTCTATGGTATTGGTCGTCTATCTAAAATTCTATTCGATTATATGAATAAAATGAAAAGTGAATTGATTAGCATTGAAAATAATGTTGTTTCACTCATAGATCAATTGATCATAATTGATAGATCTGTCGATCTGCTATCACCAACAATAACACAGCTGACATATGAAGGATTATTGGATGAAATTTATGGAATTAATCAAACAGCTATTCGTTTGCCACCGGAAAAATTTATGACCGATGATGATCAACAAACAACGTCGACGACCATGAAACAGTCACAAGTTGGAAAATTTCATCTTAATTCAGGTGATGAACTATTCAAAAAACTTCGCGATCTATATTATCTGCGGGTAGGTCCAGTTTTGCGCGTCTCTGCTAAAAATTTAGCCATGCAATTCGATGAACGACGTACAGCGAAAACGATCAGAGAAATTAAACAATTTGTCGAAAAAATACCATATCTTCAGCGACTTCGAAATTTACAAGCCAATCATACTTCGATGGCCGAATTAATTCGTGAAGTAACCGACCGTGAAGATTTTTTTGAAAGAATTTGCGTGAGTATTAATTCAAAGGTCATCCATTTCTCATTAATCACTTTTTCTATTAATTTTTACATTAACTGGTCAATTATCAGTGTGAGAATGAAATGTTGAATTGCTTCGAAATAGACTCAATAAATCCATTCATCGAAACCTGTATTGCTCGTTCAGAAGATATAATAATTGTTCTAAGACTAATTCTGTTGCAAACAATTTGTGCAAATGGTCTTAAACAGCGAACTCTTGATTATTATAAACGTGAAATTGTACAAACATATGGATATCAACATTTATTGACGCTACATTTATTGGAAAAATGTGGCCTTTTACGAATATCGAATGGTTATGGTATATCATATTCAGGGCTGCGAGTTAAATTTCGTTTGACTAAAGAATCATCGTCGAAAAATTCCACAAATAATAATTCAAATGGCGATAATCAATCATATCAAGGACAAGTTCATGAAATTTATTTTCCATTCACAGCTCGTATCGTACAACACATTGATCAATTTGGTTTCAGATCATTTAATGATGCATTCAGTAGACATTGTAAATCTGAAACGAACCTTACTAATAACAATAATGCTGAAATTTATAATCAATACATTGTTTTCGAAGAAAATCAATCAACAGGTAATTTACGACGTCGTCGTAATTCAGACACAACATCAATACAATCAACATCGGAAACCAATGAAAAATTGGTGATGGTTTTATTCGTTGGTGGCTGTACTTTTACCGAAATATCTGCATTACGTTTGCTGGCACAAAAAGAAGGAGTTAATTCTGAATATATCATTGCAACAACATCCATTATTAATGGCCGAACATTTCTGCAATCTCTCGCTGATACATTATCGGTATCGACAAAGGCAAAAAATTTCAAATGATTTCATTCAACGAAAATATTGAATTCATGATAATTCATTTGTAATTTATTAAAATAAACAATTTTAAAATTTTTTATTTTTAGATTGTCCGAAAAGTTCTTGCCGATTTTCTAATGATTTTCTATGATGTAACCAGCAAAAACTTTGCGGACAACCTATTAATTTTCCTCAAAAGTTGGCTGCCCCTCAATAATCCGATGGACTTGATTTTTTTCGAACTGTCATTTTTCTAAATGCCATAAAACGGTCAGATTTTGAATTGTATTAAAATAGAAAAATATTTATTAAGGTTCAAATTATTATTGAAAAAACAAAGCTTGAAATCATTCAAAGAGAAATAAATAATTTACACTGTCTATTGTTTGTTGTTTTAATAGCCAAAGCAAGCAAAAATCAACATGACCAGTTTAATAGATGGATGAATATGAATAATTAATAATAATAGTTGACTGATATGATCAAATGAGTGATATGATTTAATTACTCTAAGAAAATAGAATGTAAATATAATCTCAAGAAAACAAAAGATGAAATTATGATAATATATATCTATTAGATTGTCCGAAAAGTTTTTGTCGATTTTCCAATAATTTTCTACGATATAACCAGCAAAAAATTTTCGGACAACCCTAATATTTAAAACGAACAAAATTAGAACATTTCGTTCATTTATTTTTATTTTGTTTAAATATGATTCATAAATATAAATAGTAGCAATGATGATGACATTGATAATAACAATGGCATTTTTTCATTTCATTGGCATATCATATATTTTTATTTCAAAGATGATTAAACACATTTACTAAAGTTATAATTGGCCTTTGTCATTGTTTTTTCTGGGTAAAAGAAATATTTTCTTTTCTTTTATTTTATTGAACATATGCCTTAAATAGCGTCATCATCATTAATATCACCGTTGGCTATCTTCAAAATATTATTTTTTTCTTGGTGCTGATTTATGACTGCCGGCATCAAATATCATCATGTTATTGGAACCAACCATATAATATTCATTAACACAAGTTGTGATCCAATGATTTATTTTTGTGCATGTCTTATATATTTATACATATGTGTATGACCTAATTCACAGTTTTTTTCATCACTTTTTAGTGCTTTAAAATCTATCAATTTATGAAGTAAGTTGTCCGAAAAGTTTTTGTCGATTATATCGTAAGGAATTATGAGAAAATCGACAAGAACTTATTGGACAATCTAATATGCATGAATGTTTTGAGATATATTTTCCATTTCCATTCCACATACATACAAACTGGTTTATTTAAATGCTTTTTGTCCCGAAATTGATACAGAGAAATGGAAGAGTTCAGGTGAAAATATGGATAAATTGAATGAATGATGGCTCTTTTCTGAATGAATTTCCATGTCTATTTTTCCATCATCCATTTTGTATTTCTCTTTTCGCTGATTGATTGAAATCTATGATCAATTGGTAAGGACAATGTACAAGAACAACAAAACATGATCATAATAATAATGCTTTCGATTTATTTATCTTATATCACATAGAAAACATGGGCCCATTGTATTGTATTATTAAGTATCATTGATTCTCTTTTAGGTATTTTTCCATTTTAAATTTCCCATTTTGAAACCATAATTACCATACATGTGTTCATCATCATGGTTCAAATGATGATCAAATGCATCATCATGTGTGTTTTTGGCTTAAACTTTCTCTTTTGACAGGTTTAATATATATTTCATTCTCTCTTTTTACCATCCTTTATACATTTACAGAATCAATTTGTTTTCGATGTGAAATGAAAAACAACAATAATTTAGCCAATTTTCTTTAGATATTTAATACACAGTTTTCATATTTATTTATTTGTATATTTGTGATATTCAATTGTAAATAAAAAACAAACATATCTTTGATTTTGTATTTGTCCAAAAATAATTAGGTACTTATCTATTTATTGGCATACATCATTGATCATTTAATCATCCATTCATTCATTCATTCATCGATCGATTCATTCATCCATTCATTCTATTCATGAACCAAACCAACAAATGAAAATGGTCTTAAAAAGAAAATGAATAAAATCTCAAAAACATCATCATTTATTTCGACTATGCAAAGACTATACAAATCAATTAGGTAAAGCAAATCCATTTTTGAATCAATTTTTGATTTGTTTTGTTTGGTTCGGTTTGATTTGATTGTACCGAAAGAAAAAATAGATCATCACTGTCATTTTCATCAGTGCATCGACTGAGATTTGGCCAATAATTTAGCCATAAATAAGAGTCAAATTCACGAAAATAATGATGTTTGAACATTCAATTGGTGAAACTTTGATTTTTAAAAGTGAATCTTAATCAATATTTTTCCATTTAGTTTTGCAATGAAACTTATAGTTTTCAATGAAAACATGGAGATTGTTTTGTTTTATTCATGTTCATACGAAATTCTTATTAAATTTATTCATAAATCACCATCAATTCAAATTCAAATTGAATAAAAAAATATTCATGGACACATTTAAACAAGAAATGAAATGAAATTTTCATGAATTTTAAATCGATGGAAAATTCACTGATAATTTACGAAATTCAACTGCCACACGAAAATTTCAATTTAAATTTCATCAATTGCCATTCCAGAAACAGAAGAAATTCAACATATTCAAACACAGCCATTGAATATAAAGCCATGATAAATCAAACATTTTGTTGAAGCATTCATTTTGTGTTTTCCAAAACACAATTTCCTTGTGTTGTCCTCTCAAATTCATTAAGTTAAATTCATCAATTTAATTAGAAAAAACTCTGTGTAAATACAATGCACGAATTGATTTGAATTATTGTGATGTCAGTGCTAATTCAATGAAACATCTTCTACAACGATTTGTGATTTGAGCAATTGACGCCGAAATCTGCCACGA
Organism: Psoroptes ovis; assembly: GCA_002943765.1. Classification (NCBI taxonomy): domain Eukaryota; kingdom Metazoa; phylum Arthropoda; class Arachnida; order Sarcoptiformes; family Psoroptidae; genus Psoroptes; species Psoroptes ovis. The sequence goes on along the minus strand of PQWQ01000030.1, from coordinate 183,109 downwards.
TCATTGTGATATCAACTCGTTTTTCTCCAGTCTTAATTTGTTCAAGCAAATTCTTGAACCATGGATCCAGAGAAAACGGTTAAGGCCAATTACTTAATAACTTCAACAACAAATAATGATGAATCGAAATCATCATTTTCAAATTTGATTCATCGCTCAAAATTAAATATTTCAATATTTATTATTATCATTATATTGTTGATTCCTAATAATAATCATCGATCGATGATGATTAATTGTGATATATTTAGTTCGACAGCAACCATTCAAAGTTTAATGCACCTGTAAGTATATTAATAAATATTTGTAATGTAAAAATATTTCTAGATCACATAAACATCCTTTGCATGATGAAATTGTTTAATTAAAAACATTCCCGAACAATTTGTTTACATTTAACAACAAAGATACCGACCATTTCAAATCATAAATTCCATAAATGCATAAACATCCGATAGCTAAATCGACTGATTAGTCAAAACAAAATTATTAAAACATTTTCAAAAACACAAATCATATAAAAACTCTAATCAAACATTTCAAAAGTCGTCATATTAAAATCAAATCATTATGACTAAAAATATAGTCAAATCATTATGACCAAAATTATTAACAAAAACAAATTTATCAAAATGAACTTATAATCTCGTGAACAAAATAATAAACTTAAAACTTATAAAAATTATAAAAATTTTTATTTATATTTCATATATTTAAGTTATTATTTTCTTTATCGAACTACCCAGTAAACAGTAAACAGTGTGAACAGGTGAAGACAGTAATAATTACCTGAATATATGTTTGAAAGGCATAAAAACATATGCACAGTATAATTATCTCTGTTCGATAATCGAAGATGATTTTTAAGATTTTTGATGTATTCAAATACAATACTATTTTTAATGATCATCTTTGAAACTAGAAGAAACTATTAATAATTATATTAGATTGTCCGAAAAGTTCATTCGGCTTAATCGAATAGAGTTGCACACGAAAATCGGCCAAAACTTTTCGGACAACTACCTAATATTTTGATTTATTCAATTCTATTCTTAATAATCAAATTATGTCATTTAATTAATTAATTATTTCCTTATTTCTCCATGGATGAATTGTTTTTTATCGAAAAAAAACAAAAAACACTAAATCAATCAACAAGTGAACGGCATTTGGTTACTTCCTTAACATTGTATATGGAAAATTTAGAAGAAACAGCGAATCAAATTAAAACGTATGTGTTTTAAAAGAATTTGCCTTTGTCTCATTTTTATTTTCAGTCTAATTACTGTGGAATTTAATTATTTAATCCTAAAACCAATCCTAACCCTTTCGAACCCAACATATTCGAACCTTTTTTTTTCTTTAAATTTTCAAAAATATTTATTACATTTTTAACCTCGAAACAAATCAATTAGATATTTAAATGAATTTGCATATTCAGCCGGACAACAAAAATATGCCGGCACATTTGCTGATAATTTAATGAATAATCCACTGCAAGCATATCAATTAGTCAAACGACTAACAATAAATTGGAATAAAATATTAGGTTCACATAAAAAAGATGAATATTGGCAACAAATCAATCACCTAATGAGTAGTTATAGTACCTTATTACCTAAACAAGAAGATTTGAATGGTGCTGCGCTAGCATTGATACGTCTGCAAGATACATATAATTTAAGTTTAACCGAGTTGGCTGATGGTTACATAATGGGCAGAGATTCATCCATTAGATTATCAGGTAGAATTTTTCATTAAGGTTTAATTCACCATTTCTATTTTATTAAATTACCCAAAGCACGAGATTGTCTTTATTTGGGCAAAAATGCATTCAACAATGGCTATTATGGCCATTCGTTGGAATGGTTTGATGAGGCATTAGTGCGTGCCTATCAAGAAGGAAATCGTACAGCATCCGTCGATGAAATTATACCATTCTATCAATTAGCGATTGAATATGTAAGTAATTATATAAATGATTCTGACGTTTTTTAAATATTGAAACTTTCTTGAAATCATTCATTTCAAAGATTGATCGCTTAGATAATGAATTGAAACAACAAAATTACACCAGAAATTCGGATAAACTTAGGGTGTTTGAAAATGATAATGAAGATTATAAACATTATCAAATGTTGTGCCGTGGTGAAAATTTTCCAATGACCGTAAGTTCATTTTTTTTATTGCCATCATCCATTAGAAATTAGGGAGAAAAAATAGGCTAATCAGCTTTCAAATGGACAAATAAAATGAAAAAGTGAAAAAGTAAAAATTTTAAAATTCCAATTGTTATTCATTCGCAGACTGAAGAATTGAAACGAAAAGCAGCGAATCAACGTTGTTATTATTCGACAAACAATGGCCATCCATATTTAATACTAAAACCGCTGAAAGTAGAACAATTTAATGCCGAACCATTTATTGCAATGTATCATGATGTCATAGGTGATGGTGAAATTGAAAAAATAAAATATTTGTCAATGCCAATGGTAGGCAGATTTATTCATTCATTTATTTATTTATTTTTTAAAATTTAATCAATTTTTGCCAATTAAAAAAAGCTGACTCGTGCACGTGTTTTGACCGATGATAAAGATAATGAAATATCGACAGTACGTGTTTCGCAAACAGCATGGTTTGCCGAATCAAGTGAACCATTGATTTGGCGATTAAATCGTCGTATTGAAGCAATAACTGGTTTATCAGTGAATATGAATAAAAGTGATTGTGAATTAGTACAGATTGCCAATTATGGTATTGGTGGTCATTATGTACCACATTATGATTATCTTATCAAAGATAAACCAGAAAATTTACGTGTAAACATTTCGGAGAAAGACCGATATGCTGGTGATCGTTTAGCTACATTCATGTTTTATGTATGTTTCTTAATTTATTTCCTTTAAAAATTGTATTATTTCTAATTATTTCTTACATTTTTTAATATTACCATCCCACAGTTATCTGACGTTGAAGCTGGAGGTTCGACAGTATTCACTCGGCTTGGTATTCGTGTTGATCCCGTCAAAGGAGCTGCAATATTTTGGTATAATCTTCGCCGAAATGGTGAAGGAATTATCGACACAATACATGGTGCATGTCCAGTTTTGATTGGTGAAAAATGGGGTTAGTTTTCTTATTTCTTTTGTTTGATTTATTCATCTTGTGATAATCATTAAAATGAATTAATAAATTTCATTATTTATTTCACATACAAAAACAGTTGCCAATTATTGGATTCGTGAACATGGTCAAATGTTTCATCGGCCTTGTAGTTTAGATCCGAATAAATAAAATGGTGATGGGGAGAGGAGAAAATAACAAAGATTAAATAATAAATAAACCAAGATTAATTTTCCATGTGTAATATTTTGTTAACATTTCATTTATGATGTTGTCCGAAAATTATGTTAAATTTTCAAATATTTTTTCAATTATAGTGAACCGGCAAAAACTTTTCGGACAACCAAAAACAAAATAAAAAAAATGTATTTTTACACATCGTCTTTAATTTTTTACATTCAAATCTTAATCAAAGATAATCGACTAAAAACTTGATTAGTTTTGATCTTAAATATGAACATTTTTGTTTGTTTGTTTGTGACTGTTATTTCTTTCTATTTTCTTATTTTTTTTATTCATTCATCAAACATAAAACAACAACATTTTTCACTTAAATAATTTATTGTTTTAGCCATTATTTTATTTTGATATGATGATCATAAATGATTTAAACAATATTCATTACCGACCAGTCAAACACAAAACTTAATCAGATTTCTTCATTTTGGTCTTCCTTTTTCCAAGAAAAATACTTCCTGCTATTTTTTTTTTTTTTTTTTTTTTGGTCATTAAACTACTACTACTAAATGCAATATGATATTTTTCGATGAAAACACAATCATACATCATTTAAAGAAAAACTCATGTACAAAAGAAAATAATTGTTTCTTATTATCTTATTATTATATTAAACTGTCCGAAAAGTTCATTCGGCTTAATCATAATAGAGTTGCACATGAAAATCTGCCAGAACTTTTCGGACAGCCTAAATAAATTGATATATTCATATTCAAATTGTTGTATGTATTAATATCTATTTGAAAATGAATTTCAATTTTCAAATAATGGCTTAAATCATGACATGAATTGAACAATTGAATAAAATATAAGTGAAAAGGTTTGCATATTTTTTTCTGAAAAATTTAAGTTTATTGATCAAAATCTAAAATGAAAAATAGAAAACAATAACCATTATCTACTGCAGCAACATCGTGATATATTTTATATTAATATTTAGTTCATAGCCATATAAAACATAATGATTTATTGTCATTCATTTTGATGAAATGGAAAGTAAATTTTGAATTTCGCTTATTTGATTTATTTTTGTTAAAAGTGTATTCTGTTATTATTATTTTATTTATTATTTTTGTATGGCATCTGTTGATGCACTTTGGCACATCTTAAAGAAAAAAAATCTTCAAAATAAGAATCTTTTTTTAGTTCTTCTTAAAGAATTTCCACTGTTAACTGAATTCATTATATTTGATTATCTAAATTAAATGTTTTTCCGTTTAGTCTGTTCATTCATTCATTTATATTCTTAAAAAATGAATAGTTAAATCATCATCATCATCATCATTGATGTCATTTATCCGTCATCAAAATTTGCTACTATATATTTAATGATTATGGCTTATAATAATTGAAAATAATGAGATATTATTAGGCTGTCCGGAAAGTTCTGGCCGATTTTCATGTGGCAACTCTATTGTCATTGAGCCGAATGAACTTTTCGGACAACCTAAATAAATTCAATTGCCAACTAAAACAATAAACAAAATTCTTCGCTAATAAAAAATAAATCTCAAAGCATCCATCCGTTACTGTCGATGTCATAAAGCGAACATTGAACACATTTGAAAATTATTTAACATAGTTGTACAATGTGTGCATGTGCATCATGCACACAAACAAATACTAAAAATAAACTCCTGTTGCTACTTGTTGTTGCTGGTGAATGTTGAATATATTCAAATTTTTGTTTTGGCTTTTAAACATCCTGTGCATGAATATGATGCCCGAAAAATAATTCAAAAATTAAAAAATGTCTGAATTCAGACACAGGCATCACACTGGGTAAATTTTAATTAAAACTAAAAAAATTAAAACATTTAAGAAAAAGCCAAGAAAATTATTAGATTTTTGCCCAACAAGGGATTTAATGGGTAAGTAATCAGTGTGAATTGTGTTTTGGTGAATAATTTTCATTATTTTTTTGTTCATTATTTTCATTAATTTCAATTGTTTTTGATTGACAAAATAAATTTTTCTGTATTTGAAATTGAACAGAAAACAAAAACAAAATTCGAGATAGGCACCGTTTAGTGCCATTTGATTTGATTTTATTTTTTGAAAAATTGTGTTTTAATAGTTCAGTGTGTGTGTGTTTTGGTTCCCATAAAATTCAAATCAGCCAAGATGCATATATTAATGCAAATATTAATACGCATTTTAAAAAAATGCAAAGAAGAATTTACATGCGCCCAATATTTTTATAAATGTTAAAGTTTATGTGTATTATGTGTAATATATTTGTTTGCATGTGTTAATCATGATTAACACACGAAAACACACATTTGAATGATGATGATGATGCTATTCTTGAATTATATTTGAACACAGCAATCATCATAAACATTGAAAAAATCATCAAAACAATTTTTAAAATTAAAACAATTTTAAATTTCGCCTATGTTTGTATTATTATCTTCCAAATATTTTCAAATATTTCAAATATATTTTTACCAAAATTCAATGAGAAATAACCCGAACATTTGAATTTAATTTTAAATTAAAATTATGTTCGATAATCCATGGTGAATATTGAATGAAAATGATAATGAATTGCATTCATTTATATCGTTGTGTTTGTGTGTTTTTGATCTTAAAATATCGGATATTCAAATTGAAAAATAATGAAAATTAATCGAAATAATCAAATTGATCAAGTGAATATCGATTGTTTTATTATTTTATTTTGAAATTTTTAAATTTGAAATATTTAAATTTTCTTTGAAAAGTTCATAATAATTAAACCATTAGTTTCACTTTTACATTCACACACCAATCTACGACCCTTAAAAAACCATGAAAAATTTCGAGTGTACGATGGTTGTTTCTCATGTGAAAATTTTGAATTTTTAAATTGACATTTTTTCCATATTTTTCAATGAATTATGTGTGTGAAAATCACTGTGAACCGCTGCTTATCTCATCACAATTATAAATTCATAATTTAGATTAATGAAAACAGCAGAAATTCTTCGAAAATATTTCTTAAAAAATTTCAATTCTTGAATTTTGTTTGAATGAATGAAAAGAAATTTTCCATTCATTCTTGAATACACTCCCGCACAATATCAATTTGGTTAATTTACACCAAGAATAAATCAATAAAAACAGTGTTTGTTAATTGCAATAATTGAATTGAAAATTCTTGAATTATTTCTGTTGTGAAAAGTGAGAAAAAAATGTATGTTGAAATGTTTATTTTGTTTTGTTTCATTTGTTGTTTATTTGTGAATATTTGCATTCATTACATGTGTTTGTATATAAATATGCGCAAATAACAAGAATTCCTTAAGAATTTTATTATTTTTTGTGATTTTTGCCTTTGAAAAAAAAATTCTGTAAACAATTTAACATTGATGATGATGATGATTGATCAACAACAATGCTAATTCAATTATTATTACCACAGTTATTAATGTTTGATTTTTTTTTTGAAAAATTCAATCAAATTTGAAAAATTTGAAATAAAACAGATTCATGTGATTCTTGTGATTTCGTTTGAATATTTGAGTGAGAGAAATTTAAAATTCAAAATTTTAAAATGAATTATTTTTGAAAAAAAAATAAATTTTCTATTAGGCTGTCCAAAAAGTTCATTCCGGTTAATCGAATATAGAAGTGCAACAAGAAAATAGGCCAGAACTTTACGGACAACCTAATATTTTTCAATAATAATAAGTCAATGTCAATTGATTTCGATCATCATATATCTGACTTGTTGATATTTTTGACTCTGAAAATTATCATCCAAAACACATTTTGACACATCTGTATTTATCTCTCAAATATTGAAATCATCAAAAATGATTTGAATCGGAAACAATTAAGAAAATCTTTCCTTAAAATAATCCATCTTCATGTGGCACGTGTCACACAGGCAGTTTCTTCAACTTTAAACTCCTCTCGAAAAGATGACACGCGCCTTTCACCAAGATTTGTTTCCGTTTGTAATGTGTGTGTGTGCATAGTATGAATGAAGTTATATTTATTTTTTCAAATTTTATTAAAAAATAAAACATCATTTGTCCATCATTTATAATTCACCAGATACAAGCAAAGATTGGTTGTTGTAGTTATGTCTTAGAAATGAATTCAATTGAATTGTCAAAATTATAAAAAATTCTTGTAAAAGCGAAATAAAAAACCAAAATCAATCAAGACCATATGGTCTACAGATGTGTGTCTCTGTGTTAAAATTTGATTTCAGATATTGAATTTCTTTTCATTTCATTTTTTTCAGTTTTAAATGTTTTTTCCAACTAAACTAAGAAATTTTGGAGTAAAAAACATATTTAAAGACTTTTATATTTTTCTAGGATTTTCTAAGACATACACACATGCACACACACATGTGTGAATGCATACAGCAAAAAACTGAAAATAGCAATGAAAAAGAAATATTAGAGGGTTGTCCGAAAAGTTAATTCCGATTAATCGAGTAAAGTCGTTCATAAAAATCGGCCAAAACTTTGCGGACAACCCCTAAATAGATTTGTCTTTTACAATTTTACAAATACATATTATTCATGTTTGTTCATCATCATCATTTTTGTTTATTTATTCATTCATTTATTTATTTCTTTCTTTAAAAACAAATTCATTTGCATAGATTCATACAATTTAAGATGAAAAAAAACACATTCTCATTCATTGAATTTTTGGATAATCAACGGGACACACAAAATGAATGAATGAATCCAACAAGACCAATCCAACCAACGAAGTTGTTCGCTGTTAATCAATAATGAATAATGTAAAATAATGACCGACCCATCCGACCCATCTTTCATGTTCAAATTGACATAAAACTTTTTTTCTTTTATTTTTTGGTCACCAATTCAAATCACCCAAATGTTTTTCTTGTGTTATTATCATCATTGAATTCATTGAATTGTGAACTTGTTTATTTCGTGATTATTCGGTGTTGTTGTTGGTGCCCATAGAGGACAAACAAAAAGTGACAATTTTATTTTTCAGCAAATTTTTGAAATTTGTGTTTCTTTAAATCATTTCATCAATTTGAAATTTTAAAATTTCAAATTTTTAAATGTTACACTAACAGTATTATTCATCATCATCATCAGTGTTATATTTTGATTCAATCCACTTTCCATTCGTTATATTTCATTCGAGCTTAATTTGATCAATTTTTGTGAATAAAAAATTTTTGAAATTAATTTATCATGGCCCATATTCGATTCAATCATTTCATCATAATTATAATCATCGATATTATTTCATTTTTATCGATCGCAGATTCCATGATTCCAGTAGACAATGATAAAAGTAAGTGCTAAATGTATTCTGAATTTTTCCAAAATCCAAAGATTTCAATGATTCAATGATTGAAATTGAAATTGAAATTGATTGATTTCAAATATTATTTTCTCCAAATAAAAGATAATAATATAACAATATCGATACGACAACAACAAAAGAATCGTTCAAAATCAAATCATTTCGTTCGTGAACTGGATCAAAATATTACATTCAATTGTCGTGTTGATTTAGATTTTATTAAAAATGATGACCACAACGACGATAATGACAATGGAAAAAATTTACAAATAAAAAGATCATGGCATCGAGCAAATGGCCAATGGCTAGGACCATCAATTTCATGGAAAAATGGAGTGAAAAAATTAATCAGCTCGATTAATGATCAAAGATATCGATTTCAATCAATTATCAGTGATAATTATAATAACAATGATGATAATGTGGTTGATGATGAAGCATATTTATTAAAAATAAAACATTTAAATTTAAATGATAATGGCATCTATTATTGTTCAGTTTGGGTTGTGAATAAAATAGATCAAAATCTATTGTCAAAAAATATAACATTTCAATATGAATTGAAAATTATTGATAAATCATCAAATGTTAATGTTGATTATCATAACAATAATAATAATGACAATGATGAGATCATTCAATCAAAATCAATAGCCTTACCACAACAGCAGCAGCAGCAACAATTTTCTGATTCACAAAAATCAATAATTGATAAATCGAATTCGAATGATAATAATAATAATAATTATAATTCGAATGATGATATTAAAATTAATAATTCTATCAAAGATTCGGAATCATCATGGTCATTTTTAGATAGTCTACATGAGAATATAATCAATAGTAATGATTATGTGGATATAATCAATGATACTTATGATGATGACGGTGATGAAGAAGATGATGACGATGATGATTATGTAGCCAAAGATTTAGATGAAGAAGAATTTGAAGATTTCCCGTTGAATTGTAAGCAATCATTGATTAATTCATTTATGGGTTTTAATTTTATAATTTCAAAATAAAAAATAAAAATATTTTAGCCGAACCAAAATATATTGAAAATGATGGAAAAGAATTTCATATTTACAATGTTTCCGAATTTCCATCGATTATGCAAATGGAAAAACCATCTGGTCATTTGGTCAAATTACGTTGTCCAATACGTGGTCATAAAAATAATACCCGATATCGTTGGTTTAAAGGTGCCAAATTGCTGAAAGGTTTTACACGTAATGATGGTGAAAGTGTAAGTTGAAAGCTCGAATTTGAAAATATTGAATATTTGTTTAACTTTGATTTTCTCAAGATGAAAATCGATAAATGGAAATTAGATTTGGAAAATGTTGGCGAATCAGATTCGGGTAATTATTCATGTACTGTTCAAAATCCATTTGGTCAGTATAATTTTACATTCGATCTGCGTGTACATTGTAAGTTTTTGTGAAGAAATAATTTCTAGTTTTTAAGAAAAGAAATTAATCTCAAATTTCACCACCAAAAAGATTCTTTAAGACATCCACCGGTTCTGACAAATTTAAATGTTAAAATTAATAATACAATTCGTACGGGTGAAAATATAACATTCGATTGTCATTATCGATCATCGGTGAATGCAAATTTCAGTTGGTTTCGTGTTTATCCAAATCAAACATATCAAAAAATTAATGTAAGCTTATTTTGTTTAATTTTGAAAATAAATGTTTGAAATGATTCATTATTTAATCAAATGATTAAAGGGTTCATGGTTAATGTTAACATTAGTGAATGTCAGTACAAATGATAGCGGAAATTATACATGCATCGTTAGCAATCGTTATGGAACAATTGAACGTTATTTCTTATTGAATGTTATTTCAGGTATGTTTTTGTTTAATCTTTTTCTTGATCCGTTCATTTTCATTTTAAAAAGGGTTATTACTCATCAAAATTGTAATATTTTTTTTATGCCAAATTTTTGAAAATTCAAAAATTTGTACAAACAAATCGAGTTTAAAGTTATGCAAAATATTTTTTGCTAAAACAAATGTAAATGTAAATCGAAATTTTTGCTTCGATTTCCATCAATTTCGGTTGTTTTATTTAGGGTTTGTTTATATAATAATGACATAAATGTACAAATGTTTGTGTGATTAATAGACTTGAATTTTTGCTTTTAAATTTTCATATTATGGAACCATATTCGGGTTTACCAAATTTCGGATTTTGAATTAGTAATCAAATTTACAGCGAAAAAAAATGTGTATTAACAAAAACAAAAATAGCATTTGTTTAATTTAATTTTTCCGAATAATAATAATTATTATTATAAACAATTTACTTAATAATAATAATTATAAGGTTTACAGTTTTAATTCGTAGTTTTAAAATTGATTTTCGTAATTTTACAATACGAAATTCCATTCAAAACTACGAATTTAAAAATTTAAACCCTGTATTATTATTATAAACAAATGATGAATTCGAAAGCATCATCATTCACCATTTTCGAAATATCAATGATCATCAATGATTATGATAATTCATTGTTTTTGTTTTCAATTTTCGAAAACATTGGCAACTTTGATTGCCAAAATTTCGATGCCGGAATTGAATTTTCATCATCATCATTTTATACAAAGATAAACAAATAAATTGCAAACATGTTGAATTCTCTCTCGAAATATCAAACACGCATGTCAAATACCTACAAAATTAAATTTAAAATTTTTGAGATGAATGTTAGATAATCGATAGAGGGTCAGGGATAAAAACTAATACAATTTTCCAAACTAAGAAATATTTGAATTCAATTTTTTCTTCATTTTACCCCAAATTTTGTAGAGACATTTTCATTAATGCCATATGTACAACACATGTTATTGATTCTTTGTTCATTAATATTATCGGCAACAATTTTGATCGCGTATATCGTATACAATAATAATCGTTTACAAACAAATAAAAAGATAACAATCGTTGCACAGAAAAGTTTTATAATTAAAAAGAAAATAATATTGGAAAATCCAATGTGTTATGATCAGGATAATCATCATCATGATAATAATAATAATGGCCTATTGATTAATAATGAATTAGGCAATATGTTAATCGATTCAAAAGGATCATCGTCAACGTTCGATATGTTTTCCCCATTAGTTAAAATTGATTGTGAACATATTCTTATTGATTCAAATGATGAAGATTTGTTGAAAAAATCCGGTATGACACAATATGAAATACCATTGGATAAAGAATGGGAAATGGATCGAACAAAGTATGTTTGCTTTGCTTTTGCAAATCCAATTTTTTTTCCTCTGTTGACAGATGAAATTTTAAAATTAATTTTTTTAAATCTCAAAAAAAGTGTCAAAATCTACTGGAAAGAAAAATTAGGCGAAGGTGAATTCGGTACAGTTGTTAAAGGTGAATTAAATGATACAATTTATCGAACAGAAGTTGCTGTCAAAATGCTCAAAGATGGACATTCGGATGATGAAATGATTAATTTAATTTCCGAATTAGAGGTGATGAAACGTATTGGAAAACATCGTAATATAATCAATTTAATTGGATGTTGTACACAAAACGGTACATTTTTTCACTTAATTTATTTTATTTTTATTAATTTAAAATTCAATTCAATTATTTTCGTCGAAAAATCTATAATCCTCAAACGAATTGGATTTTTTTTTAATAAATAAATATTTTTCTGTCTTATCTATTTAGGACCATTATGGGTATTGGTAGAGTATGCACCATATGGAAATCTTAGAGATTTTCTTAGGAAAAAACGAGAGGAAATGATTTTATTGAAAGCAGAGCAGCAGCAACTGCAAAATGTCAATGGTGGACAAAGAGAACTACATTATGTTCCTGAAATGTTTCAACATAAACAACATCAACAGCAGCAGCAGCAGTCTGAAACAAAAACAACTTCAATTCTAACATTATTAGATCTAGTCAATTTTGGATTTCAGGTTTGTTGTTTTCATTGAAGAAATTTTTGCATTAAAATTTATTTCGAAAAAAATAAATAATATGCCCAGATTGCCCGCGGTATGGAATATTTGTCGTCAAAGCGTTGTGTACATCGTGATTTGGCGGCTCGTAATGTACTTGTATGTGAAAATAATGTATTGAAAATTGCCGATTTCGGGCTGGCAAGACGTATACAAGGTGATTATTATCGTAAAACAACCAATGGTCGTTTACCAATCAAATGGATGGCAATAGAATCATTAGAAAATCAAGTTTACACTACACAATCAGATGTATGGAGTTTTGGTATTTTATTATGGGAAATAATGACATTAGGACGTACACCGTACCCGGGAATTAATGTACAAGAATTATGGAAACGTCTTGAAAGTGGATACCGTATGGAACAGCCTATCAATTCGGATGAACAAATATATACAATTATGCGGCGATGTTGGCAAAAGCAACCAAGCGAACGTCCAAGTTTTTCACAGTTAGTCAAAGAAATCGATCAAATATTATGTTTCTATGCCGACAGAGTATGTAGACTATCTTTATATAATTATCTATAACCTTGATACATTTTCTACTTTATTTTACATTCATGATGTGAAACTAATGGTTTAAAAACTATATTTTTTTGAATTTCATTTTTAAAATCAAAAATGTGTGTACATAGAAATATGCTACATTACATTTTACAGGCATGATCGATGTTCAATCTTCAGCATCAGCATCAAGTTCGGATGATGAAACAAATGAATCAACGATTGCTGCCACATCGGATTATGATAATGACAGGTTAAGATCAAAAGAAGAAAATAGTATTAATATTAATGAGCATCGTTATAAAAATTGGCTTGCAACACCAACGCTACCACCACCAAAATCATCATTGTCTACGAATGTAGCAGCCAAAAACAATAATTCACAATCATCATCCACCTCAGCTTTATCACCTATTGATCATTCTATTTATAACAATAATTATTATGGTAATAACATCATCAACAACAATGATCAATCATCACCTGGTGGTGGTCAATGGTTCAATATGAATACATCCATATTCAACGCTGGGGCTGGTGCTAATCAACATTATATTAATGGTAATGCCCTGCGTGAAACCTTATTGCGTGAAAAATCATCAACATTGAACAATGGTGATCATCGCAATAATAAATTGATCGGTAAAGATCATCATCGTATTTATATGAATCATGATTTGAATGAAATGCGTACACCATCATCATTTTTATTACAACCTTCTCTACAACAACAGCGAGAAGATGATATTAAAACAACATCGTTGATAATTTCACCACAGCAGTCAACAACACCATCTACTACAACAATGATCAACAAATGTTATGATTTTGATTTTTTATGTCAAAAATCCACTGATAATATTAAATCATAGCTAATCATAGACATCATCCATTGAAAATCTTTAGTGCCATCCTCAATCATACAAATATATTAGGTTGTCCGAAAATTTCTTGCCGAATTTCTAATGATTTTCTACGAATATAACCGGCAAAAACTTTGCAGACAACCTAATACAAAAAACAAACACTAATCAAACAGACAGTATCTTGAAAATTTCAAACAGAATTCGATAAAAAATCAAAGGTATCTGACCAAGGTCGTTGATCTTGTAATTTTCTACATTTGAAACCTCGAATTTCAAACAAGAATCTTTTATTTATTTATTATATTTTGGGTTTTATTATTATTTTTTAAACAAAATAAATGTGATATTTAATAATGATCATAATTTTTCTATTTAAACACATAAATACACATAAACACACATGTAAAAACACTAACACAGATACACACACCAACACCACATACACTAGTCTTTTGCACATCACAAATCAAACACAAACAATTTCCAAGCAAAAAATACCATGTTAAATAACCAAAAAAGTAATATGTTTCAATATCCGATTCTATGTATTTGATTCAAAAAAAGCAGAAAAAGACCAAAGCACTTTGATTTTTCTTTGGAAAAATGAAACGTTCCAGTCCACTGGAATCATCATCACTCTTAAATATATCAAGTGTATAGAGAGAAATGTAGGAAATGTCGTTTCTCTTGGATCATCGATCCAAAAATATTAAATATTTCAAACATTTTATATTTCATAAAAGCACACGTACACACCCCCGGTAGCGAATGAATGAATGAATGTGTAAATTTCACGAATGACCGAATGATCGCTAAGGTGTTTTGCTGTAAAAGCATGAAAGCGTGTTGAATGTCGTCTAAGAAAATGTAGAAAAATGCAGAAAAATATGAAAAATGTCAACACACTTGTCAAATACACTTGAAATTTTTTTGCTTTATTTTATTTTCTTGAAGATATTCATTTAATTTTTCATATTTATTTATTTCTTATTTCTGAAGTTTAATTTTCAAATGAAAAAACTATCATTTCTTTTGAATCACATTTACCCGACATTCAAAAATCAAAGTTCCTTTCGCACGAATGCTCGTGAATTCATTTAATGTGTTTTTCAATGTATTTTCAAAGTGTAATGTGTGTAATTTGGCCCAAAATATTCAATCAAATTGACCGTTTTTTGCATGTATTAGTTTATTTTCAAATATTTCATTCACTCATGAATTTGAAAAAATATTTACAAGAAACAAGTGAACACACAATGAATTAATGAAATTACAATTGAACAAGTTGAACAAATGATCGACAATCACAACAACAACAACGTTCGATATCATTGATTGAATGAATGAATGAATTCAATTCAATTCTATTCTTGAAAACCCCAAGAATTTCTGCAGAATTTATTAACATTTTCCAAATGTTGATAATATACATGAGAGTTTGAATCAAGTGTATTTGATTATAATTTGCTTGTATTATACACGAATTTACAACAATTCACACAATTTCAAATGTAAAGAAATATCATTTTCAAAATTGAATTTAAATTCAACCATTTATTGATTTTCGGTATGTGTGTAACACTTGTTTTTCTTTAATTTCAAAAATTTTTTCACACAATATTTTTCACTGAACAATTTTCACTGATTCTGGTGTATTGTGAATATTTGTGTGTGCCAAGTACAATTAATGCGGTGTGTGCCGAATTTCATTGATATTTGATGTTTGTTTGTTCCTAAATTTGTGTAATTTTACTTTTATAACTATTTCTATTACATTTGAATTGTTTGTCAACAGCAGTGACAACTAAAAATCAATCGACAACAATAATCTTCCAAATTCTATGAATATATTTTCAAACTTACTTATCACTATTTGAATTAATTTGAGAAATTGTACAAAATTTGACGAAATATGAACATTTTGAACATCATCGATTCACATAATGAACATTAATTTAAACATATTAACATATTTCATAATTATTATTTTTTTATTATTTGCATATCATCAAATGATTGATTAAAATAAATTTCACCCTGAATGAAAATTCAATATTCAAAATGTCATTGATTATTATCAAATTTAGTAGAAATTATTCAATATTATTTCCCCTGTTGTTGTTGTTATTTCATTTAATTCAAACATTGTCATCATCATTAGGTATGATTGATTATTCGGGCAATTCAATAATGATGATGATGATGATGATGCTATATTCATAATTATTTATGTGTGAATAATCATTAATTTTTTGTTTCACCATACACATTAGATAATCATGGTGATAATAGAATTGATCGATATTTCGGTAAATATATTGGATCATTTAATCATAATTGGACCAATGATTATAATGATTATTTAAATGATTTCGATCCATATATTCATCATCGATATAATCATAATTATGATAATCGTTCATCATATCATCATTCGATGAATCATTACATTATTACTGGTGATGTTTATTGTGTTAATAGGCAAACATTATTCCTATACAATTTTACATTCAATGGCCATTCAAATTTAGGTAAGAAATAAATACTTATTTATATCATTTGCTATTCAACAATAGATTCGATTCAATAAAAGTTACACGCAAAATGTACAGAGATAGCATTTCATGGTTAAATTATTTGAATAATCATCGCATGTTTGCCATTGGTCGATCGAAAAAAAATTTTTGTTTTTCTCGGAAGTCAATCGGTCATCAGGGAAATTACAATTATTTTCCCCGAACACACAAACAACCTTAGCCATATGTATTAAATTTACGTGGAGATATTGTTGATCCACATTATTATGAGGAGAGAAATTCATTTGATTTTGTTGCTGTCTTAGTGTGTCTGAGCTCTCATGATATCATTATTAATTTTCGAGATCATAATTGTCATTGTGTGAATTATTCGATTTGGTTGATATCTTCGTTTTGTGGCGTAACCTGGTACCTTCTTACCATTTCAAAATAATAATAATCATTTCACCAACGACAACAAGAAACACACACAAATTATGGTTAATTTAAATTACGGAAGCTTTCTTACATTCATTCATTCATTGAATCAAGATAATTCAAGATTTTTTTCTTACTTAATTATTTCTTATTAATGAGCGACGAACAACAATCAAATGAAAAATGATCTAATTATTTCATTTCAAATCACAAATTCTTATAATTGTAATAATAATAATGAATCTTTTCGTATTTATTTCCCATTTCAATTTTACCTGTTTCAACTAATTAATATTCATGTAATATAATTTACGTGTGTTGATGAAGATGTTTATTTCAAAGTCGGTAGCTACAACAGCAACAATAATGGTCGCAATTCTTTCGGTAATAATAATGTCATTGGAATCATTATACCAGATGAATTAGGAAGGTACATACATACATATATTTCAACTAATTAATTTAATTTATTTGTATGTTTCACAATAAATAAATTCTTATTCAATTTATCCTTGGTCTTTGGTTATATTTACAAGATTTCAACAATTAGGACGTTATCAAAATCAAAATATTTTATTAACATTGCCCAAACGAATGTCTGCCGATAGGATTCGTTGGTTTTCATTGTGGAGTAGAAAATTTTCGGTAAATTTTGAAGAAAATATAATAATTTTTGACCAATTAAAATTTTGAGAAATCTTTGTATAGAGAAACATAGCCGAAATATGGATTTCAAAACCGATTTCAGTGCCTGAAATGAAAAATTTCGGACCCTTATTGGGCACAAAATATTCCGTTAAAGCTAAAAATGTTATCGCTTTAGATGATAAAACTATTCTAATCAGGTGAATTATTATTCTGTCGTTTATCGAATTAATCAAAAATTCAAAAATTAACCCAAGAAAATTCATCAATCCATTCATTTTTCTAGGAAATTTCACTACACTTTAAATTGTTTACGTTGTGGTTTCTATGTTGGATACGGTAACGATGGACCTAATTCATTCGGTATTCGTATACCAGATGAACGCGCCAAGTTAATTGATTTTTTTCGGGCTTTAAAATTAAAAATAATGATCATTTTCATTTTTCTCCATTCAAATAGTTTTTCAAAATTACGCAATTATTATGATGAAGATATTATTTTACGTTTACCACGTGATTTAAATATAAACAATATTAATTGGTTCAGTATTTATGACCGAGAACATAATGAAAGTTATGGTCATATTTTGATTGATAGAAAAAATTTAAATTTACCGCCAAGTATGGCATTTATTTTGACCTATGTATGTGTACTTACACAAAATGTGCATTTTTTGAAAAGCCAATCAATTTGAATGTTTATTTATTCATGATTTTCTTTCTAAATTTTCTAAAAAAACTCCACTCCAAAAATAAAAGGTGACTTTATTTTCAAATTGTGAGTCAATATTGCCCGGTTTGATGCATGTTTCATGGGAAATACGACAACCAGATATTTACATACAGCTTGAAGCTAGAATCGGTTTGTTATAATTTTTTTTAATTTTATCTTTAATTATTTCCATTTCATTAACCCTTTTTCTAATTATTTCGAAAAATGATTAAAGCATCAAATCAATATGCAGCATTCGGTTTGAGGTCGGTTCGATTAATTCGATTTGAATATTCATATTTAAATATTTTTATTTCCAATTTTTACCTCAGTGGTTCACTAAAACAAAGTAAAATGATTGGATCCGATGTATTTGTTGTTTATTATGATGCTGACAGGTAAATATCAAATGAATTGATTGTGATTAGTGATTACTAAAATTTCATTGTTTCAAATCATTTGATTTTCAATTATTTCTAATCTATTTAATTTTTTAAATTGGAAATTTATTATTTTATTTGATATGATTTCATTAGTAATAAAGTTGTATTGGAAGATTTCACCATAACAGCCAAGACACAATGTAATTTACAAACGGGCATAGGTGTTTGTCCAGATACGATCAAAAATGATGGTAATAATGATCTAGAATTGCTAATGTCAAGCTACATTGATGGATTGATCAAAGTGACATTTCGTCGAACCATTTCGGTTCATCGTGATCAACAAAATGATTTACCATTCTTGATACATGATCACAATCATATTGTTGCTGCTATCGGTACATTAGATATGAATAAAAATCCAAGCTATCATACAGTAGCTGTTAATACAAAATATCATTTATCCAAATATCGACCGAAAACTATCATACGGTTTGGACGTAAAAATTTCAAAAGAAATTGTAATGAAAATTTATGGGATAAAGTGATAAACGAACCGGCAAATATTTTCAACACAATCGCTAATTCACAATTATCTGAAACTGAAATCATTTATGAATTGCGTCCATGGAAACCTGCAATAATAAAAACAAATAATAATTATGTATTTCATGTTGTAATTGGACCTTCTGGTAATCGACAACAAGGTTATACTTCGATCACTGGACAAGAATCGCCTGGAATTGCATTTTGGATTAATGATTTACTCATACCTGAATTACTGGTTGTTCGTGGTCATGATTATACATTTTTAATTGAAACCGGTGATAATCGTACTGATCGAAAACATTATCATCCATTTTACATTACCGATTCACGTGAAGGTGGAAACCCAAATAATTTCTCAATGAATCACCGAATATTTGCCGGAATCATGTTCCATGATGGTATTGCAACACCAATACCAAGTGCAACTGGACGTTATTGTGAGCTAATCGAAAATTCAAATCTAGATCCAACATTAATTAATTCGATTGAAGATTATCGAAAAACATTACGTTTATATTGTGAGGTATGTGTGTCAATTTATTTTTAAATTCATTTGTTTTTAATTTTAAATTGAATCTGTTCCTGTCTAATCCCTGAATAATAATTTTCAGAAAGGAAATGTTGGATCATTTCGTTGGAGACCAGACTCGAATACACCTGATATTTTATATTATCAAAGTTTTTCAGCGAAAAATATGGGATGGAAAATTAGAGTATCATCGAATGCCGACAAATTTTCACAATTATTCCACAGATCAGTATTAATTTGTTTATTTTTTACATTAATTTCCATGTAACTATTTGAGATTATTTATTTATTTATTGCTTTTTCAATTTTGAAAATAAAATAAATTCAATTAACACATTGATCAGCCTTTTAATTAATTTTTCTAAAATTAATGCGTAACTCGATAGAGGTCGCTGATACATGCATGTTATGTATGTATGTAGGTGTTTTTTCATGTTAACATTGCGCTCTTCCAAACATTTTTCCTCACATGTGTGTCCATTCTAATGTTCAAAATCTGAACATTGTTTGAACACACATTGGCCAACAAAGTATATGCCGAAATACGTGCACCACCTGCGCGGTCGAAGCCAAATTCAAATAAATGGAGAGAAAATCGATGTAAAATGGTCTGTTCTGAAAGTTTGTCGACAGGCAACTAACAAAGACAAGAATAATTTCAAATATATTTTGGATCGTCATGGATCACGATCATCATTCGTCGTCATAGTCGATTATGTTTTATAGCGCGCCACATACTCTCGTCTCACAGCCGCTATTAGTTCGTCAAACATTTTCAATTTCAAATTCTATTCAAGATTCGTTGTTTCATTCGTTTCATTGCATTTTCAGTCGGTAGAAACACATCGAAACACACACATGTGTATACACTAACATGCATAAACTAAACATGATTTAAAATTGAAAATCTGCAAAAATAAATAAATAAATACATTATTTTTATTTGACTCTGGCTGTGTTCGATTCACATATCATTTATTGAATTATTTTTATTTTTCAAAAATCATTGAACACTCATTTATCATTTTTCATTGCATTTGAATGAAATGAAATTTTCAAATATTTAAAGATTTAAATAAAATTTTCAAATCGTTCGATAGGGTTAAAGCCTTATTATTTTTGCAACAAATTTGTTTTTCATAAAAATTTGTTTGACAAATAAATATTTATTTTTGTTTGTGAAAATTTTTTGGGAGGCCTTTTACTACTCATTGATTGTTCATTTTTTGAGAATAAGGAAATCTTGAAAACTTGAAAATGTTGATCGACAATAGTCATCATCATCATCACCATAATCATCATCATAATCATCGATATTATCAGCAGCAGCAACATCAACAACAACAGCAGCAAACGCAGCAGCAACAATCATTGACAATGAATAATGAACAAAAAGATGTAAATAATAATGACTGCAATAGAAAAAGGTTAAATGTCAATAGTCATCATCATAGTTATCATCGTCAACAACAACAGCAAACAAATCAATTATCACCAGCGATGATGACCATGACCAACACCACCAATGAGAATATGGTGCGAAATCATCATCATCAACAATCAGTGTTTCGTTCACAAACATTACCATGTCGAAAATTGAATATCAACATTAATAACATGACCTGTGATTCACAATATCGTAATAGAAATCGTTGTAGTTTTAATGAAAATCATCATCATAATCAACAATTTAATTGTCAATCAACAAGACAACAACAGCAGCAGCAATCAATGTGTAATGTAAATGACCAAAATAATAACATGTCAAAATCTTCATCGACAGTGACAACGACAACAAATCAAACATCATCAGAACAACAGCAACAATGTTCAATAAATGCAACAATGACTATTCGTCGATTGCTGCAATTATATGAAATGGGTGAATATCATGAAGCGGCAAACATCATTTCGCGATTGCCATATCAAACATTTCGCTCGGTTGTATTAGATCTTCCAGTTGATATATTTGTCGAAGCTATACCATCATCACTACCAATATTGGATGCTTTATATGCAAAAATTTTCTTCTCTGGCCGTGATCTATTGGCGTTTGGTTTTAAATTTTTACATCCTGAAAATGTTGTATCAAATATGATCAAAATGTTTGCCATTTGTGATGTTTATTCACATCCGACCAGTGAAGAATCGATTTCGATTTGTAAAAAATTATTGAAGGTAACTTTTATCTGAATATTTATTTAGTGAAAAATATTAGGTTGTCCGATAAGTTCTTGCCGATTTTTTCATCATTCTCTACGATATAATCAGCAAAAACTTTTCGGAAAACCTCATATATTTAAATAAAATTTTATTAATTTAAAATCAAAGGGTAATGCACATTCACAGTGATTGATTTTTGTCAAAATATTTAATGACAAAAAAATAATGAAACAAAGTATTTCATATTAATCACTATCAATAATATTCTATATTATTGATATTAATGCCCATATATATCAGTCAAAGAAAATTAAAATAATAATATGATCATATACATTAACATCAATTTCAATAATAATAATAATATCGATAATAGTAAAATGAGTAAAGTGTAGTGAATCCGTTAATTACTGTACTGATATTGTTTGTGTTTGTAGAATAAAGAATTCTTTTCACTGTTCATTGAATGATGAATCATTAATCAACGATTTTCAACACTTCTAGAATTTCTAGAATTGACTTTTCTGTATTCGTTATCGTTTGATCAAATTATTATTATTTTCTTTAACTTAGTGAATATCATATTATTAATATTCACTTTTTGTTTTTGTTGTTGTTTGATGGTGTTAGGTTATTCTTATCGCAGATCCAAGTCTACGTAAACAGCTGTTGGTTAAAAAAGCATTAATCGATCGTGCTGTTGAAGGAATGGGTCATCATGGGCTGGTTGGCACATCTAATGATGCATTAATGAATTTACATGAAGCATTAAGATTAGAATTTGAAAGAGTTATACAACAATACAAGGGTGCCATTGCTAAAATTGATGAATTATCTTCGACAAATAAAATTGGTAAAGATGGTGGCCCAATAACACGATCATTGTCACAGGGGCCAGCACCTACATTTAGTTCACATCAACGTTTATTATCGTTGAAACAAGAAGAAATACAGGATCGATTGAACAAGAATCGATCATTATTATGTGCATTAGAGCCTTGTTTTCGTACCAATCATTCATTACAAATATTACTAGCTATTCTACAAAAACGTATCGATTATGATAAAGAAACATTATTTCAATTTGGACAATTAAGTCGTGAATATTCATCATCGAATTCTTCATCATCATCATCAACAACCAACAATAATTCTGCATCATCATCCTCAGCAATGTCTTCATCCATATCATCATCATCAGCGTCAGGATCTTCATTATCACCTTCTAACACTAATAATAATCAACATAATTCAACGAATCGAAATCATAAAGCTTATTCATCATCATCATCATCAACAATTTTATCGAATCAATTTGAACGTGATTCAGTGGTTGCACCAGTTTTGATGCGTTTTTCACATGGATGTAATCAGGTTAGGCTCAAAATTCATTCTTCATTTCATTGTCCTGGTTTTACACTGCCATACCACTTTACTCTGATATTATTTTGGCCTGTCCATTCATATCCATCTGTCAGTCAGTTTGGTTCAACATTTACACGATTAAATTGTGAATCATACACACCAAAAATTCTTGAATATTTGATTGAAAATTCGACTCAAAATAGACTCGCCTATTCGCGAGTCGACCAAAAAAAAAAAAAAAAAAAAACCAAACC
The DNA here is from genome assembly GCA_002943765.1 of Psoroptes ovis. Classification (NCBI taxonomy): domain Eukaryota; kingdom Metazoa; phylum Arthropoda; class Arachnida; order Sarcoptiformes; family Psoroptidae; genus Psoroptes; species Psoroptes ovis. The sequence continues at coordinate 159,523 of PQWQ01000030.1, read as the reverse complement.
AGTCCAAAATTGAAAACTGAAACACGCCACCAATTAACATTGCACTGAAATGCACACCCAATCATGATGATCTAAATATGATTGGATTAATTTTATTATTCTAAAATTATTCCAAAAGGTCAAATATAATATTCGAATGATGGAACCTAGATTCATTCACTAAGGTTACGGTTCATTCATTATGATGGTGACGGTGACGGTTATGATTCATTCATTTCATTTTTTGTTTGAAATTCTCAAATGTAAATTGTATCGTTCCAAACGGAACAATTTCTACATAAACGAAAAAAACCTATTTTTAGAGGTTTCAATATTTTGACGATTGTCTATGACATAGACTCTATGACAACAAATGAATAGTTTCGGTAACCAGCCACACATACATTTTTCCGCGTTGTTATTCGTCCAAAAAAAAAAAAAAAAAATAATGGCACCGAGGAAAATCGCTCTAATTCTTGTCACATATTTGTGTCTGTGTATTGAATTTCACAAGCAGAAAAACATTCGTTATAATTCGTTGATAAAAAGTTCAAAATACAAAACCAACCAAAAATAATATGACAATATTATTTGGTTGTGCGGAAAGTTTTTGCCGATTATATTGTAGAGAATTCAAAGAAAATCGGCAAGAACTTTTCGGACAATCTAATAATAATATTAATTTTATTTTTTCGTTTCCCATATCAGATTATATATTCAAAATAATAATAATTCTTTTACTATTCATTATTATTATTAATGAGATACCATACATTTTCGCGTTATCATAATTCATGACGACAAAATTCAGGTAGTTTTTTCAGCTTTTATTTTAATTCAGGAAAAATAATTCTAAATTCAAACATACAAACAATGATATACTTTTTGTTTTACTTTATTTTCATGAGCAAATATTCAATGAAATTCATTCAAATATTTTGCATTTGTTTTTGTTTGTTTTGTTTAATCATAATTCAAATGAATTCATTTCATTCCTCGGTCCATGTTCATGTTCATATGTACCTGGCTATAGTTTACCACAGAGAACTAAACTAATTCAAATTTGAAACAAAATTATATGAAAAACAAAAACAAAACTTAATTTTTTCATTCATCACTATGGTTATATTTTTGTTATTTATTTGATTTGTTATTAAATGAAACAAAAATTAGACCTGTGCACCCGATATAATGATTATTATAATCAAAATAGTCAAAATTGAGATTGATTATTATTAATGTTTGTTGTTCTTGTGATCAGAACCATTTCACCATTTTATGGGCCACCATAGTGACACTTGAAAGATATATATTTCTTCTTCATATTTCAAAGATAAAACAATCAAAAAACAATAACCCAACAACTCATGATGATGATCATTATTTGACTATTCTTATATTCTTGATTATCATTTAATATATATTAGATTGTCCAAAAAGTTTTTGTGAATTTTCTCATGATTCCCTTCGAAATAATCGACAAAAATTTTTCGGACAATCTAATATATGGAAAAAAATATATGTTCGTTTTTTTTCAACAATTGACAACCAACCAACGCCCAATTGTTGTGGTACACTACAACAAAATAAATATTATTAATAATATGATTATTTGTTTCAAGAATTCTAGTCATGAAAAAAAAATTGAGAGAAAATTCTATATTTCCTAATTTCAATTTTGTTGTATGGACAAATGTATTTTGAATTCATTTTAATATTCAGGTTGTCCTAAAAGTTTTTGCCGATTTTCCAATAATTTTCTACGATATAACCGGTGAAAACTTTCCGGACAACCTAATATTAATAATAATAATACCAAAAGACAGTGAGACCCAATTTCCTGATCAATCATTTAAGAGTGAAAAAAAAAGAATTCGTTCTATTTTATTATACTTGAGAATGCAGAATATTCAATAATCGATTATTATTTGAAAGATGATAATTATTATTTTGAAAAAGATCATAGGAGAACAAATATCAAACTTTTGCATTTATTACAAATCATTTTGCAATTGTCATTGTGTTTCGGGGAACAACAATAATAATTTTTAATTATTACGATTGTTTTTTTTGGCTGAAACTTAATACAGGGTTTTGAAAGTTTTTATTCAGAGTTTTGAGGTTTATTTTCACAGTTTTGAATGAAATTTCAAATGGTAAAATTACGAAATTTAATTTTAAAACTACGAATTAAAACTTTAAACCCCTGTATTTTCAAAACTAATTTTTCAAAAAAAAAACTTTTTATTTACAATTGTTTCAATGATTATAATTTATAAAATTAGAAAGGAAAAAACGATCGACGAAGCAAAATTGCTATTTGCACATTTGCAGCTGTCAAATAATTCATAATTTTTTGAGAATAATATTCAGTCTATTCATTCATGTGTGTGTGTGTGTTTTGTTATTGAATTTAAATGATTTCAATGTTTTATTTCCTCTATGAAATATTGAAATTGACCTTCATTATTTTAATATTAGTAAACAAATTGATGATATGATTTGATGATCATGATAATCAACGATGAACAGGTGCAGAGCTTTGAATGAAGGTCAGAGAAAATAGAAAATTTTCTTTAAAAATGTCAATTTCAATTTTTAAAGAAATTAAGTTATTTCACAAATCTAAGGATATTTTATTTTTGGCAAAAATAATGCATCTGATTCTATTTGAATAATTGATATAATTGCATGCACCCATTAATTGTATACCTGTTGCAATCGATTCGATTTTTTTTTTTTTTTTTTTTTTTTAAGAGAGTTAAAATGATTTCGTAATTTTAATTATTGATATTTGTAATTGATCATAATTGGCTTCATTATTTCGGGAAGAAAATGAAAATTTTTGAACATTTTTTGAAAAAATCAATGGAAATTTTACACTTGAAAACACAGAGCCAAGCATGGTTCGGTATTTGAAATAAATAAACTTGAAATTTCTGAATTTTCCAAAATGATAAAATCATTTTTTATTTGAATCCTGAAATTCATCCAAAAAAAATATAGAGTATTCATTTATACCAACGAATAAATAAATCATTGTCATCACTATCAAAATCATTTATCATTTATTTCATTTATTTTCAATTTTGAACAAGGGAAAAGACTTTCATTTTTTTTCTGTCTCATCTTCTTCACAAGTTTTAAACATCCATTTTTCAATGTTATTATTCAATTGTTGTTGTTGTTGTTGAATGCATTTGTGATAATGATATATTGGGTTGTCCCATAAGTTCTTGCCGGTTATATCGGTAGAAAATGATTGGAAAATTGGCAAGAACTTATGGGGCAGTCTAAAATAAATTCATATCATTCATCTTTTGTTGTTTTGATTTTTCATTTATTTGTGTTTGTTTGTTTATTTCCCTTGTTATCTTTATTATTTTCATTTTCATTTATTTATCTTAATATTTTCATTCATTCAAAGAAAACAATGTGAAACAATGAATGGAAAAATGAACCTAAATGTTTCTATTTCTCGCCCATTTGATAGGTACTCAATCTTTTGAAAGAAATTCAGAATGAAAATGGAACAATAGAAAATGATGAAAATACCAATGAACAACAACAACAACAACAGCAGCAAATTTTATTGAAATCTCAATGTCCAACAACAACAAATACCGGTGGCAGCAGCAATGGCAATTGTAATAATAATAATGAAATAGTCAAAAATCAATCGACAATAATCGAATCTCAAACATCAACTACATCATCTTGTATAGCATCGACTACAACATCGACATTGATGACAACAGCAGCATCGACAAAAACAGCGAACAATCATCAACTAAATCATGGAAACAATCGATTGAACAATCAGCAACAAATTTGTTTAAATGATTATTTAAATAAAACTACATTGGTGGATGTTCATCAACAATCACCTGTCAATATATCGCAATCTACAACTGCAACAACCGCAACAACAACAACAAATGATGATTCTTCCGATATTTCTGGTTATCATTCCGATTCAGATATGTCACCAATTAGTCTTCAATCACCATTGGCCAGTAATAATAATCGGTTACCGAATAATATACAGTCATCAAGTAATCGAATGTCAACCAATAAAGATAATACTAATAATAAATCGAATCATCACTTTAGTCAACAACAACATTCATCATTCAGCTCGGCAAATAACACCTTTAATCATCAATCAAATTTGAGTAAGTTTCATTTCATTTATTTATTTTTATTTGATTTTGAAAAAAAAATTTTGTTCAGAAAATTGAAAAAATTGAAACTTTTTATTTTATCTTTGATTAATTCATGCATTTATTGGTGAATAACTTGTATTATCATTATCACTATTGTTTTTTAAAACGAAAAAGGGTTTTTAAAGGGTTCGCAAACTAATTAGTAATCATTATCTTTATCTCATTATTCATTAATATTTGAACAGAAAATGTTCAAAATACCCTTGTTTATTTCGGTCGTGCATCGATAATCGACAAAAAATATGCGAAATTTTCGAATGCAAATAATGTGTGTGAGAATTTTATCGAATTTCTATCCATGATAATTTTATTTTTCGTGTTAATTTTAAAAATATTTTCGACAAAAAATTTTATATTCATATTTTATTGTATGCATTCAATGTGTGCGTATGGGAAAAATGAAAGTCAATTGAGAATTAATGTGTGATTTTTTATTATTTTTGAACACAAACACACCATCATTAATTATAAATTCATGAAAATTTTTTTTTCTAATGATTCTATATTTGTGCATTGATATATGTACACCAAAGGAAAAAATGCTTAATTCTCAATGAGAGATTACATTGAAAATTATTTTATTTTTTTTCAAAATATTGTTCATCGTGAATTATTCTGTTCATCAACTGATCAGTGTGTTATGAAGCACTATTTTTTCATTGAAAAAAAGATGAAAATTTTGAAAATATTTAATAACATTAAACAATATATATGATGATGATGATCGATTAATTGATTTTAAATTTTTTTCGTTTCGTTCGATTGCCTGTTATTCAATTTAAATTCATTTTTTCTATTGAATTCTATTCGATTATTCTCTTATCAGCATTTTCGAGTGAAGAATATTCTGTGATATTAGAAAGACGTATAGAAATCTTGAAAATTTAAAGATAAGAAAATTGCGTGCATTGACAAGTAAGACACAGAGAAATTTTCAATTTTTTTTAAAGATTATAATCAAAGAATAAATACAATGAATCAATGAATTTTAGTCAACACTCTCGAATGATATGATTACCTTATAAAATGACTGAAAAGTGAACAAAAGAAATTGTTCATCAATTTCCAAAAAATGCCAACTTGGGATTTGAGAAATTGTTTTTTTCCTCACCCCAAAAAAAAAGAAAAAAACATTTGAATCAATTCTGTAAATCATATTTATTTCTATCATGGTTTTAACATTCATCATCAATAAATATTTCGTATATCGATATCATTATTCCGTGACTTGTATTTGGTTGAAATACTTATTTGAAACAGACACACACACACACACATATGGATCTTATCTGTTGAAAATTTTCAATTTTTTCCGTTCAAAATCTTGAAAAATTCTTACGATTTTTTTCTCGCAGTTTGTGTGTGTTTCAATTGAAAAGCTGTCAATTTTCTAATTTTTTTCTATCTTTTCAAATTTGAATTGTATTTTTTTATAAAAAATTTTATCTCCACAAGTGCAATATTAGAAATTGATTTAATGTTTGTTTTGATAAATAAATTTTCAAAATTTTTTTTATTAAAAGTAGAACGGTGCTGATTTCGATTGAAAAATGGTGTGAAAATGTAAATAATAGCAATAAATAAATAATCCACATATGATTGAAAACTAACATGAATCCGTAGCACACATGGTAATAGTTTTATAATTGAAAATTTGAGAATTTTCTCTTGTCAATATATGGTCACGAATTTTCCGATTTTGAAAAATCTCAAATTTTCAATTATTTTTCTTCCATGAAATTAAAAAAAAAAATATTACATAAATGTGTGTCATCGATAAGATCAATACAAAAAACAGTGAAATCAATTATGATGAGAATCAATGATCAGTGATCATTTCGAAATGAAAAGTAAATTTTATTTTTTCATCATTAATCGATTGCTGCTGAATAACTTGAATCGTAATAATTATTCATTCATTAAAATAATTCAACAAAATCAAACTAAAAAACAATATCGATCATCATCATCGATATGTGTGTTGTTCACAAGCCGTTCAATTGATTAATGACACAGTGTAATATTGAATGTTCACAGCGAACTGTGAAAATATTAATTTTGAAAATTATCGATCAAAATGTATGAATTTTGTTCGATGAAAATTTATGTCTCGCACATATTGAATACATTGCCGTTTGAATGAATGTATATTTCGTACATGTCATAATCATATACACAAATAAAACCCAAACAACAATGACATTGATTATGAAAAATTACTGTGAAATGATGATGATGATTTATTTCGATATAATCGAAATGAGAAAATGTGTATATTTGCCCCAATGAATAATGATGATGATGATGATGCTATTGAGAGGTTTTTCATATTTTTCAAAATTTCAAAGGTAAAATTTTTGAAATGAAAAATTGCCTTTGACAAAACTATTGAATGAGAATGATGATGATGATATTAATAATAAAACATACATTTTAATGTTTTGAATTTATATTTGTGTATTTGTATTTATAAAAAAATAATTATAACAAATTATATTCTCAAATTATACTTTGAAATATGAATTTTTCAGGTAAAATGAAAAAGTTTATGCTTTCCAACTGTATGTATGTATGGTTTGACAGGTACAATAATTTATTCGCATCAAATTTGATGCATATAATATTCCATACATACATATTTGTGATAATTTTTATTTAATGCAATTTTTTTTCTTTTTCTTTTTTTACCTTTGTACAAAATCAGAATATTTGCTTTTATTATTATTATTCATATTCAAATGTTTAGATTCGAATGCATTTATTTGCATGAATATTTTTGTATGATTTGTGTAGACCAGACAAGAATAATAATAATGAGAAGAAGAAATAACAATTTTCAATTTTTTCCTTTTCCTTGACAATTCGGATTCAATTAGAAACGCGATTTTTTTCTTTTGGTTCGAAATATAGAAAAATATATGTCAATGATGATCTATAATATGCAATATATTTTCTCATCATCATAATAAATTCATTTCTTATTAATTCTGACATTCATTCATTCATTATTATTACAATTATTATTACTAAATAAATCATACAAGTACATTGATGAATATGAATATGTGTGTTTGCTTTTTTTTTCATATGCATAAAACATACACACAAATAGACAGCAATGTATTTGGTTGTCCGAAAAGTTTTTGTTGGTTATATCGTAGAAAATCATTGGAAAATTGGCAAGAACTTTTCGGACAACCAAATACATACACGCACACACACACACATGTATTTTGGATCGATCATTTCCTTTTACTTTACTTTATTTTCACTTTTCAAGTCATTTATTTTTCACTCGTATGTACAGAATCATTAATAATACATTTCAGTACCCATATCTGTTCGATATCAATTTCATAAAAGAAGAAGAGAAAAATGATTTTTTCGGTAATTTTTTTTGAGTAATGAAATGTATTAACACGGATATATCATCATCATTATTATTACATGAATTATTTTTCGACATTCGTAAAAAATAAATAAATAAATGTCATGTTCATGAAAATAATGAATAATGTTAATAATAATAATTACAAATAATGTGAAATAATAAAATATGATGCAAATGTATTTGCAGCAGCACTTTTTTCCATATTTTTTGAAAATAATTAATAATGTTATATGAATATGGATAAATTTGTTGATAATTTTTTGTCAAATATTAGGTAGTTGTCCGAAAAGTTCATTCCGCTTAATCATTGACAGAGTTTTACATAAAAATCGGCCAGAACTTTCCGGACAACCTAATCTTTTTCGCCATTGTTTTCTGACAACTGAAAACATCAGATGTGAAAAATCACGTGTGACAAAATTGTCATACTTTAAAAATGATGAAAACCGAAATTACACACGTATTTTCCATTAAATTTCTTGTTTTCTGTAACCAAAACCAGGAAAAATTATGCAAATTATAAAAACACGCAAATCAACTAAATCGACAAAAATATTAAAAAATTTGAAATAATTTGAATTTTTTTTTAATTGCAATATTATGTTCAACATCAATCTTTTGGGTTGTCGATGTGTTTTGTGTTTGGTTGTTGATGATGCTAATGAAGTATATGAGTCAACATTATATGATGGTATAATATATGTTGATGATGTTAAACAAAAGAAAATTGGTGAATAATAGTAGAAATGTCAACAACAACATATTATCGCAAATAGAGAAAATGAATAAATAAATAAAATAACAATGTTATATTTTTTGATTTTATTTATTATTATACAGGGTTAAACTTTAGTCTCGGGATTTTAAAATTTAATTTCGTAAGTTTAAAATTGAAAATTTCGTCGAAAACTACGAAAATTAATTTTAAAACCTCGAATTAAAACTTGAAATCCTGTATTGTTATTTTTATATTTTCAGACATTTATATTTGATATAAATGTTATTATATTTTCAAATGTACATAATTCTAAGGAAATTACAAATAATGTTTAGTACCGAATAAAATAAGAGGAAAAATTATTAGTTTCCTTAATATTATTATTATTTTTCCAATAATATCAAACAATGTTTTCATTTTCATTGTAATTGACAAAGCTATTCAAAGCATCGTTCAAATACAATTATTATTGGTTATTTCATTATTTGTATCATCATTCATTGATTTTCAGGTGGAAACAATGGCTTATACAATACAACTCAATACTCATAAAATCATTTTACATTTAAAAATGATGATAATTTAATGATTTGATGATGGTATCGTTTATGAATTATATCAAAAATAGATATTTCTATCATCATTATTTGTGGTTGATAATAATATTTATTGTGAACGATGATCAATCAATGATACAAAATACGATTTTCCATGAACAACAAGGCCCAATTTTCAATCCTCCGAACAAACGGAAACAATAAATTGGATTCAATTCAATTTATTGTAATAATATCATTTATTTTTTTCAAAATTTTTTCAAAAATAAATGAAATCAAAGAGTCTTTGAGACATTTTCAGAAATAAAAATCAAGCTAATCAAAAAGTCAAGTTGCCATTATTATTTAGAAATTGCTGATAAAGGAAATCACTATTTACTTACGCTGCGATCAATACAAATAATTTATGTGCAATTAAATAATTTGACATATTTCAAATGTCTAAGATTATAAATTGAGATTTTTTTGAAAAAAAAAATCAAAGTTGAATTTGAGAAAAATTTGCATGCATAAAATACACGAAATAACAATTAAATTTTTCAATTTTCTTTGTAAAATTCATTCTAATGCCATTTGATCTGTAATTTATTATTGTTTTTTAATGAAAATCTAATTAGAGCATCAATGGTAAATATCAAAATTCATTGTCAGATCAAACTCAAAGAAATCGATTATTTTTATTTTTCTTTACTTATTTTAATTGAAAATTTCAATTTTTATTGTCGTATTTCATTTAATTTCATTTCAAATTTATTTTTAAGAATTTGTTTTCAGTTAGTTAGTTAGTTTCATTTGAAAAAAAACTCATTCAATTTGAATCATCTTTTATTATGAAATTCAACATACATACACAAAGCAAATAAAAAAAGAAATAAATAAATAAACAAATACTACCTGAAACGAAATGAATTCAAGAAGCCATTTCGATATGAAAAAAATTTCACATTAAAAAAATACAATAAATTTTTTCCCATTATTATTGTATTGTATATGAATGATGATGATAATTCCCTTGGCTGACGACGGAAGCAAGCACAGCACCACCAGTCAATAGTCACCAAGGTAGCCATTTGAAATTCAAAATTCAATTATTATTTTTTCATGAAATAATTTTTTCTATTCTCCATTTTGTGATTCAAAAGGTATTTTTGCAATCTATATATATGAAAAAAATGCATTCATGTATTGAGTTGTCCGGAAAGTTTTTGCCGATCTACTAATTGAAAAACACCTGAATATCGGCCAGAACTTTTCGGACAACCTAATATTTTAAACCAATGTATTATATTTACAACATAGAAAAAAATACAAATTGTGCCCAAACAAATAACCTGATGATGATGATGAAAAGTTGAAAATATTTTTTTTTAAACTATGAAATTACATTTGGCTACACACACACACATATATGAGTATCAAAGAGTTTTTTCCACAGTTTTGTTTCGACTAAACATTAATTTTATTGTGTTTATTTGTGTGTGTGTGCAGTCATAATAATAGTTTAGGTTAACGAAGAAGAAGAAAAAAAAATATCATACACTTTACTTACTTACCAAACACCAAACAACATAAAGTTGAAATCAAGTAACTTGTGTGTGAAAAGACCTAATAATAATATTTTTTTTTAGTCAAGCATAACAAATATTCCCCGTTTCACATATCATATATTTTACTCTGCAAATGTACTGATAAGCAAAAAGTTAAATGTCGATGTTTATATTTTTTGGTAATGATGATGATGATGTTGTTGTTGTTGCTGCACAACCCGGTGATGATCTGCTGGTTACTTTGGTTCTATGTTCACTTTGGTTCGACATGTCCGAAAAAAATGAATTCGACAATACTGCCATCAGTATTTTATTATTATTAGAAATAGCAAGCAAAATATTGTAGCATCGGTGATTTATTAAATAATGATGAATATAATAATAATTCAACAAAATGAAACTACAAATTATTATTATTATTTTTATCAAAGGTTTGATTATTATTCTCTTACACCATTAACCATTTTTTAATATCATTTTTTTTCTTTAACTCATATTTTTGATTTCATGGTTCATCGATTGTGTAAGAAATGAATTGAATGAAAATGATTATATAAATGAAATTCTAAAGGTGTGCACTCATATATAAGTATATCACAACAAATTTAAAAGTCGACATAGATTAATTATTATTTCTTCAAAATAATCTTTGAAAACATTGAAAACACTAAGAATCTTTCGATGATATTTGAAAAATATATAATTTTTTTGTACATTTTTTGAATTTGAATCTCACAAAATGATCAATTAAACAATTGATTTTCGTTTCTTTTCGGTCAATCAATTTCTCATCTATGCTTTCAAATTCATCCATTTTGAATGGAAAATAAGATGAATGCCTTGGATGAAATTAATCCGATTATGATCCGATTGTTTCAGTGTAATGAAAAACAAAAGAAATAAAAATAAAATCTTTTTTCTCTTTGAATGATTAATCTACCGAAATTCTTTTAATTAAGATGTATAATTCAAGGTAAAATAATGCCATCATTTACCTCGTTTCATCAAATGCCAATTTCGATCATAAATAATTATAATTATTTTGAATGAGAGAGAATCAAAATAAATATAAATAAATTGACCAATATCACAAATTATGCTCAATTTTTTTCAAAAAAATGCATGTTTTCCATCACCATCAAGTTTAATTTCGAAACATTTAACATGTCATATTTCAAAAATTAAATGTGATGTACAAAATGAATTATTTCTATCAATATTTTTTTTGATTATTTAGAAAGCGAACCAGATATTGCCATAATGACTGGAAATTCAGACAGTACAACAATATTGGATGGACAAGTAACAATTAATAGTGGTGATTCAGAGAACAGCAATAACGATAATCAACAAAATATTTGTTGTTCATCAATCAATAATGATGATTTGAATGATGATATCAATACAGATAATTCAGATAATATCGGCACAAATTCAATATGTCGTATTGAAATTGATGGCAAAACAATGTTAAAAAATGACAATTTCAATCATGATGAAAATGAATTTAAATTGAAATTAGAATTATTAAATGCCAGAAAACGTATTGATGAATTGGAAAAACAAAATTCGAAATTTGAACGAAGATTTTCATCATCATCGTTATTATTACAATCAAATTATCTAAATTTTGATTTACCAAATCAACCAAATAATAATCATATCAATAATTTATTACAACACTATGATTATCTATATTCACAAGGTATCATAAATTTTTCATTATTATTATACTGATTCATTTTTAATCCAATTTAATTTTCTTTTAAAAATTTTCTTATTTTTTCCCCATTTACACCGAAGTGCGCACCGACGTTATCGATGCATTAAATCAATTTGATGAATTAAAAGATTCAAATGAGCTTAAAATTAAATTAATATTTTCAATCATAGTTGTAAGTATTTATACATTGATTGGATGATGATGAAAATGATTTTTCGCTATTTAATATTTGATCACTTATGTTATGTATTATTTGGTCCCAATTTTTTCATTACTTTAAAATCTCTGAAAAAAATGATGATAATAAAATATAATAAAAATAATAATCATAATAACATTAGAAAATGATACTAAGAAAATAATGAATTATTCAGATTTATAAGAAAAATAGCAATAAAAGTCGAAACATTCCATATATCACAATAGTGTTTCATTCACTTTCATCTTTTCTTTCGGTATTTTTAATTTTCCCCGATAATCAAACGTGATCATTGCTCCTTAATGTTTTGTGATATAATTCAATTGAATTTCGAAATAATAAAAAGTAATAAAAAAAATTCTGGTCAACAAATTTGTAACCAAATAATTCCTGTAATTTGAAATATTGAAAATTGAAAAAAATAAATAAATAAATAAAATGACCAATAGTTCATCATCATTACACATTCATACATTGATCGGCTAATATATTTCCATTCTCTCCATTTTTTTTTTTTTTTTTTTGGTTCATATTTTCATTTCCTTAAAAATGTTAATAATAAAAGGTTGTTGGAAAAGTTCATACCGCTTATTCAATAGTGTTGTTCATTGAAAAATCGGCCAAAACTTTTCGGACAACTTAATAATAAAAAATTTATTTATTTATTAATAATAACAAACATCATCATCAACGACAACAAATAATGTAATGACTACTTTAATATTGATGAAATTATATCCACACAACAACACACGAAAACGAAAATAGAATCATCATTATTAATATTGAATATAGTAAAATATAATAATAAAAATTAAAAAAAATAAAATAAAATTTTTGTTGAAAACGTAAAGGAAATGGTGACATTAATAATTCAATATTTATATGTTTGTTATTTGTATTTGTATTTTTTTCATCTCCAGTAATAATTGAATCTAATAGCTTATATTTTTTTTCATTTATTTATTTATATTATTTCGATTTCTATTTTTTTCGTTGATGATTTTTATTTCATTTCTTTAAAATATTAGGCTGTCCTGAAAGTTTTTGCCGATTATATCGTTAGAAAATCATTGGAAAATCGGCAAAAACTTTTCGGAGAACTCAATTTATTTAAAATGAAACGAAATCTATTTTTTTCCGTCTTTGTTCAATATGGATTGATAGCAAAGAATTGAAAAAAAATAGCACAGAATTTGGCCCCTCGGGAATTTTTTTTACGAAATTTAATTCGTAGTGTAGCGAAGCAAAAAAAAGAAGAAAATTACTTTCATTTTCTTTTTTTTTCTTTTCGGGTCCATATATGAAATGAATCGTTGTTTTCGTGGGTCGACACAAAAATCGATACATATTCTATGATCTTTCGCATTATTTTTCGATGAAAATTATCTTAAAGAATGAATGAATTTCATTTTTTTCTTAAATTTTCCTTTAAAATTTCAAAAATTTTGATTAATTTTATGCATTTCTCGACTTGATTTTAGCTTGCGCATCGATCCGCTGAGCAAACATTCAAAGATTTGTATTTAAATCTAAGAAAATTATTGAAATTTGATTTGAACAGTGACGGTGACTGTATCAAAAATAATGATAATAATAACGATATTGATGATGATGATTGCCATCGATTATTACCAATAAAAATTTATTATGAACAAATTGAAACATCAATACGTAATTACCTTTGTATAACTAGTGCCTATTTCGATATTGAACCAAATGTTCAAGTGAGTATTTATGAATTATAAAAATCAAGACTAATAATAATTAACTCTTTTCAAATTTTGCCCATTTCATCAATTTTTCTTTGGTCCATTTCACAGAATGTTTGTCAACAAATATGGGATACATTATACGATTATCCGTGCCTAGAAAGATGTACAAAACTAATCGATTTCATTCGACAATGTGTGCGTTTTTGTTGGTCATTAATTGTTCAACATTCGGATATCAAATTTGATATTGAAACGAAAAATTTTCGAAATGATTGGCATATACGTACAGTTGATTCTAATGTATCAAACACATTGATTAAATGTTATTTATGGCCTACACTATTTCAACATGATATCTGTGTTCATAAAGGGATTGTCATTACATGATTTGATTTTTTCGATTGGGATTATTTTTTTCTGCAGGATTTTTCAATCAATTTCTATTCAAATATTCAGAAATAATGTTGAACAATTAAATTAAATCCTTTATTATTATTCTTAATTTTCGTATATTGATTGCCTCTGATGATTCAATGTAAAAAAAACACTGATATTTAAAATAAAAATATTGTGCATTATATTATATTAAGTTTACTCAAAATGTTTGCTTCCCTGTAATATCTTTATTTTTTTTGTCTTTGAGTCAATGCTTTTGTATTTTACCAAGCAAAAATCTAACAATTATTATTTTCAAGTTTAAAATTTTGGCTTGAATTATTTTTGTGTTTGAAATTGAAGTTTCAATTTTTTAATATTTATTTATTGTATTTTGTGTCTGTGTGCGTGGGTGGATGAGTGTGAAATTATTTTATTTAATTTTGTTTGTTTAATTTGAATTTATTTTTCTACAATTTTTTTTGAGCAATTAATTAAAGAGATTTAGCGTGAAAAAAGTAATTAAATTTGTTTTTGTTGATTTTTATTTGTGTTGAATATTTTGGCTGCTGTTGCTTTCAAAGAAAATATTTGGACGGTACAAATGGCATTTTACAAACATTATATTCATAAAGTTTACCACGAACTTCACAAAATAATGTGGTACCATTTTTCGATGCCGGTGTGTCCACGTAAGCCATTGCAATATTTTTACCTAATGATGGTGATGGACAACCGCTGGTGATTTTACCTACTAAATTTTCATTTTTCATTTCTTGATTCTTATAAATTTTACTACCAGCACGAGCTGGTGGTCCTGATTTGGCGGCAATCAAACCGATACGTTTAATTTTAGGTTTATCTTTCAATTCTTTCAAAATAATATCTGCACCAATAAAATCAGCCGATGCACGTCGAGTTTTGGCAATAGTCCATGCTAATGTTGCTTGTATAGGAGTAGTGGTTTCATCAATATCGTTTCCATAAAGACAGAGACCAGCTTCTAATCGCAGCGTATCACGTGCACCTAAACCAGCTAATTTAACTGTTGGTGATTGTAATAATTTTTCCGCTAAATTCACTGCTTGATCATTTGGCACTTGTATTTCGAAACCATCTTCACCAGTATAACCACATCTTGTCAAACGAATAGGAATATCATCATATTTAGTTTGTGTTGCATTCATAAATTTCAATGTGCTCAAATCTGTTGAATCAAGTCTTGATTGAAGTGTTTCGGCTGCTTTTGGTCCTTGAAATGCCAATAAACTTTTATCACTTAGAATTTTCATATTTAAATCAGCATTTGGGTATGTTTGAATGTATTTATTCATTTGTTCTTCTAAATGTTTTAAATCTTCTTCGGTTCTCGATGCATTCGAAACAATATACAATGAATCGGATTTTTTCGATACAATCAAATCATCAATGATACCACCATTAGGATTCGTATATAATGTCAATGAAGCATTATCTGTTTTCATATTTTCAACATCAGCAACAACTAATTTTTCAAAAAATTTCACACGATCATTACCATATATTTCAATCTGCAGCATATGTGATACATCAAATAATGATACATTCGATCGAGTATGAAGATGTGAATCACGAATTGAAAGATCATTATATAATATTGGCATTGAATAACCGGCAAATGGTACCATTTTGGCACCTTTTTCCAAATGAAATTCATACAGAGATGTTCGCTTTAGCGTAGCTGATGATGTTGATGATGTTGAGCATAATGTTTTATTCAATACATTCAAAGTTATTGATTGATATGATAATAATGAATTTAAAATGAATTTTTTCCGAAAATAATTGGCCATCATTACATACAATGTTGTTGCACACACGATTTCAAACAATCACAATTTAATTAATTTAAAAACAAAACACGAACAAATGGCTGTTTTGCTAATTGCATTTTTCATATTAAAAAAATTTAATCAAGCCAAATCATTTTGATATGTGTGTGTGCTGAGAAAAAAAAAATTAATAAATTGTAGCAACCACCGCAACAACAACAAGTGGTGATATGTCTATCAAGATTTTTGTTTTTCAATGATTTTGAAATTTGATCGCATCACATCATTGAACGCGAAAAAAATTCATGCTTTAAAATGCTTTTTATGTGAAAATCGTTTATAAGCAAATCGATATAAGAAAATCGAAGAATAAATGAATGAACTGATGAACTGATTTTTAATTTTTCCAAAGTGTGATTAGATTATCATTAAGTGTATTGAATTAGATAAATGAGTAGTGAAAATGAAAAAAAATTTGATATAATCAATTAAAATCATCTGATCGTAGAGCAAAATAGAAAATATCCTAAAATTGATTCCTTAAGATAAATTTTCTTTTGGGATCAATAAGAATCGATTTTTCTCCTTTGGACATTTCAAACGACAAAATAAGAAATTCCATCCATTTCTCACTGTTTTGTTTTGATTACCAATCAAATTATTTTCAAATTACCAACCAACAAAAAATGATTGACACTAAACACATACACATCAGCCAAAAAATGTGTTCACATTGTTTCTCACCGGACAATGTGAATTTTTTTATTTGAATGAAAAAAGTAATAAATATAACCATAGCTGATTTCAATTTAAATTGAAAAGAAGCGGCGATATTCATAATCAAATACACATGCACATTTGCACACGAATATCTAAATAACTAATCTAAATTGAATTAAATATTTCAAAAGTGAATTAATAAATAAATTTTTATTTATTCTTTTCTTTTCTTCATTCAAAATGTTTTTTTTCAATTCACTAGGCCAAACTATGGCCACTATTATACATCAAAAGCATCCATATATTGTACATAAGTCTTTTGGAGATCAATGAATATCTTCTGTTCATATTTCAATAAAAAGCCGTACATTTTAGCATTTTAACTAAATTGAATTTGAAAAATGTGTGTTTGTGTGCATTTGTTCAAGTGTTTCTTTATATAAAAGTGTCACCATTCCGATAAATTATTACATTTTAAGGTTTTGCTGTGAAGAAGTATCAACTGTTTTTTTGTCGAGAAATTTCAATTCAATTAACGTTTTTCTCCGAAGAATTAAATTCATTTTTCTGTAAAAAAAGCATGAAAACGTAGACGAAAAATCTAACCTCAGCGCCAAATGATACAGATGTACCGAATATTCATTGCATTATTATTGAATTAAAATAATTCAAAGATTTTTGTCGAATGATATCAAAAATTTCAAATTTCATCTTAGAATCTCCCTAAATAAATTAAAATTTAATGAATTTTGGGGCTATATTTCATGCTATTTCATTTCTATTTCCGTACTGAATAAATTCCATTGGTAGCCATAGATCATTGAGAGAAGATATAAATGATAATTTTATTTTTATTCTTAACTACAAATTCCAATTCATATTTCATTATTCGATTTTTTATTGTCGATTTATTTCAGATAAATTTTTTCTTATTGCTGTTTGTTGTATGATGAAAATAAAAATTTATTTTCTCTCCTTACATTCAAATATAAAAAATGAATTCGAGTCATAAATGTAAAAATGAGAAATCATTTAAATTTATTTATTGGTGAACGTGATATAATTTCTATTTTTTATGCGTGTATTTGTAATGTACGATGTTCAGAAATTTGAAATTATCATTAAAATTATTATTATACATTCAATGGAAACGAAACAAGCAATATGAAAATATTTTTTTCAAATAAATAACCGAGAAAAAAATTCATTTCACCAGTCATTTCAATTGATGAAAAATCAGTTGAGAATCATAGAGCACAGTTCATCAAAAACAAATATTTGAATTTTTTAAACAAATTAAGAATCAATCAATCAACACAATTCCAAAATTTACAAATATATCAAAAAAAAAGTTGAATATGAATGAAGAAAAAAAGTTTCAATTAAGCTCCGAGAGAGACAGACAGAGAGTGAGAAACAATGTGAAAAAACAATCAAACTTCTTCAAGTTTTCAAAATAATAACTTAGAGAAAAGAAAAAAGAAATATTTTGCATAGAAATTCTATTGTGTGAATCCTTGAATTCATTTTTTATTGAACGAAAAAAAATAAGAAATTCTTGATAAGAAATTTCTTGATTCAAGATTCTAAGATATGATGAATGTAATCAATGGCAAAGAATAGGCGAAAAAAATTAATGATAATCACAAGACGAAAGAGAAAAATTGAATAATAATTAGATTTGATTAGAATATTTTCACATTATTATAATAATAATAATTTTCATTTTTTTTTTGCTTTGTTTGACAACCAAACAACTCAACAACTAATAAATACAAAAATAATAAAAATGATTACAATGTTCAATAACACAATGCCTAATGAAATGTGCATTGTGTTTTCTAATCGATTCGATTCGATTCAAATTCTTTATTGATTAAAAACAAAAAATTATATAACAATGTATATAAAAATACATGTTTCATAATATTAATTTTATATATTTTCTCTATTCATTTGGTACTCATGCTCAAATGCATGATGATATTTTTTCAAAATTGGAAATGTCTATGGCCCAAGAAAAAATCCTAGGCCTATCATTTATATATAACTATTCTCTTCTTTTATTTAGAAAATGTTGATCTACTATATATATTTGTATCGAATCGTACAAATGCCGAATATGACAATGGAATTCATTTTACGAAATGAAAAACAAACGAAATATATAATCAAAAGTAAATTATAATTATTTTTATTATTATTTTGATTATTTTGATAAAACTCAAATATAAATGAAAAATCACAGAGAAAATTCAACTCTAAATGAAATATGAGATTGAATTTGCCTGGTCTTGCTTGTACCTTACAAATACATGCAAATAAACACACATACGCACACACACCGACCATATATGGTCCATGCATTTGTGTTGACAAAAAAATTGAAAATTTTTAATATTTTTATTTTTATCAGAGGAAAATTCTTAAATAAAACAAATGACATTATTGAATAATATAAGATGGCTTAAACAAGAAAAAAATGATGAATAAAATAACAAAATAAATAAAACGAGGTAAAATTACTGCTATTCTTTTCCTTTGTTCCTTTAAGATTCAACTGTGAATCAAAATAATTCTGATCTTTGAAAAAACAGAAAAACCAGAAATCATATTTCATTAGGTTTTCTATGAAATAAAAATTTTAAAAAATTGTTTCATTTTATCCCATTTTTTATTTTTGAAAATATTCACCAGAATAATAGAATTTTTGCTTTCATAGAATTCTTCCTATTCAAATTCTGACAATCGTCGTCATTTGCTTTTCATTCTTTTTTATTCATTTGTTACATACGTGATCCATCAGAATATTCTGTTTTCTTTTTCGATTATCCAGTCATTCAAATTCATTTTTTTGTTGACCCATGGTCGAGAATTTCCTTTTTTAATGATATTTTTTTTTTCTACACAAAAATAATGATTTGAAACGACAAACCCAAACAATAATAATAATTGTTGTAATGATACTAAAAAACCTTTTCATTTGGTCAAATTATCATTATTTTTCTTGGTATGTATATTATATGATTGTCAACAATCAAAAATATTTTATAATTAATTTTTTATTTAAAAATTTAGTTTTGGCAAATGATTTTCAGGTCATTCAATTGTCAAACAAATGCATCATAATGGAGATTTGATCCAACATTTTTTTCCCGATCATTATTTTGATTTAAATTTGGTTCAATAAAATTTTTATAATGAAAATGTTTGCCAAACAATTTTGGTCATCATCACTGTCATCATCGATGAAAATATTATTATCAGGATTTTTATTCTGGTTCTTACAATTACAACAACAAAATTTTTGTATGTTTTTATGAGAAATTTATAGTCAAATAATTGACTAAATCAATTTTCTTTTTTCAATTCAGATTATAGTAATGCAATCGATTGTTTTCGCTGTACATCATACAATGGTGCCAATCAATGGTGTGAAGATCCATTTCATAATAATTATTCATCGACAATATTACAATCACCTTGTTGGGCAGGTAGAAAAGGCCGAGATGGCCTTTATCCAGCCACTGCTTGCATTAAACTAAGTGGACGTTTTGGTTTGTATGATTTTTTTGTATAATTGATTGATGGTTAAATTGAGAATTGATACATTTGTTTCTTATTTCTTTGGACAAATTAGAAGATAATGATGAAACGATGATCGTACGTGATTGTGCATTAGATTCAGGGTCATTGACAACCGATACTGAATTAGTTCGAAGTAAGTTTTGATCATTTTCAGTTTAAAACAATCAATAATCACGTGTGAATTTTTCACGCTTATAAATCAGTGTCACATTGTGGCGGTTTCTATTTTGATAATCGTTATGTAAAAGGATGTGTTCAGGTACGTGTTTTTATAGTTTCATACTAAATTCTGATTAATTCTTTTTATCCGATTTTCTTGAATCTTGAAATATAGTCGTGTTCTGAAAACGCCTGTAACAGTGTTGCTGATGACAATTTAATCAAACAAATCAAATTTACCTTCAATCATCTATTATGTTTATTATTTTCATTGATCCTTTTTGTTTTATGAATTAAGTTTTTTATTCAAAGAATAATTCATTCATAAAAACCTAAAGACCTAGCTTTAATTTTTTTCCTATTAAAAAGGTCAAATGTCCTTTTAAAATTTAAAATTCGATAGTAAAAAATTAAAAGTCCAAAAAATTACTCGAAAACCTTTTTTATGAATGAATTGTTTTTCTGACTCAGCAAATAAATGAATGAATGCGTGAAATAAATAAACAATGAAGGTTAATTTGACACAGTTTTTTGAGCGTATAACACGTCATTTTAAGCGTGTGTACGTTGAATGAACCTTCAAATTGAAACAATGCAAACAGTGGGAGGCTTCGAGCCAATCTTTCAGTGAACACGTAATTTTAACCTTTTTTCAACATCAATTTTTGAATGCTGAGTGATTGTTTATTTTTGTTTTAACTTTTTGTTGCAATCTTTCGTCTTATTTTACCCATAATAAATTTAAATTAAAATAATTAAACAAAATTCTGTTTTATGTGGGTTGTTTTGTTTTTATCAAATCATACGTTTCAATTGATAAATTTCGAATACGGTGAAAAAATTGTTCAATTCAGTGAATTAATGACCGAACTTTTATTATTCATAAAAATTGGCTCCATTTATCATAAAAAATGAAAAATTAATATAATAATAATCCATATAATTGTAATTTGATTAATGTAATAGAAGAAAACGTTCAAATTTTAATAAAATAAGAAGAAGAAAAGCAAATCAAAAATTAAAAGAAATTTGAAAATATAAGTCAAATCAATTATGTCCAATACCGAAATGAATAAAATTGATCACAAAACATTATATCATCATCAGTATTTAACAGCAATTTTTCAAATTTATCCTGAGCGACAACCAGAATCGAATAATGATAATGATAATAACAACAAAAATAATATTGATGATAATGAATTGATGATCACATGTTCGATATTTCGTGAAGCAAGCGATGATTATTTGTCATTAGAAAATTATGCACTTTATGTATTTGAAAGTTTAATCGAGAAAAATAGTGATGATTGTTCAAAAGTTATTGACAAACGTTTTTTCCCTGATCAGCGCACGGATTTATTCCGATCAAATAAATATGCATTCAGAATTTTCGATGATTATTCCAATAATATGGCCTATCTTTTAGATTGTTATTGTCGATATGACGTGGTTGATGATTTCGCTAATCTTATACCATCATTAGAACGGAAAAACATAAAACGATACATCATTGATCAAGCGGCATTATTATTGGTGATGCCAGATTTGAATAGAGGTGATAATAATGATAATAATAATAGTGACAATAATAATGATAATCAATCAATGAAGGCGTTCAATGATTTATGGAAAATTATCAATAACATCATTCCTTTATCTACTGAACACATGAATTATGTAAAAAAATTCTTTGTGGATATCACCAATACTATACATTCAGCTAAAATGGGCATACAAGATGAAGAATATAGTTCATCTTTGATGGACTTATCGCCTGGAGAATTAAATTTAGATTTAATAATAAAGCCATTGTATAAAAAATTCTGTGAAAATTTCAAAAAATCGCACCTTTTGACGCCTAAATTTGCCGACGATATTCTCAACATAAACATATTAATCGCATCTCCAATTCTTGCCGAAATATTTATTGATTTGAATAGTCCATCTACATTGCTCGCATCCAATGTTAACACTTCCAGCAATAATAGTTCATCTTCGCAAAATGAAAGCGGACCATCACAAGCTGCTCCAGGTTATCATATCGATACATTCATCAATTCATTCATAGATGGTCATGCCAATCATTCGGCCAATACGGGACAAGAAAAATTTTTCCAAGATTGTTTATTGGGCATTTTGTTATCAAATTCACCATTACCGTCACCACTTTCATCAAAGAAAAACAATAATAATATATTAACCATTATATTGAATAATGCTGATTTTGAGTATCAATTCTTCAATTCTCCATCTAATCAATCGAAATCAGAACTGGAGCGAACAGAATTAATGATTGATGATTATCTTCAAAAATTGCGCAATAAACTCACTGATCTGTTTTATTCAATGTTACGATCACCACAACAAGTTAGAAAGAAAACGCTAAAATGGCTTGAATGTTGTTTGGCTACGTTTAATACTCGTTCAAAATTATGGATGAACGAAATATTTACGCTAGTCAGTGGTAATACATCACAAATATCTGATGGTTTTCTGCTCAATCTTTCAGCTGTATTATTGAATCTTTGTAAACCATTTTGTTCATCATCAAAATATGAATTCAAAACAATCAATTTATATCCAGAATATTCGATCAATGAAAAAATGTTAAAAGTCGATCCTCTATATATTCGCTATTGTCGACAAGAAGGATCGACAAAACCGTCAAGCCGGCCAGAAGATTACGGTCCATATTTGCACATTTTGAAACAAGAATCTGCATTAATTTCTCAATCGAGTGATACAATGGTCAACAATAGGCCTAATGAATATCAGCCAAACTTTATTAGTCGTTTATTTTTTATGACCCACAAAGCATTGCATATTGGTTTCCGGGTCATACATGAACGTTTCACTGCGATCAATCAAGAGAATAGTCATTTACAACGCCGCCTAGAACAAGCAGGTATTGCTAGGGAATTAGTGACAATGTTGCGAAGCAATATGAATTCGCAGCAACGCGAAACATTGAATCGTTTTGATCGTAACATGACTGTGACATTGTCAATGAAAGCAGCATTGACCGAATCAAATTACATGCATTTATTGCTGGAGTTTTATTTAGCCACAGCATCTTGGATCAATAATTTAGCTGTTTGTCCTGAAGACAAACAGGTTCCTGATTCATTCATTTGTATTGAATTTGAACATAATGAAAGCAATTATTTCAAAAGCAAACCATCACAGTGCCTTCAATGGATTCCTGAATTTATAATTGAAAATATCATTGATTTCATGTTATTTTTACGTTATTTTGAGATCAAACCCAAACAGTTGCAACTTGAATCAGGCTTAGAACCGTTTATGGTGATGATTATTTTGTTCATGGGATCACCACAAAGAATGAGAAATCCGCATTTGAGAGCAAAAATGGCCGAGATGCTTGAAGCTTTATTGCCTACCGTACAAGCCAATATTTCACCGTAAGTTATTCGATGTGAATGTTTAAAATGAAATTAAAATTTCTCTTTCCATTAATAAATTCAGTTCATATTTAGAATCATTATTTTTGAAGCCATATTTTGTTGAAGAGCTATTTCCAGCACTGCTCAACGGTTTTGTCAGTATCGAAATATCAGATGAAGCAAATAATGCAGATGTAGTCGCATTTGAACAAAAATTTAATTATCGTCGCCCAATGTATGTGGTATTCAAATATCTATGCACCATCGAACAACATCAACGAAAATTGATCGATTTGGCTGCATATGCCGATGCTAATATTGATTGTGTACAATTACCAATATTCTTGCGTTTCATCAATTTATTGATCAATGATGCCATATTTTTGCTGGATGAAGGATTATCATTGATGTCTAAATTACGTGAAATTCAACAAGAACGTGAATCAGATGCCTGGTCACGATTACCACAAGTCACTCGTCAACAAAATGAAGCCAATTTCGCTCATTTAGGACGCTTGGCTAAATTTCATAATTTTATTGGACGTGATACCATTGCCACTTTGGCTACAATTACTTCATACGTTAATTCATTTTTTTCACATCGAATTCTCGTCGACAGGATGGCTGCAATGTTAAATTATTTTTTACATAATTTAGTTGGCCCCAACAAACGTAATTTCAAAGTTAAACACATGAACGATTATGAATTTAATCCTGGTGAATTGGTCAAAAATATTTGCAGAATTTATGTTAATCTTGCTTGTAAAAATCCAGTATCAATTGATTTGAACACCAGTTTAGGCAGCAGTGTCAGAACTAATCGAGTCAATCCTAAATATGAAGAATTTTGCTTGGCAATCGGTCGCGACGATCGTTCTTATTCGCCTGATCTTCTCATACAAGCTGAAGAAATTTTAACAACCAAATTAGGGCAACCAATGCTTGGTCAAGATATGCTTGTTGTTGATAAATCTGTTAAAGAATTGATACAGCGTCATAAATTCAGTGAAATTCCTATTGACGATATACCAGAAGAATTTTTGGATCCATTGATGAGCACCTTGATGAATGATCCGGTCATATTACCTAATTCCCATAAGGTTTTAGATAGAGCAACCATTACTCGTCATTTATTAAGGTAAAAAATAATTGTTATTTCATGAATTAATTACATGCTTATTTTTATCTAATTCAGTGATCACACCGATCCTTACACTCGAACACCGTTAACGATGGACATGTTGATACCGGATGTAGAATTGAAGAAAAAAATTGAGACATTCATAGCAGCAAAGTCGAAAGAAATAAATGATAAAAAAAATTAGTAAAAACAAAACATTTTCATTTTTATCATTATAATGATTGTAATTTTCAAAGATTAATTAATTCATTATTATTCTCATGATTGATTTCACGATAATCATTATTTTTATTTCATTATTATCTAAATTGTATTGAATTTATTTGATTGACATTTGTTTGTTTATTTAATTTCGTAAACATCTGTGATTCCCAAAGGCAGATGAATTTTCGAAAGTTTCTGAAAAATCTAAGGCTATTCATCGTCAAAATTTTTGAAAAAATCGAAAAAATCTAAGGTTATAGTACGTGGAAATTTTCGAAAATTTCGAAAAAATCTAAGGCTATCCATCGTCAAAATTTTTGAAAAAATCGAAAAAATCTAAGGCTATAGTACGTGGAAATTTTCGAAAATTTCGAAAAAATCTAAGGTTATAGTACGTGGAAATTTTCGAAAATTTCGAAAAAATCTAAGGTTATAGTACGTGGAAATTTTCGAAAATTTCGAAAAAATCTAAGGCTATCCATCGTCAAAATTTTTCAAAAAATCGAAAAAATCTAAGGCTATTCATCGTCAAAATTTTTCAAAAAATCGAAAAAATCTAAGGCTATTCATCGTCAAAATTTTTGAATTTTTCGAAAAAATCTAAGGCTATCCATCGTCAAAATTTTTGAATTTTTCGAAAAAATCTAAGGCTATCCATCGTCAAAATTTTTCAAAAAATCGAAAAAATCTAAGGCTATCCATCGTCAAAATTTTTGAAAAAATCGAAAAAATCTAAGGCTATAGTACGTGGAAATTTTCGAAAATTTCGAAAAAATCTAAGGTTATAGTACGTGGAAATTTTCGAAAATTTCGAAAAAATCTAAGGCTATCCATTGTCAAAATTTTTGAATTTTTCGAAAAAATCTAAGGCTATCCATCGTCAAAATTTTTGAATTTTTCGAAAAAATCTAAGGCTATCCATCGTCAAAATTTTTCAAAAAATCGAAAAAATCTAAGGCTATCCATCGTCAAAATTTTTGAAAATTTCGAAAAAATCTAAGGCTATATTTTCTTTGCTTTTTGAAATAAGATGGCGATGTATAGCCTTTGCTTTTTTTCCGAAAAATTGCCATAGTAAATCAAAGGAAAAATTGCCAAGTGTAAATAGCCGTCTCACATGACGCCGTATACAAACAATGTACACTCCAGCCATCTAGTCACAGTTTATAGTTATTATCTCTTGCATGATACATCCCACAAGCATATGGCATATTTTTCATAATTCAGAGTATTCATATCTAATTACCACAAATATCTCAAATAATAATTTCATTTTTCAATTTTTTGAAGATAAACTGTCGACAAATCATTTAGTCGAGAATGTATATCAGAAACGCAAAGGTAGGTGATTGATTTTAATAATAATAATTGAAATTAATTGTGATTTTTGGCTCGTATGACCGATAGCCTGATGATTTAATGAATATGCAGCATTGTAATTTACTTTGTTTGCCAGAAAATTATCAAATGAAATATTATTTCTACCATGGTCTTTCTTGGCCACAATTATCATATGTTGCTGAAGATGAACAAGGACGTATTGTTGGTTATGTGTTGGCCAAAATGGAAGAAGAATCAGATATTGCACATGGACATATTACTTCATTAGCAGTCAAGCGGACCAATCGTCGTCTTGGTCTGGCACAAAAATTAATGGATCAAGCATCAAGAGCAATGGTCGAATGTTTCAATGCACGTTATGTATCGCTACATGTTCGTAAAAGTAATCGTGCTGCATTGCATTTATATCAGAATACGCTGAAATTTGAAATCAGTGAAATTGAACCAAAATATTATGCTGATGGTGAAGATGCATACGCTATGAAACGTGATCTAGTCGAATTTGCCCGACAAAACAATATTAAATCGAATGATCCGACATTTTTCGATGCTAAAAAATTGGATAAAAACCTGAAACAATGAATAAAATTCATTTTTATAATTATTATTCAATGATTCAAAATAATTAATGAAATTTATAATTTGAAAACTTATTACAGATTAATTAATTAATTAATTTAAGAGAAAAAACTTTGTCCAATACTTGTGTGTGTATGTGAGTGTTTTGTTTTTGTAATATTAGGTTGTCCTAAAAGTTCTTGTCGATTTTCCAATTATTTTCTACGATATAACCAGCAAAAACTTTCCGGACAACCTAATATTCAGTTGAAAATATATTAAGCAAAATCTATTCAAAGAAAATTATTTTGCATTTTGTTATTTGTGAATTGTAGAAAAATGAAATCTTTGAATGTTATTAAATTTGTAATTTTAAAAAAATTATGTAAAAAACCATCTTTGTATTTATTAGATATATTTTGTTCGATGATATCGGCGAATCAATCAATCTAAAATTGACAACTACCAATTAGCAAGGCCAGGTTTATTCAATGTCATGAAATAAATTTGACATGAGCCACCTTTGGATGATGAAAAGAAAACCTGATCGATTGATAAAAAGAAACAATTATCTTTGGTCAAAAATACAATCCTCATATACACATTACCTTGTCATTACGTTCGCATAAAAATTTCAATTTTTGAGCTTTTTTATGCATAAAAACACCATCTAAATGTCCTGTTTCTACACCACGTATTTCAATTGCTTTATTACCCCAGCCCATAATTTGACCAGTACCAATGTATGCGACAGATGTTGGCATTTCTCCCCATTGCAAGAATATATTTTTACTCACTTTGCCGAATGTATTCACATAAACACCTTCATCTGTTGTTGATTATTAAAAAAGAGGGATTAGAATTATATTGGCCAATTTGCGAGCACAAAGAGTACATACTGTCATAACAAAGTAATAATTGCATTCCTTTCGAATTAGGCAGAGTGATTATTGTATGAGGAGTGATCGGGCCTTGGCTCTAGGATTTTCATTCGAAAAAATTTATTATGAACAGAATTTTACATCAAAAATGAATCACTTACATGTGCTGGTATATAAATATCATAAACTGATCCACTATCCAATTCGATGGCATGAAATCCTTCGGATGAACCATAAATTACTTTCAATCGTATACCTTCTTCAATCGTCATGTCGACTAGTAATGGTTTGTGTGAAAGATCCAAAAATGATTTGAATGACATGAATTTATGATAAGGTTTCGGTGCCCATGCATATATTTCAATACTGTCTTTCAAGGCAATCACCAGAAATTTGATGCGGTCATATTTCACTAAATTATTATTTTGAAATAAACAAAAATTAAAATTTTAATGAAATCAATAAAATTGATTATAAGGCTATAGATGTAAACAAATAGGGATAAAATAAAATAATAAAAATGTCGTCAAACTAATTCAAGGACCGTAATTGAAAAAAAATATTGATAAAACTTGACAGAAACAGCATCAATTCACACAACATCAATCACTTATCAAATCAACCAACCATTTCCACTCCATATTCGAAAAGTATTTTCCCAATCTTTCGAAACTTGTTGCGGTATTTGCCAACCGACTATTGAAGAACATCATGGTCAGTGTTATAGAATTCAATCACAAGATAAAAATATAAGAAAGAAAAGCAAACGAACAAAATTTTTGTTATGTTAGTTCACATATAAATCACAACTAACTTGAAAATAATTAAAAATTTTGTGAACCGAAAATCAAAGCAAACAAGGAAAATATTGACTGAGAAAAAACTTGTGAATATTTACCAATTTTAAAATGTACAGCTCCATCCAATTCACCGACATTGATCCAACCATTCTTTTTTTCAATTTGCTAATCAATCAATCAAATGATATGAGAATTAGTTTAAAGAATTATTTACTGAATAACAATCAATCAATTCACCTGATCCGTACGAATAATTTTACTTTTCAACCAAGACAAATGATAAACACGAACACGTGATTTTTTACCCGATATCGTTACTAAAATATTTTGTCCTTCCAACACTTCCATTTGTTGAAATCTTCTACGTGATATCAAATGATAAACTTTGCCTTGTCCACTACGATCTAATAACATAAGGCCATTTTCGGTACCAATCAAAAGATTTACACCCCAAAGTGCTGCACACAACACTTCTGAATTGAAACGTTTTTTATATTTTCTTATTTCTGGTGTATCCGGTTGTACTGATGGTGAAACATTGACATTTATTTGTGATTCTCTTCGTGGTGATGGACTAGATATCGCTGGATCGCTGCTGATCATATTATTATTATTGTTGTGAGTACCTGCACCAAAACCAAACGTTAAAAATGAACGCTGTTTTTGTTGCATTTGTTGTTGTTGTGATGATGATATAACTGATTGACGTTGTGACTGATTCTGAACTGAATCATTCGAACGATTGGTTTCATCTTGAGGTAATAGATCAGGTATGACACCGCTTTGTCTTGAACTTTGGTTTGATGATTCATTTCGATTCTAGAATAAAATATAATGAAAATGATATTATTATCATTATTATCAATTCAAACAAAATTTATCAAACAAATATTAAGCTTTAAAAGTTGGCCATCATTAATTATATTTTCAAAAAAAGCGACAAATTAAGACAATTATTTCAATGATTTATTATTAATAAACAGGTCCTCGAGCCACATGAAAAGCAGTTAGTCAACAATAAGCGACAAACAGCGATTTTTCTTAGATTTATCAAACCTGTATTTTATTCTTTGATTTTAAATCGAAAAACTTGGAACTCAATTTATTTTTCTGTGGTTGCTGCTTTGTTTCATTTTCAATGATCGATTGTTGTTGTTGTGGCTGAATTTTTGGTTGCTGCTGCTGGGGCTGCTGGTGGTTATTTGGTAATGATGGATTCGATGATGATTCAGATTTAAAAATCATACCATCATCATCATCACCATTCGATTGTTGCTGTGGCTGTTGTTGTTGTTGTTTGAGATTATTAATATGACTAAATTTAACTTCATCATTGATTGAATTATCATTGTCTCTACAATCAAGTATTCGATTATTGAATACTGGAATTTTTGTCGCTTTCTTCTTGGTAATATCTAAATCAAATCTCGAGCTAATTGGACGATCTTTGATCGATTCTTTATTATTATTTGGTTCGATTACTGAAAAACGTTTTTTTGGATCATCATTTAATTGACAGTTGAATGATTTTATATTATTAACCCTATCATCATCATTTTCCTTAATAATTCTACCGGACTCACTATCATCATTCAAATTTAATTCATTAATACTAACATTATTATTATTATTATTATTCAGCATTTGTTTCTAAACATAAATTGTAAGACGATAAAGTCATTACACATTGTTGAATGTGTAAAATCTTACTTACTTTTCTCAATACAAGTGTCTGATCATTAGACGAACTATCATCGTCATCTTGAGAACTATTTTTGGGCAATGGTGGTAATGGTTTTGATGGTGGATAACAATCACCTGGTGGCGGAGGAGGCAATGGTCGATTAGGCGGCTGACTTGATTGTGGCTGCAAATTGCGGAGATTATTTGTTTCTGGTCTAAAATTTGAATGAAAATGAATTCAAGATCATTGAGAAAATAGAAAAATGAAACATACAAAGGCCTAGGTGGATCTGATGCCAAAAGTGTACCATCATTTCTACGGCCAATACCGTTTTGTCCGATTTCATCGTCATCATCATCTTCTTCATCATCCTCATCATCGTCGTCATCATCATCATCTTCATCAGTAACTGGATTGACTATCATCATTTGACCTGATGATGTTCGATTAGATGCAATGTTTGATTGTTTAAAATTCATAAAACCATTTGGTGGTTGTGGTGATGTATCACTATTAATATTCATTAATTTTTGGTTGATTCCTCCTTTAAGATGATCATTATTTTCAATTTTCTTAACTTTTTGTCCATTTTTGTTAATGTTATTGTTGCCTAAATTTCCCATTTCATTCAATTGAGCAGCTAACACTTCAAGATCTTCAGGTTTTTGAAATTGAGCTTTAAAATAACCAGAATTTCGATTAGCTTGATTGGTAATGTGTGGATGTTGAGCATTCGATAAATTAGAGGATTGAATTTGATGTTCAATATTTTTTCCATTCACTTTTTTCCTATTATCATTTTCAATCGGTAACGGTGGTAATGGTTTAGATGGAGGCATCTCTGGTGGTGGAACAGCTCTGGTTGGAGGCGCAGGCAGCGGTCGATTTGCCATATGAGATGAAATCGGTGGTTGTTGTTGATGGTGAAATTTTTCAGGTGATTTATGTGAAGGACCGGCTTGTTGTTGCTGCTGCTGAATGTGACCGTTACGTGCCATATTGGGCGAGACAGGATTTCTTTCATTCTTTTTCAACGTTGAGTCTTGTTGATTTGATTGATCACGTAAATCCATCATCATAGCAGATGGTAAATTTGATTCCTCTTCATCATCATCACTAACACCGAAACGATCTTCAAAATCATTTCGTTTCAATTTTTTACACTTGTCAATATGTTCTTTGATTTGATTTCTAACTTGTCGTTCATTTGGCTGATCTCTGATGAATGAATGTTTCAGTAATTGGTCAGTGAATGGTCGTTTAGTATAATCTTTAACCAAAACTGTTTCAATGAATTTCTGAAATTTTTGTGACCATTTTTTCGATTTCAATCTTGGAGGCGGATTTCTGGGTATCAAAAATAGGGCCCTCATCGGGTGTAAATCACAAAGAGCTATAAAAATTCATTTTAAATAATGACAATTGATCAACATTCTAATGTAATAAATCAAGAATTTGATACTCACGTGGAGTATTTTCAGCCATTTCAATGGCTGTTATGCCCAATGACCAAAGATCACTACGATTATCATAAGTAGCTTCAGGATTTTCATCACAAGCAATGACTTCAGGAGCCATCCAATAAGGTGTACCGATGAATGTGTTACGGCGGCCAATCGTTCGATCTAATTGAGCGCTAACACCAAAATCGACTAGTTTGACTTCAGCATCATCAGTTAACAAAACATTCTGGCCTTTTATATCACGATGAATGATTTTATTTTGATGTAAATGATTTAATCCTCGTAATATTTCACGACATATATATGCAATCCAATCTTCTTTTAATGAATGTCCTTTGGTTGATTTCACTAAATCGGTAACCGAACCAGCACCACAATATTCCATAACAAGCCATAATTTATCATCTTTACCTTCAGGACTTTTATGAATAAAAGCTCCATAATATGTTGCAATATTTCTATGATGGGAAAACTATATTCTCAAAAAATAATAAATACATTATATTCATTCTAATTTATTAGTAACAATCATCACACCTTTTTTAAAACATTTATTTCCAATTTAATTTCATCTTCTTCATCTTCAGTCACGTCCATAATTTTGATGGCCGCTAATTGACCTGTTTTAGTGTGACGACCCTAATTGTTTTGAGTAATAATAATAATACAATAAAAAACAATCAATTAATTCGAATAAAATCTACAACAAACCTTATAAACTTGGCCATAAGTACCGTTACCAACAACTTCGATTAAATCGAAAATTCCGGCAGGATCCTGAGGGACAAACAATAAATAATCAATGAATAATACATGGACATCAAATGTCAAAACACAACAATTTTTGTGTATTATCAACAAAGAGAAACTTACTTTTAAACTATTAAGATCAATATCATCAAGACTACAATTGATTGATTGTGCCATAATTTTTCAAATGTAGATTGTAGACAACAATTTCTCAAAACACCAAAATTGGAAAAAATAAACAAAAATGAATGCACACAAATGAATTTAAACTCATATGATTGATTGTAGGGCAGACATCGTTGTTTTTTGTTAGGTGCTCAAAGGTTTTTTGTCAAAAATGAATTTTCAAAATGATTCGATGATTTCAATAACTACACCAAATGTTTTCTATTGATATTAACAAATAAACAGAACCATAAACACGTTGGTTACAACAAATCATTTAAATCAAATTCATAATTAATTTGACATTAAAATAGTGAGTGTCTTTTCTTCTTAAAATTCTATTCTTTAAGACATTTTTATTTGTGTTAGCCAAAAATAATGTTTTTGATTAATAATTTATAATCACACATATGTTTCGGTGTTTTTCAATGGTTAGTTGAACAAATGACAATTACAATATACAAATGTACAAATTGACATTCATATATTGAACATTAATAATGAATTATTGTATGGCTTAAAAAATGTTTATTCGAAACAAATAAATGAAATTTTGGCCAATTTTGGACAATAATCGACAATAATAATCAACAACAAAACAAATATGTGATTAATTTAAATCATAATTGTTATTATTATTAATGTTTGATAGGAAATCGAATGTTTTGAATTGTTTTCATATTAATTCGATTAAAAATAGCACGAAATTATGCATAGAAAATTTGTCGTCGATACACTCATATCATCGATATCATATCAAATCAAAAACATGCACATAAACAGCAATAAATTTTACACACTAAAATATAGGCGTTGATTTAATCATTTTAATTACATTTTTTTGTTTGATGATGTTGTTGTTGTCCATGATTGAAAATTCATTGAAAATAATCACTTAAAAACACACATACACACACATCTATAAAACAATATTTACACACATTCAGTTAAATTTTAACTTGAAGAACCGGTGGTCGATCAGTCGGTGATGATGATCATTCATAGTTAGTGATAATGGAAATCAGTTTAATCAGTTCTTATTCATTAATACAAATAAACAAACAAATGACAAATTAACAAAAAACCGCCACTTTAAAGTGATTAGCAGAATTTATTATTCAAGGGCCTAGAATTTGACCAATTCGTAAGCATTTTGGGGACCTGAATATCTGAATATATCGGTTCACCAAATAATCAAGTGAAAATTCAAAAATTTAAATGAATTTAACTGAATTTATCATGTGATGCTGCACACATAGTGGATGATGGTGTATGCGTAGCTATTGTTGTATACATTGATGGCAATTTGCATTTGTTTTTATTTATTTGATATTATTTGATGTGTTGTGTTGTGTTTTGTGTGGCTGGATACACACCCAGAAAATTCAAAAGAAATTCATTTTTTTGAATTTTTGCACAAATAAACACAGAAAATTGACGTTTTTAAAATGTTTTAATCATCATAATTCATTCAACAAATAGACCACCACAAGAATCCTTTTCAAACATTTCAAAAATTTCAAAAGGTTCGAAAGATTCAAATCCAATTGCTTCTCATAATAATTTTCAAAGGGGTGTTGTTCTTTGATTGGAACTAACACAAAATTTTTGATTATTGATGAATAAATAAACACATAATCAGATGTTTATTAAACACAGATGATTATCAAATATATGATCGATCGATTAAACATGAAAATACACAGGAAAAAACAATCACATTTCACACAAATAATCAATGATATTCAATTGATAACCGTGATTAATTGAAATCATTTTCGATTCTTTGTGTATTTCATTATTATCATCAAGCACATTATTACCAAAACAATCAGTCTAATAAAACATTAAATCGGATCCATTAAAAACTAAAAATAATGATGATACCAAAAAGTGCATTTAACTTGAATTAAAATAAATAAATAAATTGAATTCGAATCATCAAAATATGAAGAGGATGTCTATTTTACAATATTCCTTTTAAAAGGAAAAATGATGAGGAAAAGTCGACAAAAAAATATTGCAACACAATAAATACACTACACAAAGACATGTACACACACACAGACGATGGATGACAAAAATAGTGTTTATTTGTTTTTGTTTATACTCGAAGTTTTAAAATACAATAAACATTCAATGAAAGGTAGTAGCACATAAATTCAAATGGTCGAAATCGTTTGCGAAATTGCCTTTTAAATTGGTGGTAGTAGTTTGAGGTAGTGGCACTATTATGAGATGAAATTTCTTCGAATCAAATTGTTTTTATTTGTTTGTTTTGTTTGATGTTCCAAAAATGAAGAAAGGAGTGGATTTCTTTATTTTTTTTATTTCGATTTAATTTTTAATTTACAAAAAATGAAGTTCAACAACCAATTTTTTGTTGAAGTGATTATTTGATATTCCAGGGTTTCAAGTTTTAATTCGTAGTTTTAAAATTGAATTTCGTTGTTTTAAAAATGAATTTCGTAATTTCTTGGTTCGAAATTGAATTTCAAAACTACGAAAATCAACTTGAAAACTACGAAAATTAATTTTAAAACTCTGAATTAAAACTTGAAACCTTGTAAGAAATAAGTAAAAAATTCATAATTTATCTTGCACACATAATTCAATTGACCAATCACTGAAAAATGTAAAGTGATTGAAGAAAATGGACAAAACAAAATCAAACCTGATTAAACACATATTAAAAAAACTAGAAATTTTCACATTGTGAAATCTCACTTTTTGTTGTCCAAAAATTATTTATTTAATGTGATATGATGTTGCTGATGCTGATTGATAGAAAAAAACGGCAAAATGATACAAGAAACAAGAAAAGGCTACCTCCTCCTCCTCCGAAACAAATATGAAATTCTCAATTATTGAAAAAAACTGGATTTTATATCATCCACCAAAGGAAAACAAGCAGAAACATATGTGCTTATGACGCCCAGGGTTTGCATTCATCATCGGAATTCATTATAACAAATAAACAATTAAATAATTAACTCGACATTCTAATAATTGGACTAAATTGGCCAATTGTTAATGTGATGTGATTTGAAAAAAAAACTATGACCTTAAAATGATCACAAAAAAAACTGAAAAATTTTCGGTAAAAAACCGTAAAAATCAACAACACAACAAACACATCAAGTTCAATGATCTTTAGGCAATAATCATTCATTCACATTTATATAAATGTGAATGAATATACCATACACACAAACAAAATACAGTTATATTGAATGTCTATGACTTGGAATTTCGATCAACTACTGCAGCAGACATCGAAAGGCCATCGAAAAACAATCAAAATCAACATGTGTGAAGATTTTTAAAGATTTCTCCGTCATTCGACATTGGGCATATTAGATTGTTAGCTAACGAGCAAATGACGCATTTTGAATTATTCAAAAAAAAAAAAAAAATTTAAATCGTAGTTTAATATCCATAGCCTTGAAAAAATTACTAAATGGAGAATTATAAATGAGAATAAGAAAAAAATGAACGTCTTAAGACGTTCTTGGTTCAAAAAATTCATAAGAAATTTTCTGGCATCTTAATAAATGAAAAATTATTAAGAAAAATATTTCTGTTTACTTGGCTGTGCCATTTGTAAATTTTGTGTTCAAATAAACCGGGCATAGATTATGAGCGGACTGATTAAGTTAATATTATTTAAAAGTTGATAATTTATCAAATTAATCAAAATAAGACCAGAATATAAATGACCAGATGACACATTTAGTTTTTGCTGATTATTGATTTGTTTCTAAGTTCCTAAAAATAAAAAAAAAGATTGTCATACATAAATGGTGATAAAGTGGTGTATCTGGACATGGTAATAAATGTGGATTAATTAAAATTTGATTCGATGACTGTTGCTGGAAGCATTCGATCGACCGATCCAGGATAACTCACCAAATTAATCCTTTGAAGTAATAAAAAAGATGTTTAGCACCATACACAATTAATTGATTGATTAAGTTATAAGTTTATAAAGAGAGATGAAAAGAGAAATGACAGTATTGAATTGCACTGAACAGGTTTTATTGTTGATCGCTGTAAATATTTGTATTAGTATTTGGCTGATCAAATGTCTTATCAAATTTATTCAATTATTTTCGATTCAATCATCGACCGACATTTTTTTCAGATACTCTTCAGGCAACAACGATGCAGATTCATTATCTAGAATCCAATATAGTTCACCATTTTTAGGCACAACCATACCACCGGGTAATAATTTACCATCAACAACAATATCTTTCACTACTTGTGCTTTAGCAGCGCCAGCAATAAAAAATATGCAGCATTTAGCATTATTCAATACGGGCAATGTCATTGTCACACGATTTGGTGGAGGCTATTTTAGATTATGGATGATGATAAAAATCAAAAAAAGGATTATTGCATATGCCTTACAAGGCCCCTTTATCATTGTCCAAATTCTTTCATAGTCATTTGAGACAACAAATAAATAAAATGTGAAAAAAATAGACCTACTTTTGGTGAATCGCCAACATATGCAATCCATCGTTTTGTTTCCTTTGAATTATTTGAAATGCGCATTATTTGATTAAAATAGAAATATTTGTTCAAATGCCAGAATTAATTAATAAATGAGACTTACTTTTAGCAAAGGATGATTCGGAAACAAGGAACAAGTATGGCCATCTGGACCCATTCCCAAAAATAAAAGATCAAATTTTGGAAATTCAATTTCAGATTTCCGTGAGAAAACTTGTTTCATTTTCGAAAGATAATCATTTGCTGCAGCCCATGAATTAAGACTTGGATCGATAGTGATGAATTGATTCAAACTTAATTCAGGTATTTTCGGTACAACAATCGAACGATAAGCACCGAATGTACTTTCAGGATCACTAAATGATACTAAACGTTCATCACAGAAAAAGAAACGCCATTTTTTCCAAGTAGTTTGAATGGTTGGTAATACTTCGGCTAATATGCCTGGTAGACTACCACCAGATAAACCAACAGTAAAATAGTGATCATTATGTTCATCGACAGCTTTTTGTATTACTTTACGAAATTCTTCTTTCGATTCTTGGAAGGAATTACATTTCAATAAATTGATTATATTATTAGCCATTTCTTAAAGAGATTCTTAAATCAACTAATGTTTATGATCATCAATTTCACAAATTTTATCAATTTAAAAGTCCTTGAATTTTTATTTTCTTTCGAATAACAAAAAAACAAAAGATTAAAGCCTTTCGCAAGAATACAAACAAACATTACGTCTATTTTAACCGAACTATGATTTCATTTTGTTGCAATAGACGATATATATTTTCATTCATTTTTGTTTGTTAATGTTCAAAATATCTTCTTCGGAAATCTGGCATTCATTCAATGATTATCATCTGTATTTACAATTATGGAAATGAAGACTAACATTGAATTAATAATAAAGATAATGATAATATAAGAACAATGTGAGATGCGTCGTTTTAAAACAAGAATTGTTACCTTATTATTTATATGTTCAATCGTAACTGTTTCAATGTTATTGTATTTTATGGTTATTTTTGATGATAAAAAGGTATATTTTGACACTTTGGATATTTTTAGAAGGGATTTGATTAATTTTGATTGTTTTTTGTAAAATTGATTTCCACAGTTTTCAAGTAATCTAATCAATAAACCTCAATCTGTGATTGTTGTTGGATTTTCCGAAATACGTCGAGAAAATTTAACTTTATGTCAAACATATGAAAAAAATATTCGAATCCAATTGGAAAAGATCGCAAACAATGCTCATAATGATAAGAATGATAATGATAATAACAAATATTTGGAAGAGTTCCTTAAGTCATTGAAATCAGATCTTGAAGTTAAAGAAGATTTAAGAATTCATAATAAGAATAATAAAGATTTCAATAAAATCTGGACGATTGCAAAAAAATGGGTACGTGCTCGACAAATCGTACCCGAAAAGGCCCCAGAGTTATACTTAATCTTGGATGCATTGAAGAATGCTAAAATAATTAAAAGTGATGTAAGCCGTAAAGGTACACAATTAAAATTATTGTTAACATTAGAAGGCGGTCAACAGGCATTATTTAAACCTAAACGATATACACTCGATTATATAGCTGATGATATATATGCTGGAGCTGATCGTCATAATGGTGAAATTATATCATTTCATTTATCAAGAATTTTGAAACAAACATATGCACCAATAGTCACATCACGTATAATCGATGTCGCGCAAGAACTCAAACCTGTAGCATCGGCATCATTGTTGGCCACGTTTGTCGCACAAAAAACCAAAACATCAAACAGGTCGATTGAATGTTTTTATGGTGAATGCTATTATTGTAATGAATATGATCTTTTATGCCCGAATGAATCGACCGGAGCATTGGAAGGTGCAATTATATTGATGTTACCCGCGCAATATCAATTACAAAAATTACGTCATCCATGGCAACGAACTTATAAAAAAAATCTTAAAGCTCAATGGGAAATCGATCCGCATTATTGTTTGTCCGTGCTCAAAACTAATTCATTGAGACCTAGAGTATTAGATTTCGTTGATACTGCCATTTTCGATTTTTTAATTGGTAATGCTGATCGACATCATTACGAAGTGTTCAAAGATGTCTCTAATAGCGCCCTTTTATTAATTGGTGATTTGATTATTTACCATTATTTTCATTTATTGACGAATTAATAAATTTTCAATTCCTCTAATTTATAGATAATGGAAAAAGTTTCGGCAATCCTGAACACGATGAAACAACAATATTATTTCCATTACTTCAATGTTGTGTGATTCGAAATCAAACTTATCAACATTTACGCCGATTTGCCAATGAATCTAGTCGATTCAGTTTATCTTGGATAATTAAAAATTTACTCTCCAATGATCAACTATGGCCATTACTTAATGATGCTCATTTGAAAGCATTAGATCGTCGATTACAAATTATAATGGCATCAATTCAATTGTGTTTTGATACATATCAACAAAATTATGTCTTGAAAAATTGAATTTAAAAATTTTCATGTTTTTTTCTTAGATTAAAAAATGATCCATTCCATACAATTATTCTTATAAAAAATAAGGACAATTTCGATTCGGAACTTTACGTTCGGAATCGGGTACAGCTGTGAAAATTTTCGGCTCTTTATCATTTGTTTTTTTGAATTCCAAAATGGCTGCAACATTGGCACAACGATAACAATAATTTGGTGCGGACCATACGGTTATTAATTTATTATCGAAATGAAATTTAAAACCTTCTTGTACCAATTGATGTGCTCGACAAATCAGACCTAAATTATTGATGTGCATAAACTAAAATGATTGGGGAAAATATGAAAGAATATTGATCATAAATCATTTGAAATTAATATTTCAAATTACTTCATGAGTCACTTTTGGACCGAATAACCAACCAGCGCCTCTGGGGCTTATGGCAAATGTATCAACTTCTTCTGGATCAGACCAAACTAAATCACAGAAAGGACCAATACAAGGAATCTCTTGTTTTCGATCGATTGTTCTAATCTGATCAATCATATTGATGTCAGGTGAAAGGCCACCATGTACGCATAATACTTCATTGTCGATTATCTGAAATTTTCAAATCGAAAAATTATAAAACAAATAATTAAATCAAAAAGAGACATAATTACCGCAGCAACATTAAGCAAATCAAATACATTACAACAATATTTCCATGCATTTGAATTGCCATATTTAAGCAGACATTCATCATAGAAGCCATATATTTGTGTTATTTGTCTACTTTCATGATTACCGCGAACCAATGTGATACGATCAGGATATTTAGCTTTTAATGTTAATAATCTGGTAAAAGTTTCTAAACTATAATGACCACGATCAACAAAATCACCCATAAATATGTAATTAGTTTCAGGTATCTGGCCACCAGTTTGAAATAATTTTTCTAAATCATAAAATTGCCCATGAATATCACCACATACAGTGACTGGACATGATACCGGTTGTACATTTGATTCTTCAATCAAAATATCTGATACGATTTCACATAATTTCTTCATTTGATTAAAGATAATTATTCATTCATTTTCAAAAATTAAAATAAACAAACCTTTAAATCATTTTCGGGTAAATATTTACATTGTTTTGTTATTTCAATCCATTGATCCAAATCAGTCAATTGCATGATGTAGCAGATTTTGAATGAAAATTTAATGAAACAAATCAATTAATCATCAATAACAATTATTTTACATTTAAATCGAAATCATCGAAATAAATAAATAATCAAATATCAAATTTTGTTGTTCTTGAAAACTTTATCAATTGTTTTGCGAATGTCCACATAGTACGTATGCAAAAAATCAGCTGTTTGTTTGAGTGCAGTTTTTATTTTGTTTTTCTCGGTAAAAAAATTCAATCAATTTAATTAATGACGCCAGATAAATCAATGAAACAATTAACATCATCAATACCTAAGTATGGAGAGCGGAAAAACTGGATACCAAGATGTGAAGCTGATTATGGAGGTGGTGGCGCATATCCAGAATGTCATGTTGCCCAATATCCATTGGAAATGGGCCGAAAACCGATGAAAAAAAGCAACGCATTACCAGTACAATATGATGCTGATGGTAATATTAAATATGATGCTATTCTGCGGCAATCATCAGACTCGAATAAAATCATTTATAGTAAATTACAAGATTTATTACCAAGTGAAGTATTAAATCCCGGAGAATTGGCCAAACCAGATGAAGATGAGGTGAAAAAATCGACCGAATCAACTAAAGCAGCATTAGAGAAATTGATTAATTGTAAAATATCATCAGCATTACCTGTAAGACATGCTGAAAAACAACAAGAGGCCCAATATATTCGTTATACTCCGTCTCAACAAGGTGAAGGCCATAATTCGGGTGCTGATCAGCGTATAATTCGCATCATAGATGTTCAACGTGATCCACTTGAGCCACCGCGATTCAAAATTAACAAAAAAATCCCTCAAGCTCCACCATCGCCGCCTCCACCAGTGATGCATAGTCCTACTCGTAAATTGACTGTCAAAGAACAACAAGAATGGCGCATTCCACCTTGCATTTCGAATTGGAAGAACGCTCGTGGTTACACGATTCCATTGGATAAACGTTTAGCTGCCGATGGTCGTGGATTGCAACAAGTGCATATAAATGAAAAATTTGCCAAATTTTCCGAGGCATTGTATATCGCTGATCGAACAGCTCGTGAAGCCGTTGAATCTCGTTCACAAATGGAACGTAAAATGGCTCAAAAAGAAAAAGAAAAGAAGGAAGAGAGCCTTCGTCAACTGGCACAAAAAGCTAGGGAAGAACGTGCTGGTATACGTACAGCTGTTGCTGCTGACGATAGCAGTGATGAAGATGATGATGTTCGAGAACGTAATCAAATTCGACAACAAAGACAAAAAGAACGACAAAGAGAAAAGAATTTGATGCGTGCTGCACCCGAACGTCGTTCGAAATTGGAACGTCAACGTGAACGTGACATTAGTGAACAAGTTGCATTAGGAATGGCTAATCCAAGAATGAATGCCAATGAAGTACAATTCGATCAAAGATTATTCAATCAAGCCAAAGGTTTAAGTACTGGTTTTGGTGATGATGAAGATTATAATGTTTATGATAAACCATGGCGATCAGCACAATCAATGTCACAAAATGTTTACCGACCATCCAAAAAGAATGATGAAATGTATGGCGATGAATTGGAACAACTGTCAAAGAATCGATTTGTACCGGACAAAGAATTTTCTGGCATCGATCGCTCGACCAAACGAGATGGACCGATACAATTCGAAAAACAACCAAACGATGATGATGATCCTTTTGGTTTGGATAAATTTTTGACCGAAGTTAAAAAAGCTAGCAAAAGGCCCAACGAATCATCGACATCAGCTCATGCGAATACAGCTTCATATAAAAAACGTAAAGATTAAATCAACCACAATTGCATTCGATTTCAAATTTTATCAGCAAAAATAATACAATTTCAGATACAAATTTAAGGACTTACATGATCAATTCAATTCATTTTTTTGTTTGTATTTATT
Source organism: Psoroptes ovis (assembly GCA_002943765.1). Taxonomy (NCBI): domain Eukaryota; kingdom Metazoa; phylum Arthropoda; class Arachnida; order Sarcoptiformes; family Psoroptidae; genus Psoroptes; species Psoroptes ovis. The sequence continues at coordinate 116,342 of PQWQ01000030.1, read as the reverse complement.
GCCCAAATATAATAAATTTTCTCTCCATTTTTGTTCTCGTGATTCTTTGGTCACTTCAAGTAACTAAATAAAAAATATCATTTTAATCACTTTTTAAATCGATTCATTAGCATTAGACTTACTTTGGATGAAAGTAATAATCGTGGATTTTCATACCATGAATTCATATCTTTAGGTAATGGAATTTCATCTAAATTCATTTCATTTGTATTTGATTTATTTGATTGATGAGTGCTGATGGATGAACTTTGATTTCGGTTACTACTGAAGAATTGTTTCGGTCTGAAAGGGTCATAATTAATTTCATCAATTTTATTCGCGATTCGTATTTGTTCTTCTACACTGATCGCTAATTTTTTATCATTAGATTCTGGTTTACTCTGATCTCTGAGCAATAGTCTCAATTTTTCCGATGCATACTTATTTGATTGATTAGAATTGTGTGAATCATTACGATGTGATGATGATGATGATGATTGACGGTCAATATCCGGGGATTTCGATTTGTGATGATGATTCGATCGAGAAAAATATCGTTTCGATGATTTTCCCATGGAGCAGCCAAAATTAGTGGTAATTTTAAAATTTTTAATTCAAAATTTTTAGACTATAAAAACAGTATAAACAAATTCATGCATGTGTTACAATGCAAATATTTCTATATGAGCAGCAGCAGCACTGTACAACTCGAAATTGATTTCTTCAAAAGTGATTGTTCATTATTTATTTGTTTTTTCAAATTTTATTCAAGATTTTCAGCCCGAAATTTATTATCCATAATTTTTCTAATTGATTTCGGTATTCCAAATTCCAAATCTTCGAAGAAATGGCATCACATTCAGTGCTAAAAGAACAATTATTGGAAATGGGTTTCGATGAAAAACTCATGTAAATTTTACTTATTTGTTTAAGATGATTGTTTTAATTTATTTTCAATTTTGACAGAAATGGTGCCTTATATTTGCTAAAAGATAATGCGACCCTGGAATCTGTGATTGAATCAATCGATAATGGTACAGCTGAAGAAGCATCAAACAAAATGGGGGATGACAATGGTGTTGTTGTTGGTGAAGGAATGAAAAAAGAAGAAAAAACAGCTGAAGAAATAGAGGCTAAAAAGAAAGAATATGAGGAAAAAATTAAACAAAGAAGAGCTGAAATCGAAGGAAAAGAAAAAGAATCGGAACGATTAAAAGAACTGCAAAGACGTAAAGATGGTAAAGATATGAGCAAGGTACGGGAAGAATTACAACGAAAACAACAAGAAAATTATATTGAATCATTGAAACGAGAAAAACAAGAAGAGAAAGCTGCAAGAGATAAGATTTTGAAACAAATCGAAATGGATAAAGCAGAACGTCGAGCACGTAATCAGGTTAGCAATCAGCATTCGGAACCAACTGCACCAAGAATGGAACCTTCAAAACCAAGCATTATATCATCAGCTTCTAAAAATGGTAAAACTAAATTAGCCATTCGACTGTTGGATGGTAGTCAAATTGTTGAAGAATTCGATGACAAAGAAGTGCTTTCAGCTGTTCGTGCATTTATTGTTACACAAAAAAATATTGATTTTAATATCACTTTTACGATGCCACTTCGGCCACCATTTACCGAAGAAGATATGAGCAAATCATTATTTATGCTTGGACTATGTCCAAATGCACGTTTACAAGTCATTAAACGTTAAAAATCATTTCAATTTCATTTTTATATGATAACTAATAAAAACCAAATGAATAAATTATAATAAAACTTATTTTAAGCAATACAATTCACTACTGACACTTATATCACCAATGACCTGATTTATTGTTAACAGTCTTTTCGATAAAATCCGAATGATTGGCATATAATTTCATATTTCTATCAATGTCAATCCAAGCTACATTTTTAGCATCATCACCTGCTTTCAGCGGCAAACCATTGAGAATGTCACCATTTTCATCATGAAAATTTACAGCAACTGTCTCGATCCATGAATTATCTGTATTTCTCGGGTCATCGACATAACCTTTGAAAATCACGTCTCCATTTTCAAAGAATTTTTTCAATTTTTCATTCAATTTTTTTCTTTCATCTGATGTCAATTGTAAATAGCTTAAACTTTCTTCGAAAAATTCTCTACGCAATGTGTCGGTGATTGCTTCGCCCGGATCAACCATTCCCTGAATTTGTAAAGAAAAATGTTCTCACATTTTAATATTCAAAAAGAAAAATTATACGGACACCAGGAATGGCCCATTCGGAAACATCTTTACGTTGAATGGCTATAAATTGTAGTATGGGTTTATGTGTCAAATTGTGTTTGATAATTTGATTCGATTCATTACGTTTCCATCTAAAAATAATGGAGAATCGAAAATAGTCAATTTTAATTCTTTGGAATTAAAACTATTAAAAACCTTGTAACGATAGGATCAGCAGCATGATTAGGTCCCCAACGTCCGAGTACGCCGCGCATCATTACACCTGTTCTGCCTTTAGGATTCAAAGGGCGACCATTATTGTCGATTGAATATTGACCACAATATGATTTACGATTGATTTTGCCGTCTATTTGATTCCATTTGGGACAAAAATTTTTATCACCAATATCTAAATCCGCCCATGGTTTACCGGTGAAATCAATGCAAATAGGTACTGGTTTATAATCATTCCATTCAACATGCCAATTTTTAAATTCTTTAGGAACTGCGAATTTTTCAATCAGAACACCTTTACTGGTTTGATAAAATTTATTACCTGTGCTTGAATAAAATTGAAAAAAATGAAATGTTAAATGATTCATAATAAAAAAATTTATACATCTTACTTGTCATTTTGGTATCAAATCATTAAACAAAATTGTGCGTTGCATGCATGAAATAGCAGTGACTATAAACAGCTGGAGTGCATTTAGTTAAAATAGGTGAGCTTTGCCTATTTGTACCAAAAAGTCTATTTCAATCCAACGAGGTTTGCCTTACAACATTGAATACATTGCTTTTGAATTTTATTTTTCATTAAAATTATCATGTGATTTAAGAATTTTTTTTGACGACTATTCAAATTACATCAATAAATTTCATTTGATTTATTTATTTGATTAAGTTAAATCAATTTAGCTGCATTTCATTTCTTGGGCCTGATTTTCAAATCATCAAACACAGCATTTAGTATGAAGAAAAAGGTAATGATTTCATTATTTATTTGACCCATCAATTTTCTTTTTACTTTTTCGTGAATTAGGTTTTATTAATGGGCAAAAGTGGTTCAGGTAAAACCAGTATGCGTTCAATAATATTTGCCAATTATATTGCACGTGATACAAGAAGATTAGGCGCTACAAGTATGATTTGATTTCATTTGAATTCTGTTTTAATCGAATTTTGCTCTTCGGTTCAATGTAGTCGATGTTGAACATTCTCATGTAAGATTTTTAGGCAATCTTGTGCTGAATATTTGGGATTGTGGTGGACAAGAGGCATTTATGGAAAATTATTTCGCATCACAACGTGAAGTAATTATCAGAAGAATTATTTCTGGATGATTTTATTTAAAATTTCAGTGTAAATTTCATAAATAGAATATATTCAAAAATGTTGAAGTTTTAATCTACTTATTCGATGTTGAATCGAGAGAAATCGAAAAAGATGTTGGATATTATCAAAATTGTTTACAAGGAATAATGGAATATTCAAACAATACCAAAGTATTTTGTTTAATACACAAAATGGATCTTATACCCGATGATCAACGTGATATTGTATGAATTATTTGATTCCAAATTTTGTTTTGTTTTTTCTCAAATACTGATAATTATTCGCTCTCTAAATATTAGATATTCAAAGATCGTGAAATAACATTGAAAAAAATGTCTCAGCCACTTGAATGTATTTGTTTTCGTACATCGATTTGGGATGAAACATTGTATCAAGCATGGTCAGCTATTGTTTATTCTTTGGTACCGAATGTTGAAGATTTAGAAAATCAACTAAGAATATTTGCCGATATTATTGAAGCTGATGAAGTATTATTATTTGAAAGAGCTACATTCTTGGTTATTTGCTATTGTGAACGGCGTCGTCATGCTGATATTAATGTAAGTTTCAAAATTGTCAATCACAATGAGATGCACTCTAATACTTGCTATTCTGTGTGTAAAATAGAGATTCGAAAAAGTATCAAATATAATTAAACAATTTAAATTAAGCTGCAGCAAATCGACGGCACAATTCCAATCGATGGAGGTGAAAAATTCAAAATTTTCTGCATTCATCGATGAATTTACACCGAACACCTATGTCATGGTTATCATGTCTGATCCATCAATTCGTAAGTATCCATTTACAAGGATGAACAACTAATGAATTTCTTGGTTCATTTTATTCACTGATTAATCACATCAATGAATAGCATCGGAAGCAACACTAACAAATATTAAAAATTCACGAAAACATTTTGAAAAATTGGAAGGTGTCAAACATTTATCATCACAATCGACAAGTACTACTTACAGTAATCATTAATCGATGATTTAGATTTCAAAGAGATTTTCATCTTGAGTCATTTCGACTATTGGAAAAATGTAAAACGATCATATTTATTTGTTAAACACATTAGTCTAATTGAAATACTTTCAAATAATTTAATTTTTTTTAATTATCAACTTTATAATCACTATTTATTGTGTGTCCACTACTATTAAATATTAAATAAACACTATTGTAAAAATTTATTCAAGGGTTTTTCGTTGAATTTAGACCAATAATTTCATTTTCCATTCGGTCATGTGACTAAATATATTAATGACATTTTAAATGATTCGGATTTGGATAATTTCATTTTCCAGGGTTCCGAATTTCATTCAAAAAATTTGAACGAAATAATTGATTATCATGGTGAATCATTTTGGTTGTTGTTGGAAAACTAAAAATGACTGAATTTCAACATTTGAAAAACATCATCATAAGCATCATTAACATTTTCGAAAATGAAATAAACCAAATAAAAATTTGGAATGAATGAAGAGAGGAACCCCATAATGTTAATTGTTTTATTTTATTTCATTTTTTAGAAAACAATAGGCTTCATATCAGTATGATTAATAAATTAACTAAAAAATTCATTTATTTGTATTATTTAGTTGGTTAAAATATTAATGAATTTAAATCGTTTGTTCTTCAACCATTCCGTTTCTCAAAACAAACATGAAATGATATTAAATCATCTCATCATATTCATATGTTTAATCTCTTGTTCAAAAAACAATAATGATCAAATGAAATCATCAAAATGATCGTTTGCGACATTTGAAAAAAAATCGAAATAAAATGAATAATCATTATTATTATGATCAATTGATGCATGTATTACTCTAGCTAAATTTCTATATTTTGAAAAAAACAAAACACTTTCAGGTCGAATGAATCTGTCCATATGAAACTTTTAGAACATTTAGAATTTTTCAAATACAAAAAATAAAACACTTTGCTAATATTTATATGTTTATTTCAATATTTTTTACAAATATACATCCATTTACCAATGGAGAAACAAACATCCATTAAAATGGTTTTTGAAAACAATCATTTTAAAAAATGATTCACAACAGAAATAAATACGGTTCCATGATTTTTTCCATGAAAATTTAAAAGAAAAATTGTTTTTTAAAAAAATTTAAAATATTAGGCTGTCCTGAAAGTTTTTGCCGGTTATATCGTAGAAAATGATTGGAAAATTGGCAAGAACTTTTCGGACAACCTAATTGGAAAAATGTATTTTCAATTGTCATTTGAAACACTTACCGACCGAAATAACGAAAAAAAAACATTAACTTTGTTTATTTATTTAGAATAAATGATCTAAATGTTTATGATAAGATGATGATGATCATTGCATTATCAACAACACATTAGTAGCCACACACATTATGTTCGTTGATATGATTGAAATAATGTTATTTTTAAATTTTTTTTTTTTCGCTGGTCATTCTAAGAAAGCTAATTTATTTCCTGTTGTCGCTGTTGATAATGTCGCTGTAATCATTTTTAAAGAGATTATTTCAATGAATAAAACGACACGATTTACGCTCAAGTAGCTTCGATCTCGATTCTCGTTTATATATTTTTTCACTTTTATTCGAGTAGCTTAATGTGTACTCGAGAAATGATTCATTTTTTTAAAATGATTCAAAGAGAGCAAACGTCATGTTCATCGCCACCAGGGTTTCAAAGATACATACAGTTTCTAAAAGGGTTTTCTCAAATTCATTGGAACTAATTGGAAAAAAAATTGATTACCTTTTCAATTTTACAATTTAACAGAACAAACAAATCAAATTAGAATAAATTAATATGAAAAAATTGAACACAATTGAAATTACTTAATTAATTGTATTGTTTGTTTGGTTAATATTTTTTTGTTTGCTAAACCAATTTATCATAAAAATATGATTCAAACCAATCAATAATGATTGATAATCAAATATGGCTCAACAATTTTTGAACAATATTTCTTTAGTTGATTATTGTTTACACAATTAATAAATTTATCTCATGAATTTTTTTCCAAAATATAAATTATACATTGTTTGATCCATATAAAATATTCATCAATTTTTTTTCGGGACCAGCGAATTACATGAATGCAAATAAGCAAATAATCTCGAACATATTTCGAATAGTCCTGATCATTATGACTATTATTTTAATCTTTTTTCCAAGTTTATTTGTGAATCTTTCATCATGTTTCAAATAACCGGAATCGGTTATGTTCATTCATAATTGTTCAACATTCACTTGTGGTTTGATTATTATTATTATTGTTTCATCATTAAATAACACCGGGGTAACAAATAAATAAATAAATAAGCAAACAAACAAACAAAATAAATGAATTGATTATTTGTTTTTATTCTTCATTCATCAATGTTTGTTTGTTTTTGTAACCAATAAAACAAAAAAAACCTTAATTGAATTCAATTGAATTATTATTCGAATGATATATGATGATTGTGCATAGGAGAATGACAGCATTTTACAAATATCTTTTATATTCAGGTTGTCCAAAAAGTTTTTGCCGGTTATATCGAAGAAAATGATTGGAAAATCGGCAAGAACTTTTCGGACAACCTAATATTTTTGTGTGTACAATTTTATTCATTCTCTAGTTTTTTACTTGGCTTAAATTAATCTATGAAAGAAATCATATATAAAAATAATAAAAACCCAATACCAATCGCCGCAAGCTTTAAATTTTTTTTTTTCAAAATTGAAAAAAACCACTAAAACCAAATTCAATTCATTAAACACGATTGTTTGTTTGCCAATCAATTTTCAAATTGAACCAAAAAAATTAGCCAAAAAATGTTTGTTTTTCCGAAAATGATCATTTCGAATCGCATGAAAAATTATTTTCTTTTTCAATTCATTTATATGGAATCGAGAAAGAATGTGTGTGCGAAGCTTGAATAATGACGGAATTTTTTCAAAAAAAAAAAAAACAAACTCTAATCAGCTTGAATGTGTTGAAAGTAGCATGTATTGGGTTGTCCGAAAAGTTTTTGCCGATTTACTAGTTGAAAAACATGTGAAAATCGGCAAAAACTTTTCGGGCAGCCCAATGTAAGCTCAGGAAAGTAAATATATTTAATAATAAGTTGTTTCATTGAAATTTAAAATTTTTGTCAAATGAATTTAAGTAATTGTTATAATTGATTTAAATGCATCAACATCCTGATCTAATGTATATTATTTGAATGGGCCAAATGAAAATAAGAGCGAAAATTCTTAAATAAAATTCATTATTACTTGATTCACTTTTTAAACATGAATATAAATGATTTTATTAGATGATGAAAATCAACAATCATACATTATCAGACAGCAGCAGCAGAATAAAGAATCCTACGAAAAAAAATTGATGATCATAATTTTCAGTCATATTCTTCCATATTCAATATACATATCCATTTTCATTCATTTTAATGTGTTGTAGGAAAATGAATGAAAATTAATTAAATCATCATCAACCATCATCATCATATCAACGAAACAACGATATCATTGTGATAATCATCATCATCGGATACAATTATTTAATGTAAAAATTAAAAGATGCTTTTATCTAGATTGCATTAAACAATGAATGAATGAAAAAATATTTGCTTACATTTTTTGTTTAATTCAAAGTTCAACAAAAACAATGATGATTTAATTTAGAATTTTGTATAAAATGAAATAGAAAACGAACAATAATAATGATAATGATAATATCAAGTAATGGTGATAATAATAGTATAAATGTTAGTCTAATGAGAATTATTGCTAAATGGGCCTAATTTTGTCTTTGCAAAATCATTACATTTTTCTATCATCACATTTTCAGGTCAATTTGTTTTCACACGATTGGTGAAATATTTTTTATTGTGCAAATTGAATTGAATTTAAAGGGAAAAATTCCATTACAATCAAATCGATCAAATTTGATTGCCAAAAATTGATTTTTTTCGAAAAACATTAAGTAATGATTTTTTCTTAAATTGAAAAAAAATTTCAAAAAAATAAATGAATTATTTTTAATGTAAGATGCAAGTGATCCATAATCGATTATCGAATGATTTGAAAACTATTTTTCTACACATGAAAAATAAAATTTTCAAAAATTGAATCGATTCTCTCATCGATTTTGGCGATGAAAATATGTCATATGAACATCTTTGTGGGTATCATTTTTCTGCGCTATGTCCTATGATCTAATTAGAACTTTACAATTTCAATCCATTTTTCGTTATTTTCAAAAACAAAAACAAAAAGGAAAATGAATTTATGTTTAATTTGAAATAATGTTTTGAGACATCATATTGTGATTAAATGATGCATTTAATTTTATATTCGAACTATTTTCATAATTGCATCAAACAAGATAATGCAAGCAGAGAACGACATCGTGCACTGTTTACTATAGAATTAATAATTGCATTATTTTTCAAAGATGATCACAATGATAATGGTTACCGAAACATTGCCACTGTTTCTAATATTCTTAGTTAATTCATTATTAATTTATTTAAATAAATTTAATGAAATTGATTGAGATGATTCTCATTCGAAAACATTGGGATCCGAACAGGGCTTGTGTCATATCATTCTTGGGTATAAATTCGTCACTGTTTATCTTTTACATATTTTCATCAGTGCAATTTTCAACATTAATTTATTAATTTGTTTACATTTTTCTTTCATGGATTTCCACATGGACATATTGTTTACATTTATTTATTTATTTATATAGAAATAACTATAAGCCAATCAAATTTTGTCAGAGGGTTGGAACTACAGAGCATTACAACTTCTTCTAGTGTCAATCTGAACATTAGAAATAAGCAATTACCTTTGGGTATATCATTTCATTCATATATAAATATATAATTTTCCCATTTTATTTGATCCATTCAAATTCGATCCATTTTACAATAATAAAATTAATTGCGGGCGGGTAATTTTATATAGCAATGATAGTTTTTTGTTGTTGTTGTGACATATCTTTACACTATATGTTTTTGTGGATACATTTTGGTTTTTGGAAAATTTCTGGTTTCTTATTTAAACTCTTATCATTTAATTTGAATTCAAATATTGTTTTTTTTCGACAGAAAATTCCCGATTCAGAATAATTTGTCTCAGTACACAGTCTGTGTAATCACAGATAAATCGATGTTTAAGAATTTCTGTCACTTGAAATTCAAATCGAATTGAATAAATTATTTTTATTTAATCAAATAATTTGATTGTTTTTTATTCCAAAAATTTGAATGACAAAATGTCTTCATCACCACTGACTTCATCAGTCTCGCTGCCATGGTCTGCAATCTATTCAACGCAATCATCACATTCATTACCATTATTTCCGACGACTACATCAACATCATCGACACTTGCGACTAATAATAATAACTTGGCAATTTTCAATCAACACACAAATCATTTAATTGATCCATTCAATTTGTACACAAAATTCAATTTCAACACAATGCTGGAAAGATTCAATGAAATACAGCAACAATTAATCAATCAACATCCACATCCACATCAAAGATCATTCAATAATTTCGTTGAAAATGAAATATTAAGACCAAAAGATCATCTTACATCATTGATGCGAATAACAAGTAATTCATCAGAATTTGCAATAAAAAACGATCAAGAGATCATCGAACATCAAAAAGGTATGGTTGTTAATTGAATATACTGCAATATTTTGTGGCAATTTTTGATTAAATTTAATTTTAAATGAACATTAAAATTAAACTCAACTTAATTAGCAAGTTTGCAGCAAAACAAATACAATTATTTTTGAACAAATTCAAGTAAAAAAAGTTTGATAAATGTAATGTAAACATATTGGTAGTATTAATTTTAGTTTCATCATTCAATTCTCTTGCGGAATCGCGAATTTTGGCATGAACAAAAGCGCATAAACAAATAAATAAGTAAATTAAATAAAAGCAGATCCGAAACATTTATATTGTGACAGAATTTAATTAAAAATAAAATTTTTGCTTTTTCGGGTTTAATATTTCAAATTTAAATTGAATGTGACTTATCGAAATGAATTTCGATTAGATTTTGTTAATTCGATTTTTTTTTGTTCCAGCACAAAATGGATCATCATTATCATCGGATTCCGAAGCAGAGCATCGACAATCATTGCGAGATGATTTCTATGATGAAAATGATGATCACGATGATAATCATAATGATGATGAATTGGACGTTATTAAACAAGAATCTCCATTAAATGATGAGATTAATATAACTGATACGATAATTGATCATTCATCAATCAAAAATCATGAACATTCAATGCGCTTAGGCGTTTTGAATGATAGTCCATTCAGGAGTATTATCAAAAATAATGATGATTTATCTGATGTTCAATCTTTAAGAATGGCTGCTGCTGATGTTTCACCTGGACATCATCAAGATCATAATTCAACGATAAATGAATCAACAACAAAATCGACCACATTAATGACAATCGCAACGACAACATTATCAACATCACAAGCATCATCTGCAGCAGCAATGATCATTAGTCATCATCATAATCATCATCATCACAGTAATAATAATAATGGAGATAAAATTAAACAACGAAGATCTCGTACCAATTTTACATTAGAACAATTAAATGAATTAGAACGTTTATTTGATGAAACACATTATCCGGATGCATTTATGCGTGAAGAATTATCAGCGCGTTTAGGTCTATCCGAAGCACGTGTACAGGTATGTTTTAAATGAATGAATGGATGAAAGGAGTGAAGAAATGTTATTCGAAATGGTCAAATTTGGATCGATCAATACAAATTCCATTAAAATAGTGCACATATGTCTAATGTCTAATATCAAATGACAATCTTAAACAGATTGAATTAAGCAAAAACGTCTAATCTAATAAAACAATCTCGAAAATTGACCAATTCCAATTTTAGCAAGAGAAAAGAATCAAAAATCAAAATCTATTTCGGGTCCGAAACAGAAATGATTATCAATTACATTTAATACAGACCAAAACATCCACATTAAAAAGCCACATTTGATTATATTACACTGGCATTTATATATAAAAATATCAAACAAATAAATGACAAAAATCGCAAAATGTGTTGACAATTTTCGGAAAGCAGATAAAAACAAATCAAATCAAATGAAAAACATTTAATTGAATTGAATTGAGATACAACAAATCATTTTAGATTTATATTCAGATACTAATATCTACCATGTCATTTGCCAAAGTTGCTGGCCAAAATTTTCAAATTAAATTATCTCTGGATAATTTTAGACAGAAAAAATAGATAAAAAGCTAAAATATCTCTCATATTGATAATAATTTGAATGGTCATTTTAAATGAATATTAATATCATCAATATTGTTTCTATTTGTTTTTTTCTGTTTGAATCAGCAACAAACAAAACTTTTTATTGAATACAATGATTAGTTTAAATTGAATTCAATTTCATTAATTTAGTTCAAATTTCAGCTCTCTTTTGTCTTAATTAAAATTAATTATTTGCAAATACATAAAAACAATAATATTTCAAGTTGTTTAGCTCGAAAAGTCTATTGTTTTATGATTTTTTAATCTCTTTTTTTGGTTCATGTTTACTGCTTAATGAATTTTCATTTTAGAATCAATGAAACACAGACCAAATCAAATGTTGAAAATATGTTTGTATTCATGCTTTTGAAATGCATGTATGTTAATGAATTAATTCAATGAATGAATGATCATAATTGATGAACCTCTCTCCATTCATAGCAAAATAAAACAAATCAATGAAAATCATTGAAACGAAATGAATCTAAATGTGTTTATATGTTGAATCGAAAATTTTTGTCATATATTTAATAACCACTTAAGAGAATTACTTTCTAATGACTTGTTTTGTCACTGAATGTTTTAGTTGTGAATGAATCAATTATTATTTTTTGATGTTAAATGAAATGTATTTGGAAATGTAAATTCATTTCTGTGAATGAATATAATCCATCTTTTTTGAATGTCGATTAATAAATAGAATAAAGAGGAATAACAATATTAATAGTCATAATGAATGATACTTGATCATTGTAATATTCATTCAGTTTAGTGTGAATACTCTCAACGGAATTGGTTGATTTAATCTTCATCATCATGAAAATAGAAAACAATTCATATCAATTGAATTGAAAATGGTTTGAAAGTGATTTCTCCCTATTCATAAGCATTAAATGTTGCAAAATTCAACATTCACAAATGATATTATTTAATTCAATTATTCAATAATAATAATAATGATAATGATCGTTTGGAAACAATTGATGAAATCGATCAATTTTTCATGTTGTCAATTTCATGAATCGATTTCATGTTATTTTCATTTCTGATAGTGTTTAGTTTTTCGGGATAAAATTTCGAGAATGGATCATCATTCATATATTAGGCTGTCCCATAAGTTCTTGCCGATTTTCCAATGATTTCCTACGATATAAACGGCAAAAACTTTCCGGATAACCTAATATATTTATTTCCATATATATTCTACATCACAAATGGGACAATCTAATCATGATTAAATGTGTATGATTAGATGGAACAAAATATATATGAAAAATGAGTGATTTTCGATTATTCACATTATGGTTGTGATTTTGATAATGATAATGGCAATCAATCAATCAAAATGAATTCATTGATTAAAATCATTTCGGATTCCATTTGGGACCGATTCTATTATATCATTTGTTTTTTCGGGGTCTATGATTTTATTTATCCTAAATTCTTTTTTTTTTATTAAGGTCTGGTTTCAAAATCGTCGTGCTAAATGTCGTAAACATGAAAGTCAAATACAAAAAAGTAAGGACTCTATATTTTTAATTATTTCAAATATTTGCTTAATTAACAATTAATTAATTAATTAAATTGAATTCTATTAACAATTAATGAAGATTCATTAATGATGAGCCCGCATAATATCACTAATTCATTATCAGAACAATCAAGAGCCACAATCAACAATTATCTAATGAATCAGTCGTCAAATAACACCAACAATAATCCTGGTTCACAGAATACTCGATATGATTTAGCGAAATTGGTTCAATCTCAGTCTTCGCTATCAACAATATCGCCTTTATCGCAGCCATCATCAACTTCAATCATTAATCCAACAACATCATTAATCGATTTTGATCGAAATTATGCCTCCAATCACTTTGACCATCATCATTCAGAGCTGTTTTCAGCCCAACAATCATCCGCAAATCGAACGCCAGAATCATCATCATTACTGCAATCACATTCAAGTGCAATATCATTGCATGGAAAAATTGATGCAAATATCCACCAACAGCAGTCGACAGGATTTGATGTTGCACATTATATGCCTTATCTAAGTCATCCGATCAATTTTCTACAACATTATGCAGCTTTAGCTGCTGCTGCAGCATCATCTTCATCATCAAAAACGACAGCAGCGCCATCATCATTCACTGGTAATTCATTGTATAATAATATTCATAACATTAATGCTAATACCTCTTCACCAACATCATCATCATCTCCATCATTGAATTTACGTTTATTTGGATTATCACCATCATCATCATCATCAGGATTTGGTCTTTCATCACGATCTGTGCCTATGATGACAACATCTTTGGTAACAACAGCAACAACAACAACAATGTCATCGCCTACAATGACAAATCATGTCAAAACAAATCTTGATGAATCGATAATCGGAATGGTGGCCGAAGCATCAGCCGAAACAAAAGAATCATTTTTGTTGAAACAACAAACAAACAATTCAAATGATTCAGATTCATTAATGGTTGATCATGAAGATTGAATTAAATTTAAATTATCAAATATTTGGTTTCATGAAATAAAATCGGATTTTTGAATCAAATTTTTAATAATAAATAATTGATCTGGGATAAAACAACGAATATGTTTGAATTCTAATTGATTATGTGTGCAGTCTACACAAGACTAGACATATGAATATACAATATTTCACACGATTAATGGATGAATAAAGTTTGAAAATGTTTGTTTACTGCTCTTTCTTAATTTTTTGTGCAGTTAATCTAAATATGATTGAATCACGACCTGGATCAATATTCCACATCGATACAGCAATGACAAACACAGCCAATATGAATAATAATGATGCAAAACCGATGGTTACAAATGATGAATGAAAATCAGCATCATATTCATGAGCTAAATTATATTCGAGATGATGCACATCATTTTGGCCCTTCATTTTTTTGTTTTTGCCATTCATCATCATCATAAATAAATAAATAAAATCAATAATATTAAAATGACATCATTTATACATTTGAGGCATTATTATCATATGATCATTCACAATTTCGAATGAAAATGAATATTAGACGAATTGAATCGAATCATCATCAATCGAGAGATTATTTCCCAATAGAGTGATTCGTCAAATGAGAAATTTTAAAATAACTGAAATAAATAAATGATTTCACTTACATTTGTTTGACGGATGGTTCGTTCCAAAATGGATTGATTTTCATCAAAAATGGATACAATCAATGTATTATGGGGTCCAAACAAATTTTCAACATGTTCTATAATCTGTCAAATTTGAGAATTTTTTTTAATATTTTTCTGAATATTTTTGAATAATGAAAAATCAAATTACTTTCGATAATTTATCCATAACATTCAAATTATTCTGGTTGGAAAATGCTTCAAACCAAAGGAAAACTGGTCGATCATCGCTAGGTTCCATCTGGAATTTGAATATTTAATCAATCATTTGAATACGGATTAATTATATAAAGGATTTACCTGATTTAAATATTTTTCAATTAAATCTAATTGAGAACTTAAATCAGTGTTTTTATTTTTGCTTGATAAATCGATGAATTCAGCCAATAAATTTTCATTATTTTTAGATTGTTTCATCATTGTTTGTTTGGTATAATCAAATTGATGCAGCAAATTAGAATCGATACTCATCGGGAATGTATGTGAAGCAATAGCTTTCAAAGTGATGGGCAAATGGAATAAAACAATATTACGCGGAATGTTTTTTCTTCCAATATTTTTATAGCCATAAAATCCATTCCATTTCGGCTTCTAAAATCAAACAATTAAGAAAATATAACCAATATAAATAAGAAAAAGAATTAAGAAAAAAACACCGTACCATAGTTGTGTAGCCGAGACATTGATTCAAAAATAACGCTAGATCTTCACTTGAAAGAGCATCGCTAGTATTTCTAAATATCAACGATTTCGGTGAATTTAAAATTTCAATATTTGATGATTTAGTTGCACCAATTATCGATAGTAAAACTATACCAAAATAATGAAAATGTTAACATTTGATGATTTCTATGGTCGTCAAATAAATTTACCTAATAAAATATGACCATACATTGTTGAAAATTGCCACGTAAAAAAATGAAATTTCAATCAAATTTTGGAATTGAATCAAATATTTTTTGATGTAAATAATCAAAATGTTGTTGTTGATGCAGCCAATTGATCGGGGGCGTTGATGCGCTCTTCAATTCGTTTTCTTCAACTTTCGTTCATAGATGGAGACTCATTACAATGTCTTGTTTTAAGAGAAATAAATTAACCAATTAAGATTAGATGATATATCAAATATAATTTAATCAATAATCGAGAAAAATGATTTCAGCAAAATTAACTAAGTTGAATAAAATCATCTAAAGTTATCAAGTTGCCTTGTTGCGGTGATTGAAAGGGTTATTTGATTAGAAATGAATTAATTAATGGTCATTTTAGGTTGAATCAATTGGTGTTCAGATTTAGAAATATGAAGGCATAAAAATTGTAATCAAATTCAAGTCGAAAACAAATTGAACTATGAAATTCAATTGCTTTTGCGACTTGTGAATTGTTTTGTCGTAATTTCTTAAGGCAGAAGACAAAATTTTAAAAGTTTAAATACGTTTTCGAATATCAATGTCTTAATAATGTTTAAGCTGGATTAGTTGATACAACTGATGCAGTACCAGGTGATTGTAATGTTTGGGCACTTGATGGTGAATCAGGTGATGATCCAGCAGTTGATGGTGGTGGTGGTTCACTACGGGTACGTACATACATAATCGATGCAACAATAAACACAATAAATGATGCCAATAAAAATAAACATCCACCAATCAGCAAAATAATTCCAAGAATACGGGCCAAATTAACTTTTTCTTGATCATATTCATCTTGATGAGTTTTCTGTTCAACATATGTCATCAACATTACACCAGATAGCACAATGACCATACCAAGAAAAAGTGTGGCTAAAAAATAATTACATAATGTAACAATGTAACGATAACGTGGATCGTTGGTCAATAATTGTTGGCGGAATAACGGCATCTTTTTGAATCGAAGACAGATCAAATCATAGAATTGAATTAAATCTTTGATATAATCAAATATTTACCTTTTAATATCATTTGAGTATCGAATTAATTAATAAAAATAATTTGACCAAATAAACATCCAAAATATTCAGACGATATTAACAACAAATATTTAATGTAAAAAATGAAGAAGAGGCACGTTCAACATTTAGTTATGTTGTTGTTTTGTTTTGGTTTTGCAATCAATTCGAATACATTCTTGCTAAAGATTTTAGTAGACGTTCAATATATTGAATGAACATGAATGATCATCATCATAATGCAGTATTATTATTTTTTCAATTGAATTACATTACAGTTGCATTTTAACAGTTGTAATAAATTAACCAACTTGTATCTTCAATAAAGTACAGGGTTTAAAGTTTTAATTCGTAGTTTTAAAATTGATTTTCGTAATTTAACAATTGCAAATCACATCGAAAACTATGAAATTCATTTTTAAAGCTACGAATGGAAACTTAAAATCTGGTAATAACAATTATTAGCAACTTTGAATAATTATTTTCATATATGATCATTGAAAAAAACGGCAAGAAAAATGAAGGCAATCATCATTCATGTAATATGATCAGAATTTAAAATTACGAATGAAAATGACCAATTCAGGTATATTATGGTGAAATATAGCTGGTGTAGCTGCTCATTACAGTGGTTTAATGAACATTTTTTTCACCTAAACACAAAAATTAAGAAAGCAGTAAAAATCAATTTAATTCTTAAATTGAAATGTAGATGGATGAAATTAATGAATCAAAAATCAATGAAATTTATTGGCGGAAATTTCTTTTAACCAAAAAAATATTTTCGACTATTTTCTGTTTTCACATTGAATTCATTCAATTTTGTTCTAAGTTTTTCAACCAAATGTGTTTTGTATGTTTTACACATTTGATTGCCATTGAAATTTCATTGAAATAAATTAAACCAACTAAATTATATCGAAGGCAAATACAATTCAATGATGTGGATGTCATTGGCAATGAATAACACTTATAATAATAATGATTATTAAAATAAATATCAACGGAATTATATGTATTTTGTTGGATGAATTTTATTTCTTTGAAATATTCACTGCAGATTCATTCTGTCATGTTCATTTTTGTTGTAGCACAAAATTGTCTAATTTAAATAAATAAATATTCGGGAAAAGTATAAAAACATGTGTTAATTGTATTAATTTTAATCATTTGATAAAGTTTATTCGATTCAGACAACAGAATATTTGAATGATTTTTTTGTTTTTGATGACAAAAAATGGTCAAGACCCTGATAGTCGATACGACAGCAGCACATTTGAAAAAAATAAAAAAACGAGAGCGGCAAAAATTTTTATATAAAATTGCATGTAATTAATTGATTGATTATTTTGATTGAATTGATTTGTTTCTAGAAAGTTTGATTGATTCGTTATTTCAATTTTTATTTTGACAATACTAATAGCATCGATTTACATAATAATTGTTATCATTTTAATGATGTGTCTTATAATACGTGCATTTAAATTCAAGTTTGATGAAAATTATTCAAAATGTCATCAATCATATTGGATTGATACATTCATATCGATATTGATTATGATTATTATTGTAATTGCATCCGGTATTATGATGGCATCATCACCTTATGTGTTTGGTCGACGTCCACCACCTCCTATTGAACGTTTCCAATCGATAAATCCAACTGAAGATTTCATACGAAGAAATAGTTCAGTTGATCCCAATCGTAATAATTTAAACAATTCATCAAATGTAAAAGTAATCAAAAATCCATCGGTCGGTTCCGATTGTTGGTTGACAGCTGTACGAAATAATGCATATGAAAATCAGCGAAGAAAATCATCATCATCATCATCAATGACAGCTCCATCGAACACTATCAATCCTAATTATTTACATGTTTAATGTTCGAAAATGAATTTATCAATCATTTATTTCGATTGATTATTTCTTATTTTCTTTACTTATTTGAAAGATAATTTAAAATTAAAATAATAATCAAAATTTGATATTTTATTTATTTATTTATACATTTTGGCAAAATGACAATGTCATCCTTTATCATATTCATATTTGAATGAATGCAAACAAAGAAATATGTTCGTCGTTCATATTTGCAATACTGCATTATTATTACAGTGTAGGATGATTAAGAGAATTTAAAATAAACAAAATCAAATAAAAACAAAAATTCAAGACAAACACTCATCTAAAAACATTTACAATGGATAATGTTAGAGCAAGAGTAAGATCTGCAACAACAACATCATCAATAGCTACAACAACATCAACCAATAATGGTAAATTGAAATTGAATGATCATCAAAAACATATATTCATTGTATTTGCAGTGTTTGGTATGTATTTGGTTTGATTGGTATGAATCATATGAAAATAAATAATTAATTTATTCTTTTCGTTCGTTTCATAGCTTTCATATTCTTCATATTGATTATTTCATTGATGGTATCATTTGCCTGGTTGATGAGCTCACTTTTAAAAGATTCTGAAGGAATATTGAATGATTATTTGAATCATTATTTAAAAAATTGGCCAAATTTGATAATACAATTACTGACATTATTAACATTATCATCTGCATGTTTATCAATATCATTCGCTTGTTATCTATTACGTGATCAATTCAAGATTTCGTTCCCATTTTTGGACTCATGCAAAGATTGCTATAATGAAACGACGACAACTAAAATAATCGATGATAATATTCAGTGCGATGATTTGGCATCAGCAGCACAAACATCAACAACAATAACGGCAACAATGCCAAAAACATCATCCAAAAAATTGATAAGACAATGTTCCAACAGAAATGATAATAATGAAAGGGTTATGGTTAGCATTGAAAGACAAATAATTCATAAGCAATGATGATCATTTGGTTTTGTTTCAACCAATGAAATGTTATCTAAAAAAGTGTGATTTACCAATATTTACTTGTATGAATACTTTTTCAAAAGTAAAAATCCATCTAAAATAATAAAATGATTCCATGATGATGATTGGATTGTCACTGTAAACCGATGGTTAATGATAACGGATCAATCAGTTGCGATTGTTTCAAACGATAATTACGATTTGATTTAATTGTATGATCATATTTTCGATGTTGTTTATGTTTTTTTGATGCATAATAACCATAAAATAAACAAATCATTACTGATAATATCATAATCATGCCAATGACGATGATCAATAGCCTTATAAATGAAATGGATGATAATTTAAATAAATTATTATCATATTTCGATGATGATAATGGCGCTGATTCGATGGATTCGATCATTTCGATTGTATTATTATTATAATAATAATCCATCATCATAATGGTCATCGATGTCAGTAAATATAATATTAATAAACTGATTGAAATCACAATTATGATTATGATTAGTATGATGGCTGTTTAAAAAATAAAAAATAAATAATTATCAATAAGCCAATTAATATCAGTGATTTCGATTACATTCTAAGCAATTTCTTATTTTAACAAGGACCACATAATTATTCAGCATATTTATTTCATATCACATCATAATTGATTCATAACAAAATAAAATTAAAGAAAATTCCGCTCAAGAATCATCGACAAAAGCATTGATAATAATAATGGTAGAAAATTATATCACGGGTACAATAACCTCGAAAATGTGTGAGCATGTCCACATAATGTCTTTAGCTTTTTGAATATTTTTTGTGATTGGTTATATAGATTTACTTTATTATCCGATTTTGTTGCTTGTATTTTTGATTGATACAATTATTCAAAATGGATGCAGAATATTAACCCATTTTATGGGCAATAATTCGATCGAAACTCTTGCCTTTTTGCTTAAATTTATCAATGATAATTAATTCAAAAAAACAAAACAGATGCCCATTATGAAAATGGAAAATTTTCTATGAATAATTATGAACAAATAGTTAAAGGGCTCTGGTGTATGAAATATAATGAAATTTGTCAATAACTGGTATGAACTTTAATTATTATTAGATTGTCCAGAAAGTTTTTGCCGATTTACTAATTGAAAAACATTTGAAAATCGGCAAAAACTTTTCGAGCAACCCAATAGATTCTTTCATGTGACATTTTCCTTTATTTGGTCAAAATTTTCATTTCTGGCTTTTCATATTTCATTCATTTAGTTAATTTATAATCAAGTTTATCATTAAGCATATGTGAATAACGGTTGTTGTTTTGGTTAGTTTGATTATTTTTTATTTTTGTTTATTCCATTATATTTTCATCATTGTCATTATGATTATTATTATTTTAATCATGTATCACATGGTTACCAACCAATAGAATTTATGACAAATATATGTTTTGTGTATGGTCAACATTTTGAATAAACAATTTATTGGATAGGACCACCACAAAAAGAAACATTATTTTATTTATTATGTAACCAATTTTATACCATTATATTTCTATTAGGTTGTCCGGAAAGTTTTTGCCAGCAGTGTCATCGTAGAAAATCATTTGAAAATCGGCAAAAACTTTCTGGACAACCTAATATTTCATTCTAAATTTTGTTCATTGATCATTAGAGCGTTGAAGATTATTGTTGTTTGTTGTCAGAATAATAAATATTAAACACAGAAAAATATATTGTTTTTAACCATTTGATACAATTAATATTATCATATATAGTTACTGACTGACCAGTGTGGTTCAGATTCGTTTTTTACCGAGCATTTCCATTCACAATCATTTATTCGCCGAGGTTCATTTCGACTACAACCAAAACATTTTGTTTATTTTTTGTTCAAAATTTTTAAATTTTCTCGAACCTTGTTTTAATATGAATAAGCGATTTGATTCAAAAAGTGAATCCTCAACGAAGTCTGCATATTTGACCATTGTCAAAATGATTGACATTGATTATTAATTATTAGTTGTGGCTATCTCATCATTCATTTTCATTAATAATAACAAATTTTGATCAAAAATGATTGATATCATTCATAATTTTGGCTCAAAATTATCATTTTTGTTGTTGTTTGGTTTTAACAAGTTATGATAAGGCCAACAAATTATTCATCTAAATAAATTGATTGCATTGATTTAAGAAAAATAAATCTTCTCAACAAAAAATAAATGTTTAAAATTCCGAAAATAATAATCACAAATGTGGATGATGAAGATCCAGTAATTAAGAAAAAATTGAAAAGAAAAAAATTATTTGAATTATGTGGTGAGTTATTATTTGATTTAACTTTTATTTTATGATTGATATTTATATGAAATGACACACAGTCAAAATTGTAATACTTTTATTTTTGATTCGTTTGATGGATTTGCTTTTTTGGTTTTTGCAAAATTTAATTTCAAAGCAAAAACAATGACAACAACAATTAACTGTGAATGTCATGATGGCGACCATTCCAGTCATTTTAATTATGATTATTATTATTAGAATCATGTCTCATCAAACATATGAAATGTTCTTTTTTTATTTCATATCCTGCTTAGCATTAATTGGTATCATAATTATAAATTGGATTATGGTCATAAGTAAATCATGTTTCATATTTGGTGTGTTGTCCGGCATAATAACAACATTAATTACCATTATACAATATGTATTGTTCATTAAAACACACTTGTCCATATATTTTGGTAGGAAAAAGCGTTCATCAATGATTGGACATTATCATCATCATCATCATCATCCAAATCATCATCAAAATTCATCCATATTTTCATTACGTTGGATTGTCACTCGATTGGTCAAATGTAGGAATTTCATTCAACAAAGACAACGAAGGCATTGAAGAGAACAACAAAAAAACTTATAAAATATTAAATAAATAAAATTTATTTGATGAAATTCTCAAGTTTTACAAATCAATGATTACAATTTGAAGAATGACAGAGAATGACTACCAGTCGTGAATGCGGCAAAATGACATTCAAAAATAATTAAAATGCTCCCAACAAATTAAACAAATTTGGTCGTTTATTACAAATAATTATGATTCGATTCGATTCAAAATAAAGTGACCATATTATTACTGAAATTACGATTCTTGTTTGACGCAAATGATGCACCCAAATTAATACTTTTTCTTTTTTCCTTTCTTCTCAGCTTTCGATTCTTTATATTTCTTTTCATCGTTTCCGCCATATTTTTTACCTTTTCCATTCTTTTTACCATATTTTCCACCTTTCTTTTTCATACCTTTTGAATCTTTCTTTTCGGTGAATTTTTTATGTGCTCCTTTACCGTATTTCTTGTATTTTTTGCCTTTCTTTTTCTTTTCAAACCACTAGACATATGGACAAAAATAAAATGATTCAGATATGTGTAAATATATGTTCATTCAAATAAAACAACAACAAATTAATTACTTTTTTATCATTTTTCTTTTTATATTTTTTGCCCTTTTTATAATCATGATGCTTTTTCCATTTTTTAAAGTTCTTTTTCCATTTTTTGTCACTATTTTCAAACGAAACAATCGATCAATTAATTTGACAGAGCAAGATGCCCGAAATACTCACCGCCAATTATCATGATACTTCTTCTTGTTGCCCCATTCTACTTTATGATAACTTTTTTTAAAACCTTTCTTCTTGGCACCTTTGTCTTTGTATTTTTTCACTCCTTTATTGCCACCAGATTTTCCATTTCCACCTTTTTTCTTGTAACCATATTTTTCGTTTTTCTTAAATCCATCACCTTTTTTACCTTTTTTTTCTTTGCCTGTTTTTTAAAAATAATGATTTATTGGAATTAAATCTGAATGAAAGTGCCTTTGAATCATGCATCAACTTACCATATTTTTTAAAATCATGGCCTCCTTTCTTATATTTTTTCTTGCCACTTTTTTTCTTTTTCTTTTTAAATTCTTTATTATCATAGTGTTTACCTTTTTTCCAATTTTCTTTCACATGTTTACCTTTCTTTTTCTTTTTTTTCATACCTTCTTTTTTCTTATATTTTTCCGATTTTTTCTTGGAACTAGCCACCATTAGATCATTATTTTTATTTATTACAAATTTAGTCGGGTCATCACTCAATATTAATGATGACAATGTTGGGACTGCAACTAAATCTGTAGCTTTTTGATTATCATATTTCGTTGGATATGATTGTTGTGGATCAATATTGTTCACTGCAGTGCTATCAAGCCTTAATGATTCTGTAAAAATCATCAGGTTGATTAGCAGACCCAATATGACAATCTGATTTTAGAAAGTCAGGGTCAAAAATATTAAAAGGTCATTTACTTGACAAATTCAAATATTTAAAATGTTCATCTTTAAGACTTACATGCAATTTCATGGTAATTTTCTTCAATTTTTATTTTTCTTTGAGTAAAATTCAAGCATAATGGAAAATAATGTGTATTATATTAATGGTATTTTAATGAATTTTTCAGTCGTTATCGTTGTTGTGGATTCAAATACAAAATCAATTATCACATCAAAAATTTGTACATTTAGAACGGGTTAAAATATTTAAGATTTTAGAAATTTTTGCCATATGAAGTAAATTATCGATTAATCATCGTTTCTGGAACACATAAAGCTCTAGGCTTGCTTCTTATATATAATTGGAAAATGGAATTTGCTTGATGTGAAAAGAGAATTGAGAGTTAAATATATGAAAATAAATAAATCAGCCCAGCAGCATCATGACACCAGGTTGAACCTCGTCGAACGTGTAAAAACGTGTGTTCATTTTGTCATTTTGTTGCTCGTTCAATGATATACCAGAAAATATATATCACCAAAGCATAAACATAAACAGCTTAATCAGCGCCAATAGCATTTAATAAGAAAAGTGTGAATTAAGAATTGCTATGGTTGATCGAATATAAACAATACAAATTGATTGGTTGAATTCAGGTTTGATTGTCATATTTTTCGATTTAATTAAAAAATAACGACAAACACGTGTTGGCATTCCTATTAATCAATTTAATCAATCAATCTCGATGATTGATTGGATGACAAAATTTCAAATATTTTCCTTTTTGTGTTCAAATATGCCATCTTGAACTTTTCAATTGTAATTTTTTAGTTTTAATTAGGTTGTCCGAAAAGTTTTTGCCCATTACATCGTAGGGAATCATGAGAAAAACGGCAAGAACTTATCGGACAATCTAATATTTTCTTTATTTTTGCATTTTGAAAAACAACAGCACAAGTTCATGACTTCAAGCTATGACTGGAAATTGAATGAAATCAACTCCTTAAAAATTTGAAAATGATGAAATCTTCAAAACTCATCAAAACAATGTTCAGCAATCGATTTCGAAATAATAATTTAAATTTGAAAATTAAATGACAAATTTTATTAAATTTGAATCATTGGTTTTGAATTTTGAATCAAAATTTGATTGATTTTAATATCAAAATTTAAATTGAGATTTTCAATTATTCCTTAATTAATTCGATATGGAAAATTTGATTTGCTTCGGGCATTCGAAATCGAATGATTCTCAGTTATTCAAAATGTTGGATTTAATCATCCAAATCATCATCATCATCATCATCTTCGGATGATTCATCGATACCATCAAGATTTTCTAAATCTTCACCTTCAACTTCAGCATCTTTATCAGTACTGACACCTAATGCACGTAATGCAGCATATGCTTTAATGTGAACAATGTTTTCATTTACATATTTTGAATAATTTTTAATGACCATTTCCAAAATGCTTTTAGCTTCTTCTTTTTGGCCTTCCAACATACGAATTAAACCGATTTCCATATGAGCTTGCGGTACAATTGATTTATCTTTTTGGAATACTTTTTCTCTGTGTACAGCCACAAACAAAAATATCATTGAAAAATATGATCACTAAAATGCATAATAACAATAAACTTACTCGGTCATAATTGTATTGAAACATTCTACAGCTTCATTATATTTTTTCATGTGTTTCAAAATGACACCTTTGTAGAACAATAAGGTTAGATATTTTTCACGATCACCAGAATCTTTAGCATAAGTACTAAGATCACGTTCAACAATTTGGAACCATTTTTGTGCCAAGGCATCATTTCCATTGAGCAAATAAATGTAATTTATATTATACATTGATTCCTAATTCGAAAATAAGTGATTATAACCGATCATTGTTGTAGCCTATTATTATGCAGTAGTTATCACTTACCAACACAGGAGCGACCAACATTTTTCCATTTTTGAAAAAACGTTGCGATTGAACAATGACAGCTTTTTCCAATGTCATTGTTTTACCAAGATAACGAATACGCAATGTCGGTACAGTTTCGAATAATTTTGCTGCTTCATCCAACATTTGTTGATCATTTTGCATTACACCTTTGGTGTAGCGGAAAATTGCTTCCAAAAATGTTACAATTGCAGGTGAATGAAGTGTTTTTTCTCGCAGCAATTTTGCATATTTAATCGATTCATCCCATTCACATGATACGCTGTTTGTCCACATCAATTCCCAATGACCAATTTTATGATATAATTCAAATTCTTTTTCAATTATTGATTTGAAACCATCATTCGATGCCGGTACATTGCCAGTCACTTGCAAGAGTTTATATTTAGCAATTTTGTAGAGCACACTCTGTCAATGCATTTAAACATGTTCATCAAAAAAATAGAAAAAGCATATTGTCAAGTTTAATTAGTACATACATTTGGATGTTTAGATGTTTTTGTATCGATCAATTTTTGCATAGCAGCAACATTAGCAGGACCAAGGCAGCCATGCATTTCAATGTAAAGCCAGTAGAAAATCAACACCAATTCACCAATTAAACTATAAATACCAGGTAGCTCATAAACGACTGCATTCAATTCACTGAATGCTACATCACGAACACCTTTGAAGCCTAAAAAGTTGACAATTTTCAATAGTTTTGGTGGCAAAAAGCTAACGATAAGATTTCGAATGCCACGTTCCAGACGAATAGCTGCTTCGAAATTAGCTTTCGATACTGGACTTTCCCAAACTGTTCGTTTTTCGAAAATGTCACGGCATTTTCTAAACACATGATTAATTGCCATAATTAATTGTCATAATAATTGAAAATGATTATTTTTATCAAATTATTATAAAAAACTTACGCAATAATATTGACACAAATACCAAAATGATAAGCGATTTTAGCTAAACGTTTCATATTGGTACATTTCAATAAGGCCAATACCGATTTACAACCAGTGACCATTGCATAGGTCAATTCAGCATGTAATTCCAAATCCGAATACAAATCACCATAATTTTTTTTGGTCAACATGTTTGTTAATTTTTTAAATTTCTTTTTACGCAATTTATTACATAATTTCAAACATTTTTGTGTTGATTTTTTAGCCACAGCCATATCTTTAGGGTCCAAAGTCAGGGCAGCTTTCAACATACTCATTTTGGCCCGCATACCGCTATGATAAAGACTTTTTTCACTTTTACCTTCAGCATTGGCAATAACTTTGTCGATATCATTCGTATCGAAAATTGCAGCCAAATCATTGAATGAAGAATTGATTGATTCTTCAATCGGGACCATATCACTGTCCAACATTTTAAATAAAACAAAAAAAAACAAAATAATTTAAAAATCAAATAATGCTTTGAATGATGCTTCGACAAATGTTTGACGAATACATATTTTTTGGTTAGCAAAAATTGAAATTTAACAAGTAATCAAAAAGATGTTCATCTTTTTTCTCTTTACGATTATCATATTCAGAACATGTACTGGTTACCTTTACCACATGAAATGATGAGATGGGATGAACATCAAACACATCATGGGGAAAATACCATGGAGATTGATCAAAGAGAGGAGAGAAAAGTTCAAATTAATTTAATTTTGAAAAATCAAAATTTAGGTCGACCGAAAATAACCCGTTTACCTGAATAACCCGAATGGAGTTTATTTTATTTAATTTATATTTATTTTTTTAAGACTCACCTGAATGTTTCAGATTCCATAATGATAATCTTATTAGCGATGAT
The DNA here is from genome assembly GCA_002943765.1 of Psoroptes ovis. Taxonomy (NCBI): domain Eukaryota; kingdom Metazoa; phylum Arthropoda; class Arachnida; order Sarcoptiformes; family Psoroptidae; genus Psoroptes; species Psoroptes ovis. The sequence continues at coordinate 88,396 of PQWQ01000030.1, read as the reverse complement.
GAACCTAGCAATAAAAAATTATTTTGGAAAAATAATACAAAATTTTGAATGGTGAAGAACTAAATGATTATTCGATTATGATTGGATTTTAATGATGATGATCGAACGATGTAAAGGGTTTCAACCTTGTAAACAGAAATTTGTTCAAGTGATATTATTATTTGATCGATTGGTAAAAAGTTTTGTTAGGTATGAAGATAAACAAGATTTGAATTATTATTGTCTGTGTGAAATGATTTTTGGAAATAATGAGTGAATGACAAATGAATACGATCGCTTTTATACTTGTGGACCAACTGAGATGGGACCAACTGATCAATTGATCAATTGTTTTCCCATTATATTCTTCGACAAACAGACATCATTGTTGTAATGAAAAGATGAATTAAGAACAGAAAAAGAAAAGAAAAGAATGGCCAACAAATGAACAAAGAAAATCTATGTGGCTATCTTCATTCACCAGGTAAATATAAGAAGTAATCTCTCTATTTTCTCTATTTTTGAATGTGAAAAATGAAAATTCATTTTTTCTCTTAAATTCTCTTTTGTGCTGAACATATATTACACATCTTTGATAATAAATATATTTATTTTGACGAAATGATGATAATCATCATCATTGATAATGATTATAATAATAATAATAATAATAATCGTTATCATTCATTTATAAAAAATTTTGACTCTTTCAACGAGTAGATATGTATGTGAAATAGAAATGAATTTTTTTTCCTTTTAAATCATCTTAAAATGAGGTACTTCTTATCTAGGTATGAATTGATATTTAAAATAGATGTAATTTTGATTTTTTGGAAAAAGAAAAGATACCAAACAAAGACTATAGTCTTAGTCATACAAAACATTTTTTTGATGATCGATATTGTCATTTATTATTCATTCATTCATTTCAATTAGAATCTGAACAAACGACCTGCAGGGACAATTATTATATCTATTAGGGTTGTTTGGAAAGTTTTTGCCGATTTTCCAATGATTTTCTACAATATAACCGGCAAAAACTTTCCGGACAACCTAATATGAATATAAAAATAGCTTTTTATGAAAAAGAGTTGAATAAATACAAATTTCCATTTCATGAATTTGCATAAATACAAAAATAGAAATAGTAACCAAAATATAATTGGCTTTATAGTCCTCCTGTATATGTCGATCATTTTCATTTTAAAATTGTCTGAATAAAAATAAATTAAAGTTAGCTTTCATCTTCATCAAATGATTATAAAATAATGATGAATTGTTTTCTATGAGATTTTATTTTTATTTTTATTTATTCAGAGAATTCACCAGAAAACATTGATTTCACATTTGAATGTAATTTTCCGAACAGGGAATAATCATGATGATTTTTTTTTTTTTTTTTGAGACCAAAGACAAATTGATGACAAGATTTGAATAATTCAAAAATTTAAAATCGAATAATTTTATTCTTTATTAAATTGTTTTTTTCTTATTGTAATTACTATGTATACCTTTGAATGGATCATTATTGTCATCATTATCTTTTTATAATCATTCATAATCACCTGTTGAATTTAATTTAATAACAATAATAATAACAGCAGATTCTCTGACCTTAATAAGCTTATTTGAATATTTCTTGTTTATTTTTAAATTGTTGAATAGTCAATCAAAACAAATCACTCAGAAATAGTAAGCATCATCTCAAATTTATAAAAATCGATGATGTCCATATCATATATCCATTCAGTCAATCGTCATTCAGATGGATTCAATTGGACACAATTGTTTACAAATAAGGTCCACGAATCAATCAAAAAATTTTTTGAAATCAAAATTAAAAATTTTCAATTTTTAAAAATGAATGGAAATTCGTGATTGAAACGGTAAACAAGAAAATATTGCAAAAAAATATTAATCAAAATAATGATCATCATCATGTCTGGTTGTCAAACATTTCAGATTAACTGAAAAAAATAATAATCATACAATTTTATTGTTAGTGTCATGGCCCATAAATTGAAATAATAATAATCGAAAAAAAAGCAACAATGGCATTTTAATGATAATGATGATACTAATCTATCTATTTTTTATTTGAATCGTTGAATTGAACAAGAAACAAACAAATAATAATGATGATAGCAATAATCATTAATTCATTCATTGACAACAAAAAATGTCCAGAAATTTTGCAATCAAACAGATCATTGGAAATCAATTGCAAATTGTCATTCCATTCAATCATTGTTATCATAATAATATTTCTGTTTCTTGCGATCAATTTTTTTCTTGTCAATCTTTATGGCCATTTCGTTTTACTTGATTAACTTTCATTGATCAATTTTTTTCCATGATTATTATTACTGTCTGAAATGATGAAAAGAAATGATAATTTTTCATTTTTTTAGACACTTTGACTAAATTCACTAAAAATTGACCAAATGATGATTATGATCATAATTATTGTCATTATTGGTATGATGAATAAAATCATTTGAACTATAGTCTTAGTCTATGAGACTTTAAGATTGAAATTTTGAACTTTCATCATCATCATTTTCAAAAAATAAAATGACATGATTTCTCACCATTTGTTTTCCATTTATTTCATTTGTTTATTCATGTTGTTATATTTTGTTTTAATTTAGGCAGCCAACAAAAAATGGTTCCATCCAAAGCAAAGAGATGATTACCATTTTACCATTTTTTCAATGATCCATTTTTAGAAACAAAGGAGTAAAATGAAAACAATGAAAATCGACCACAAAAGCAATTTATGTTAATAATGATTGTGTTCAACTCAAGCAAAAAAACCAAAAAGATGATCATTATTTTGATGTTATTTTAGTTTTGTTTAATAATGTTTGATATAGACATGCAATGACAAAAATAAATTTTCAAATTTAATTCATGCCTTGCCTTAAGAGATCAAATTAAATTACCAAAAATAAAATTCAACAACAAACGAATACAATAATTTAATGTTTTCTTTTTTTGGGTTGTCCGAAAAGTTTTTGCCGATTTTCAGATGTTTTTCAATTAATAAATTGGCAAAAACTTTTCGGACAACTTAATATTTTTCGAAATATTAAAGGTTTGTGAACAAAAATTGAAAAACCCGTTGATCATTTATTGAAAAATATGTTGAATAAAGCATACAACATAACAATTATTTTATTTTTTATGAATTAAATTAATAAATAGTCCAATATTTAAGGATGAATCGAAGATAAATATCGATAAAATAAAATAGATGATTGGCCAATTGTGATTATCATCATAAATAGTCCAAATAAATCCATATTTTGTGGAAATTTAAATTGATCCTTGCGGGCATTTTATTTCATGGATGATTGAGTTTTTTGTGATTTATTATTGTTCCTCGAATTTCGCGTCAACTCGTTCCAACTCTATGCAAATGCATTTGAAAATTTTATAATCAAAAAACATTATTCAATTGAATCGATTTTAATTAGATCAATCGTAATCAATGATTTTAAATTGTGTGAATCATCCAGTCATTCCAAATCACATTCAATCGAAATCGATTTGTGATTTTTTTCAAATATTTCCATAAATAAACGATTTGCAAAAAAATATTGAAAAATTGAAAAATGAGCAAGGATTTTCAACAATTTCATTTCATTTTTCTTGGAGCATTTAGATTGTTTTTCAACAATTCAAATCAATATATGCAATGATCATGATGAATCATCACTATTAAATTTCGACAGACATTGATTTCGAAAGTATTTTCGCAAAGTCATTTTGATACTCATGGTCAGCAACATCACTGCCATGAACAAAAAACAATTATTATTTTAGCAGATAACAGCAGTGTTGTGTTGATTAGCAAATTTTGGAGAAATTATTGGAGAAAAGACCGAATAATAACAGTAATGAAGGTGATTTGTTTTATTGTTTTTATTATTATGATGAAAAAACACAATTTTTCTTTAAATCTATAGCCTTAGATTCAAGACATTTGATTTAAATGATGCACAACATAATAATCATGATAACATGCAAGTATACACAATGGTTGACCAATTATCAATGAAAACCATACGAACATATTGGCATAATGTCCTTGTACATATTTTGAAGTTATTATGAATATGAATGGTATTTGCATTATCATGCCGGAAAATGCCCAAATTCGGAACATACGTAATGGTACTGAGACCAAATATTCATGAAATATTGCCGATATCGTGAATACGATTGTTGTGCCTGTCACTTTTGAACATCCACGTTTCAGCAGTGGCACATAAACATGGCGTAAACACCAATGATGAACGGGAAGATTCCAATTTTTCCAAAAATATTGTAATGATTCAGCATTCCACCAATCTCGATAAAATTGACGATCACCGAAGCGAAGTATTTCGCCGATCAAATTCAAAAATGCATGAAAATATGTATAAAACCAAATTAGCCATATAATATGGTTCGGTATCTATATTGGCAATCAAATTGATTCATTCATTGATATTGATATTTATAAATTATTATTAATAAATTCATTAAAATAATACCGATAATTTCAAAAGACGTTCAAGCATACGACTGTAGTCCATTTCTAGTAATGGTTTCGTCGAATTATGTATGGTGGGCACCATCCATTGTTGTATTAAAGCTAAATTGAGTTGAGTTAAAAATATCTTTTTTGAAGAAAAATAAAATAAAATTAATATTTTTACAATTCATATTTATTAGGTGGTTGCTCGAAAAGTTCATTCCACTTAATCAATAGAGTTGCTCTTGAAAATCGGCCAGAACTTTTCGAGCGACCTAATAATATTTTTGTCATTATTCTCCATTATTAAATAATACATACAACTTCAAATAAACGTTTCAATAAAAATCTTTTACGAATACGTTCACTTCTTGGAAAATTAAGCTCATAACAAAGTGTCGGTGCACAAATAAAATAATACAAATCGACCAGTGTTAAATTATCTGGATATTGTACTAATTGATGATTGATTATCGCTGCTGCTGATGATGATGTTGTGGTTTCTGTTGTTGATTGTACATCATTATTCTCATCATGATGATTGATGTGGTCACTGTCATTGGTATTATTGGTATTATTATTATTAAAATTATTCGATTTATATGAATAATCTCCACTATTATGTCTTTTATGTGATTTTTTCCGATGATTACGACACCAATGATTAACACTATGATATGAATATAATTTTAGCCAAACAACTAAATATGCAAATGAAAATGTTGATGCAGCAACAACATGTGTCGGTATCACATATACAGCGATTATTGGCCACAATAATATCAATGACAAATTGATTCCAATAAGGTAAATTGCTTTCTTGGAGCTTATTTTATTCTATTCAAAATAGATTCAAAAAAAAAGAAATAAAATAAATTCCATTTTTACAAATTTTTACAAAACATATTAAATATCACATTGAATTATTATGATTGAACTTTAATGACCTTTTTACTTTCCATATTTCACTTTATAATCATAATTATGATTTGCTTTTGCTTTTTATTATCGTTACAATTTAGCATCATTAAAATTATTTGAAAAAAAATCTATTGATCATATTTATGAAATCTTTTCATTTCATTATGATTGATATTTAGTAATGATTTACTATGATGATGATGATACTAGACTCATCATTAAAAATATTATAACTTTTCCCATTCTTTTCAAACGATCATAATAATAATAATAACAATAATAAATGATGCTAATCGACATCAATTGTTCATTTTATTATTATTATTAGATTGTCCGATAAGTTCTTGCCGATTTTCTCATCATTCCTTACGATATAATCGGCAAGAACTTATCGGACAACTTAATAATAATAAAATGAAACAGGAAAAATATTTCAAAAAAATAATTCTGTTTACAATTGGTTTTACAATAAATAAACAAACAAACAAAAATCATTGATCAAATGATCATCATTTCTTTGTAAAACTTATTTATGCAAAAAAAATGAATTTTATCAATCCATTATCGTTTGTATGAATGAATGTAATGCGTGGACCTGAATTTAGAGTCGAGTGCATACATTTTCATTTTTTAAAATAGAAATACAATGATGCACATAATTATAACGAACAATTGATATTAGGTTGTCCGAAAAGTTTTTGCCATTTTTCAAACGTTTTTCAATTAGTAAATCGGCAAAAACTTTCCGGGCGACACAATAATTATTGATGATCTCTAATAGATCGAAGAGTTATAAAAAAAATGAGATGAAATCGCAGCAGTTTGAATGTGAATTTATCTAATTTTGAACAAATATTTTCGCTTTTCTTTTTTCATAAGAAATCGATTAAAATTTGAATACTCATAATATAATTACCATACTAAGAAGTATTTCAATCCAATATGAACAATAAATGAAAATGTTCAACAAAGATAATGAAATGATTGTTGGCCATATTGTTGTATGACCAAAAAATAGCCAAAATATTTGAGAATAATTGATGAGTATGCCATATTTGATTATATTTTCCAATGCAACACGTAAAGTAGCGATTGCCTGGTGGAAAGAAGCATAAAGATAATGAATTAGAAATCGATTAAATCGATGATGATATTGAATTATGAAGAATAATGATCAATCGTCAATAATAATGATGCATACCAATAATATCAACGCTAATGTAAAAAAACCACGAAAATTATTGAAACCACTGGATGAACTGAACAATGAATCACGATGTTGATGAATCCTTAGTAATCATTATATGAAAATAAATAAAAAAACGGAATTATATAATCGAATTTGATAAATGAATATTTAAAAAGTCATTTTAAGAATTCAACAATCAAAAATGATCATTTAAATGGAATAAAATTTCAAACAAACGAAATCGATCAACATGTCTAATACAACAATATAAACATTATTCAATCAATGAGAGATTGAAAAACTGATTGTTGATAATGATGAATCGATTCATATAATTTGAAAATAATATAATTATAATTCATATATTCATCAAATTAGGCAGAGTGTATATCTTACGGTTTATCCGGTTGATTCATTCTTATTATTTCATATAAATGATTTTCATTCGTTAAACTTCTAGAACGTTTACGTTCACGTCTTCGTAATGAATGATGACGATTGGAGTTATTATTACCATTCGATGGATGATTATCGATTCCACTATTAATTGTTTCCATTTTTCTTATGTTTCAAGAAATTTTCACAAAATGATTCAAAAACATTCAAACAATCAAAGACTCATGAAATAAATTTTGCCAGAAATAATAAGAATAAAATAATAATCCATTTCATTCGTGAAAAAAAAACTAACCAGAAAATCTGAAAAAATAAATTATCATTTGAAATGAACAATGTCAACTGTTATCCGTTGATAACTGGTGTATATCAAGGACTGTAGACCAAAGGAAAAAATTGATTTGATCAAAATACAAATAAAAACAAGCGATTTTCGAATCAAAGCATTTCATTCATTTTCATTATCTTCAAATTGACATATTCGATTTTTTTTGACTATAAAATCATTTGATTGATTGATATGATTATTTCAAATTCAAATTTATTGAAAATAGGCTCATGTATTTTTTATATTTTTGATTTTGGAAAAAGATTATTTTGTGTTAAAACAACGAGCAATTATAACCAACAACGACGACGACAACAACATACATCCTTAGATATATCGAAAATGAAAAAAAAGGAAAAATGTTCATATTTGATATGAATTTATAAATGATTTGATTGATTTTGAATTTTCGTTCAACTGGTGAATTTTATTCAAGTTTTTTATCTTTCATAATGATTTTCATTATTTTATAGGAAACAATGTATAACCTAAGATTTTTTCGATTTTTTCAAAAATTTTGACGATGGATAGCCTTAGATTTTTTCGATTTTTTCAAAAAAGATGGCGATGGTTAGCCTTAAATTTTTTCATATTTTTCGAAATTTTCATCGATGTATAGCCTTAGATTTTTTCGATTTTTTGAAAAATTTTGACGATGTGTAGCCTTAGATTTTTTCGATTTTTTCAAAAAAGATGGCGATGGTTAGCCTTAGATTTTTTCGATTTTTTCAAAAAAGATGGCGATGGTTAGCCTTAGATTTTTTCGATTTTTTCAAAAATTTTGACGATGGATAGCCTTAGATTTTTTCGATTTTTTCAAAAAAGATGGCGATGGTTAGCCCTAGATTTTTTCGATTTTTTGAAAAATTTTGACGATGTATAGCCTTAGATTTTTTCGATTTTTTGAAAAATTTTGACGATGTGTAGCCTTAGATTTTTTCGATTTTTTCAAAAAAGATGGCGATGGTTAGCCTTAGATTTTTTCGATTTTTTCAAAAAAGATGGCGATGGTTAGCCTTAGATTTTTTCGATTTTTTCAAAAAAGATGGCGATGGTTAGCCTTAGATTTTTTCGATTTTTTCAAAAAAGATGGCGATGGTTAGCCTTAGATTTTTTCGATTTTTTCAAAAAAGATGGCGATGGTTAGCCTTAGATTTTTTCGATTTTTTGAAAAATTTTGACGATGTGTAGCCTTAGATTTTTTCGATTTTTTCATAAAAGATGACGATGGTTAGCCTTGGATTTTTTCGATTTTTTGAAAAATTTTGACGATGTGTAGCCTTAGATTTTTTCGATTTTTTGAAAAATTTTGACGATGGATAGCCTTAGATTTTTTCGATTTTTTGAAAAATTTTGACGATGGATAGCCTTGGATTTTTTCGATTTTTTGAAAAATTTTGACGATGTGTAGCCTTAGATTTTTTCGATTTTTTGAAAAATTTTGACGATGGATAGCCTTAGATTTTTTCGATTTTTTCAAAAAAGATGGCGATGGTTAGCCCTAGATTTTTTCGATTTTTTGAAAAATTTTAACGATGGTTAGCCTTAGATTTTTTCGATTTTTTCAAAAAAGATGGCGATGGTTAGCCTTAAATTTTTTCATATTTTTCGAAATTTTCATCGATGTATAGCCTTAGATTTTTTCGATTTTTTGAAAAATTTTGACGATGGATAGCCTTAGATTTTTTCATATTTTTCGAAATTTTCATCGATGTATAGCCTTAGATTTTTTCGATTTTTTGAAAAATTTTGACGATGGATAGCCTTAGATTTTTTCATATTTTTCGAAATTTTCATCGATGTATAGCCTTAGATTTTTTCGAAATTTTCGAAAATTTCCACGTACTATAGCCTTAGATTTTTTCGATTTTTTCAAAAATTTTGACGATGGTTAGCCTTAGATTTTTTCGATTTTTTGAAAAATTTTGACGATGTGTAGCCTTAGATTTTTTCGATTTTTTCATAAAAGATGACGATGGTTAGCCTTGGATTTTTTCGATTTTTTGAAAAATTTTGACGATGTGTAGCCTTAGATTTTTTCGATTTTTTGAAAAATTTTGACGATGGATAGCCTTAGATTTTTTCGATTTTTTGAAAAATTTTGACGATGTGTAGCCTTAGATTTTTTCGATTTTTTGAAAAATTTTGACGATGTGTAGCCTTAGATTTTTTCGATTTTTTCATAAAAGATGACGATGGTTAGCCTTGGATTTTTTCGATTTTTTGAAAAATTTTGACGATGTATAGCCTTAGATTTTTTCGATTTTTTGAAAAATTTTGACGATGGATAGCCTTAGATTTTTTCGATTTTTTGAAAAATTTTGACGATGGATAGCCTTAGATTTTTTCGATTTTTTCAAAAAAGATGGCGATGGTTAGCCTTAAATTTTTTCATATTTTTCGAAATTTTCATCGATGTATAGCCTTAGATTTTTTCGATTTTTGAAAAATTTTGACGATGTGTAGCCTTAGATTTTTTCATATTTTTCGAAATTTTCATCGATGTATAGCCTTAGATTTTTTCGATTTTTTGAAAAATTTTGACGATGGATAGCCTTAGATTTTTTCGATTTTTTGAAAAATTTTGACGATGGATAGCCTTAGATTTTTTCGAAATTTTCGAAAATTTCCACGTACTATAGCCTTAGATTTTTTCGATTTTTTCAAAAATTTTGACGATGGTTAGCCTTAGTTTTTTTCGATTTTTTGAAAAATTTTGACGATGGATAGCCTTAGATTTTTTCGATTTTTTGAAAAATTTTGACGATGGATAGCCTTAGATTTTTTCGATTTTTGAAAAATTTTGACGATGTGTAGCCTTAGATTTTTTCATATTTTTCGAAATTTTCATCGATGTATAGCCTTAGATTTTTTCGATTTTTTGAAAAATTTTGACGATGGATAGCCTTAGATTTTTTCATATTTTTCGAAATTTTCATCGATGTATAGCCTTAGATTTTTTCGAAATTTTCGAAAATTTCCACGTACTATAGCCTTAGATTTTTTCGATTTTTTCAAAAATTTTGACGATGGTTAGCCTTAGATTTTTTCGATTTTTCCAAAAATTTTGACGATGGTTAGCCTTAGATTTTTTCGAAATTTTCGAAAATTTCCACGTACTATAGCCTTAGATTTTTTCGATTTTTTCAAAAATTTTGACGATGGTTAGCCTTAGATTTTTTCGATTTTTTCGAAAATTTCCACGTACTATAGCCTTAGATTTTTTCATATTTTTCGAAATTTTCATCGATGGATAACCTTAGATTTTTTCGATTTTTTGAAGAAAGATGGCGATGTATAACCTCAGATTTTTTCGAAAAATTCAAAAATTTCCACGTATTATAGCCTTAGATTTTTCGATTTAAATCAGTCATTCTCAACCTTTTTTTCGCCGCGGCACACCAAGTAAAGGAATGAGTTAGATTTCCGAAATTTGGCGGCACCTTTTTGGAATCTGGCGGAACACTAAAGTGCCGTGGAACACCGGTTGAGAATGACTGATTTAAATTAAAGGCTATAGACTGGCAATTTTTTCAAAAAATTCAAAGGGTATAGACTGCCATCTTTTTTTCAAAAAATGAAATGGTATAGACTGCCATCTTTTTTCTAAAAATTAAAGGCTTCATACTCGCAATTTTTTCAAAAACATCAAAGGGTATAGACTGCCATCTTTTTTTTCAAAAAATAAAAGGCTATAGACTGCCATCTTTTTTTCAAAAAATAAAAGGCTATAGACTGCCATCTTTTTTTCAAAAAATAAAAGGCTATAGACTGCCATCTTTTTTCAAAATTTTCAAAAATTTCCACGTACTAAAGCCTTTTATTTTATTGAAAAAAGATGGCAGTCTAAGACTATAGCCTTTGGAATTTTTCAAAAAATCAAAAATTGGGAGTCTATTCCTTCAATCATGGTGGCCTTTGTTGGTAAAAGAATTATATTCAATAATCAAATTAGATTCATTTTTTTTCTAAATTGATATTTAGTCTGCAAGCACATACCACACACAATCGATTTAATACTAATAAAAATAGCAGAAATTCAATTTTGATTGTGAATTCATCTTAGTTTGAAAAAGCGGCGGACATTATTCAGTTGATTGCTTACATTTGATTGTATTTATTTGAATGTCTTTGAAAAATTTCAATTTTTTCAAATCTCAAAAACTTAATTAAAATTATTTAATTTAAATCTGATTTGTCGCTCGCAGTATTCGACATTTTCAATGACAAAAAAAATAGAAGAAATGAAAATGAATAATCGATAATCACTGATTACTTATGTTGTTTTGCTTTTACAAACAGTTCTCTCGATTAAATCAGTTATTGGTAATTTGATTATGCCATTCAGTGGATTGAATTGTTGTTGTTGTTGTTCGGATTATTTACGGCTAGACAAACATTCACAATGAAGAAATGAGATTGTTTTTAAAATAGAAAATTGAAAAATAAGTAAAAATATGCCGACATTGACACTGGTAGCGATCTCCGCTGAAACCCTGCCACTAATAATGAAATTATTGAACCAAAAAAGGGAAAAAATGTAATGAAAAAACAACGGGCAAAATATTGAAATATTTACATATTGGAGATATTAACACAAATAGATTCAAAAATAATTCGGAATTTTCATTGATTATATCAATGATATGAAAATGATCAATATTTCATTTCAAAAATTTAATCACAATTTAATTTAAAATTACATTCATTACATTGGTGATCAATTTTATTATCGGCGACAAAATAAAATACGGCAATAAGATGACCAATTGAATGATTAATATTGCAGATAAATACTCTCAGAACATGATCATTCAAACGCTTCTTGAAAATGGAATGAAACTGAAACTGTTGTAAGAATTATGAAAAAACAAAAATGATAAACTATTCGTTAGGATGAATTGAAAAAAACACCTTAAATTTAGTTATTTGAATTGAGTATATCCGCGATTGTGAATTGTAATGTCAAACGAATTTCACCTATGATATCTGATCTCATTTAGATCATTTTAACAGATTCAAACATATCAACCACACCATCACCAATTGGAAAGCTAATTGACAATAATTTCAAATTTCAAAAGAATAATCAACAAAAACAATTTGCGAGAAATATTGAAAAATTGGATCCTGCTGTTTATTATTTTGATGAATACTAATTTAGGTAAGTTATCATTGTTTTATTTTTAATTACTTCCATTCCACATGCAAAATATATCAGATGTTCTTCATATTCGAATGAATGGGCAAATAATTATACATTTTCTTATCTACCTATCCATCTTTTTGAAAACTAGAACATAAATGTTTATTTGTTAGTACAACAACTAACACATTTGCATTAATCAGCAGATATATATCAGCAAGATACTGATATTTCTCATTTTTAAGTCAAAAAGGCCTTTAAAATGTCAAAATATCAACATTCAAACAAACAAATCACCAGGGTTCAGAAGAAAAAAATTAGAAAAGTAAAAATCAATGATCGATTTTTAATTAAATAAATAAATAGACCACAAGATTGATGGTCATCATCATCATCAGCATATTATCATTACTATTTACACGCTTATTTTGCATAGTTTATTTATATTTTCTTTTAAAATGATAAAAATCAAATTTAAAAGCAAACAAAAACAAAAACAACACCTCATTTAAATAGTTTCAAATGGAAAGGTGATACACTGCACTGTCAATTAGTTTTTGAATTCCATATACGAATTATGCATGATCCGAAAATGGATACAAATTATTTTTGCATAAAGATAATCATAGATAAATGAATTAATCATTAATCATAATAAATAACAACAGTAAAAATAAACTGTTTTACCATTCACAAGTCAACATAAACATTCAACTTGTCTTAAATCGATGATTAAGGATCTGATGATCTGATCTAACCATCATCATTCGTATGCTTTTATTCTAAAGACATCAGGTGAATGATATTATTTCTGATTAATTAAATGAATATTTAATTAATCATACAGCCAATTATTGGGTGATATTCAATATTTACCAATGATTTTATTAGATTTTAAAAAATGCATGAATTTGTTCAACAACAAAAAATTTGGATTATAGGGCGTTGGTTTATAATCAATCGATGATGAATTATTATCAGGGGAATGTAAATTAATTTCTGTAAAAAAAATAATTAAAACTTACATTTAATGTAAATGGCAATGATAAATATATGAAGCAATTGTAAGGTCATTATTTGAGATGATCGATTTGTAATGTTTTATTTCATTTTTTGGTTTTTGTGTTGAATAGCCAATAATGTGTTATAACAATATATATGCGTTTGAATTTGAAAGCCACATCAATTCAAATCAATTCGAATCGTGATGTTCAAAATAATCATTTTGGGTATTTTTTTGTCGATGATGATTGAGTGAGAGTATAGCGCGCATTAATTATTTCAAATTAATTAGTCAGTCATAATTGTAATTGTTGTCATGATTATTGTTGTGTGATTAGTAGGTTGTCCGATAAGTTTTTGCCGATTTTCTAATGATTGCCAACGATATAATCGGCAAAAACTTTCCGTACAACCTAATAGAAATTATTTGAATATAAAAATATCGAAATCAACTATTTGTGATTTTATCATCAGCACCATTTCTGGCTATTTTGGCTATTAAATACATGGGATTGCATTGGGTGTGCAAAAAACCTAATTAAAATAATGATAATGATTGATCAAAATAAAAAAAGGTCTTGAAAAATTGAAATAAGTCTTATCGATAGGTCTTATCGACCCTATCAGAAATTATCTAAATTTTGCAATAATAATCAAAACAGAAAATGCTTATTGTTATTACATTATCTATACATCTTTGCTATGATCATGTGAAACAAACACATTAATTTGTCATTTAATTTCATTGATGATAATACCGCATTTTTTGTATTAATTCAAATGAATAATTCTTAAATAAAAAGAATCTAATCAAATCTACATTTGATCATTGAAACAAGCTTTATAAATCATTATACAGAATTCATGATGCAATTTAAATTCTTTGAATTAAATTACTTAGCCCTGAATGAATTATATGAATTTTGAGGATAGCATTTATGATCGTGATTTATAATGTGAAATTATTATTTTATTGAAGAAGCAATTCATTTTCGATTTCAAATCAGAAATGAAATAAATAAATTAGCTGATTTATTAATGAATTTCATTTTCACTTTTTGAATGCATTTCATGCATTTATATATCGACTTTTGTAGGTTAGGTTATCGCAAAGATAAAATCAATTCGAGAGAATTTCGAGATGAAGCAAAATCCATTAATTATCCCAATTGATTAGTTGATGAAAAATTGGATTCTTATTGTTATTGATGATGGTATTGGCCTTGTTAAGGTGGTCAACTTGTTGAGTTTTTTGAATTTCTTTAGCCTTAAAAATTTGATGGAAGCATTTGATTTGTTTTTGTTGATTGAAAATGATAACTGATCATCATAGTCGTTCATTCAATCGGTCATCGAGAACATATGGTCAATCAATTCAAATTACATAGAAACAAGATTCGCTAATTTAATGTTCACGTATTTCAGGTGTTCATTTTGTTTTAGTTGGTTTTTTGGTGATTTTGGTTCTTGGTGCTTTTATTCGGTCAAATTAAATCAACAAATGATAATGATGATTTGAGAGGCGGTTTTGATTTGTTGGTTGAATGGCTGTTGATTATAATTAAATTGCATTCATTCGTATATGTCGACATATTGACGTCAACCATTTTGAATAATTTGTTTGTTTTATGTTTAATTCAATTTATTCGTTTCGGGAACCTAAAACTAAAATCTATAATTTTGGTTTATTTTTTCCGTGTTACCGCCATTAATATGGTCACAGATTAACACACAAGGTTGATGATTATAATGATGATGATGATGATCATTACAATAATGATGATAATGATTATTATTTTTATTATTATTTACATACATAATCAATGTTATTGTTAATATATCATCACCATTCATTTACATAGGTACAAACGTACAAAATTCATCTTAATTATCTTTTTTTTGTTCGTTTTGGCAAATAGTAACCGACACAATCATCAGTTTCTTGTCTACGGAACCAGATTTTTTTGTTTTGTTTATTTCTTGAGTGTTTGACCGTAATTCGACTGTATCGAATAGGACTTTTTTCAATTTCTTAAAATTATAATTTATCTTAAAATATGCTTTAATTTCTCCCAAAAGACACAACACTCAAAACCTTAAATAAAAGTATTAGAAAAAATGATATTTGTGGCCATAGCCATCAATGTGGTCATTGTCATCATCATCATTATATGTGAGTGTGTAGCGACAAATGAAAAATAATTAAAGATTAAACAAACAAACAAATGATAATGATAGATATTATTATTAAAATATGTTGATATATACTAAAGTATGAATTAAAATGTAATTAATTTAAATATGAACTTTGAAATGGAATATGAAATTAGATAAAACATTAAATGATTTTGAATGCATATGAAATGCGTTGATTTGAATGTGAGAGAGACAAATATTTAACCATAATCACTTATCATATCGTCAGCTACAACAAATGAAAATCATTATCGTGTGTAATAATGGTGGCTAATAACAATTACAAAAAGGCAACTAAACAACGACTCAAGATGAACAAGTCGTCGTCGTCACCTGACCATAGACAAATTTATTATTACTTACCCCAAAGAGTGAGTTGAATTTGCCAAAATTATTTCTTTTTCTCCACGTTTGCTTAGCTTACAGATTATGATGCAAATTATCAATGATAATTATTTTGAATAAACAAGAGAAAATGATTACGATTTTCGGTTCGGAAATGATGATGATGAGCATTGGAGACATTGATGGCAACAATGGCAATGATAATGATATTTTGGGTTGTCCGAAAAATTCTTGCCAATTTTCATGAACAACTCTATTCGATGATTAAGCGACAAGAACTTTTGGGACAACCTTAATATACATAATTCTTATCTGAAAAGATGAGACAAATTTAGGAAAAGGACATAAGGACATAATAATAATGATGATGATATTTTGTTGTTTGTTTGTTTATTTATTATTTAAATTTATTATCAAATATTCAAATTATGCTATTTTTCTTTTAGAAGTAGGGGAGTAGAAATGGATATATTAAAACTCGATATCTGCACACATATAATGATACATAAACATGGGTACTTTGTCTTAAGATGATGATGATAATGATAATGATAATCAAAGTAACTAATGTAATAATGAAAATATCTCATGAACTGCAATGATTATACCAGCCATAAATGATAATTATTATTATTATCATTATGGCTGTTGTAGTTGTTGTTGGCTTATTATTTTCGATTTTTTGAATAATAAAATCTATTTTGAATATAATTTACTTTTTGCAGACAATCAATTATTGCATTTAGCTGCTACCATACCATGAGATGTTGTTGATGATGATTATTATAATCATTTAAGTGATAATAATATTAGGTTGTCCGAAAAGTTTTTGTCGATTTTCTCACCATTACCTACGATATAATCGGCAAGAACTTTTCGGACAACCTAAATGCATAAAAAATAACCATCATAATCATCATTATCATTTTGGATTGTTGCTGTTCTTGTTGTGTCAAAGTATTGAACATTTTTAAAGGGCTCATCATTTTGCATTCACAAACATTTATTTGCGGAAAATATTCAAATTATCATTCGAAGAAGAAGAAGAACACACACAAAGAGGTAGAGAAATGTGCATTTATTGTCTTTTTCTTCATTATCCTGTTGATTGTTGTTGATGCATTATTTAATTTCATTTGTTACATTGTGAAATCAACCAACCGACCAACCAACCAAACAAACAAACAAACAGCACTAAATAAATGATAATGATGATGATGATTATTAATCTTTCTTTCTTTTTATTATGCAAAAACACATTCATATATTTGGTTGTCCAGAAAGTTTTTGCCGATTTATTGATTGAAAAACATTTGAAAAATCGGCCAGAACTTTCCGGACAATCCAAATACATTTCTTGTAGATGATTCTCACAGCAACAATAATAAAATTGAGAGGCGATTAGCATTGATAATGGTTATGCAAAGATGGCAAATAAAATTAACGACTCTGGAAAAATTTGAATAAAATAAATAAAAAGAAATGGTTGAATTTTTAATTGAAAAAGACATGGATCGTAAATAATTGTGATCATTGCCATTATCATCATACACTTTAATGACTACTTAATGACCAAATAATGATCATCTGGTCATCATTTGTTTTTTCTACTTGTCGTTATTACTTATTCACCATTATTAACAATTCAACAAAATAAACATTTTATTTATTTATTTTTTTATTTAAATTAAAATTTGAAAAAAGTTTCAATGTCTCGTTTAAAACAATGATGATCATAATAATTGTCTGAATGTCATTACTTACATTTTGTCATTATTACCTTTGAGAGAAAAAAGTTACAATCAAATTTTTGGATTGTCCGATAAGTTTTTGCCGATTTTTCAATGATTCTCTGCGATATAATCGGCAAAAACTTTTCGGACAACCTAATATAATTGATGCCCAAAATGCGAATAGTAAGACATTTGTGTTAGTAAAATTGGTAGTATTCATGTGAATTTGGTGGTGGTTGATGATGATAATCGCTATTAAATGGCATATGATCATCAGTAATATAATAATTGGTCAAATTGATTTTTATGATTGATCCTTTGAGTTTGGATGTAATCATGATAATGATGATTATAGAATAATTGAAAACATTTTGAATGGATAAAATAATATTGAATCAAATAAACTAGAATATTTCAGTTAAGATAATTCATTTGTAATGATGAATTAATTTAAGACAATGAAAATGGCGAATTGAATAAGTTGAATGTCATTTATTCTTAAACATTTATGTGATATAAAATAATAGAAACAAAATATTAAATTATTAATCAAAAGGTGACATTAGACAAATGTTTTCTTCAATTTTAATTTGAAATAAAGATTCATTTAATTATTCAAATCATTATCAGTAAATTTTCAAAATGAATTCTATTAAAAAATAAATGTAAAAAGATTTAGCATTCAACAGTCAGTTTGAATAGATGATAATAGTGATAATGATAATAATGGTGATGATGATAATAATAATAATAATGGTAATGATTATTATTATGATAATTTTCATCATAAACAGTCAAATAACATCGAAAAAAATGAATGAATTAATGAAAAAATAGTGAGAGATAGTTAATTATTTGTCAGAAGAGCATTAAAGTTTTGACAGGTTTTCATTCTCCTCTTAATTTTGACTAAATAGTGAACACAAAGTGAATGAATGAATTGCATGGCTTTTATTTTGTTTTTTTGGAATTGAAATTGTCATAGATATTAATATGTTTCAAGTTGAAATTAATAGCATTTTCGTTTTTTACGCATGAATATATCGCATGAACACATTTTGGTATTTTTTGGTTATAATTTAAGTTAAGATAATCATTATTTTTCTATTAATTTGATAAGTCAATAGCCTCTATATATTTTTTCTTAATAAATATCAATATGAATGAAGAAGAATTTTCAAAAATACAACAAACAGCAATTATTGTATTGCAATTGTAAACATAAATGGTTATTTGATGTTGTCAATGTTGTTGTTTGGTTGTTGTTCATTATTAATTTGCGTAACTCAATTTATTAACTCTAAAATGTATCATATGTTAAGTGCCGGAAATTTATATTAAATAAGTAAACTTGAATATTGAGAGTATAAGAGAAAGATTTAGTATTACTGAATCAAAGCTTAAACATGAAGAGAAAATATAAAATCAATGTGTTTTGAGTTAGTTGAGGTTTTTTCAACATTCATATTTTATATGATCAAACATTAGTTTTTAAATACATTATTTATCCACACATTAAATATATTTTCTATTTAAATCGCTTAAACTCTATGCAATTTAAATGATCATAATCTCAATATATTTTCAATTAATTCAGAATTTTTTCGTAAATATATTTTCTACAATGTCATTTTTGAAGATAAATGAATTAATGATAATATTTTGGCATGTAATATATGTGTAAAGAAATTATAATTATTATTATCCTCATTTTGAAGCCTCACAAACGTCAAAAAAACAAGCACCCAACAAGTGAAAAAAAAAAAATGAATATTTATTGTGAATATATTAAGGCTGTCCGGAAAGTTTTTGTGGATTATATCGTAGAAAATCATTAAAAAATCGGCAAAAACTTTTCAGACAATCTAATAGTATGATGATAATGGTGATAAAAATATATGTTAAATTAATTAGACACTAATCTAATGTAATTAAAAATTTTAAAAATCTTCGAAACTAGAAATTTTGAAAATTGAAATCTTATTTATTTCTTAAATGTGTGATGCTAATTATCACTTATGATATCACTTCTCTCTCTTCAAAATTTTCATCGGATGCCATTCTCGAAAATAAAAGATAATGATATTCTAGAATTCATGTGCAAAAATTTGTCGAAATGCAACAGGTTTTGATTGCAAAATTGATATGATAAAATTATTCGACAACTACTTGCTGCTTACTGTGGAGATGATAATATTATCTTATTGTATTTGTAATTATTATTTTTTGTGACACTCAAATTCTTTATAATTAATCTCTCTGCTATTTTTTCGTGGATGAAAAATGACAACATTGAATCTATTTCGGCTGCTCAAAAAGTTTTTGCCGATTTACCAATTGAAAAACATCTGAAAATCGGCAAAAACTTATCGGACAATCTAATAGCTATATTAAGGAGAGATAAGCAGAAAACCATCTGTTTCACCGCGAGGAATTCTGAAAAAAATATGTCAAAATATTTAAATTAGCCTGAATTGAGACTTCTCCTCATGGAATTTTGTAATCTTTGGATCTTTGTAATTCGCCTGAAAAAAATAATGAAAATCGATTCCTGTTCAAATAATCAACGATTTCATTCAAAGTTTTCATTCAAAATTTTGAATTTTCAAAATTCCTATTTCGAGGTCCTAGCTTGTTAGCTTATAAGCAAAAAACATCTATCTTAGTTCAATTAAGTTTTGGATTTTTTTTTTTTGAAAAAAAAATTTTGCTTACTTCTTAAAGAAATTGATAATTGGAATCATTCATTCATTTAGTAATCACGATTTCCATTTGTTTTTCAATGGTAAAAATGGTTTATTTGTTTTATTTTGTTGTGTTGATTTCTTCAATATTTGAAATGAGCCAAGAAACAGTATGACCATAGAAAAAGCCTTTATAACGAAAAAATCTCATCCATCACAATCAAATCATGGGGGCTGAGATAATCATGATCATTGAGATGGCCAAAATTTTTCTCCATTCCACACAAACTGTCATTCGATATATAATGGACTTGTTTAATTGTTTAATATGAATGAAAGAACTAAAACTAATAAATAAATAAATTAAATTAAATAAATAAATAAAATTCATTTCAAAAGTCAAAGTTCATAGTGATCAAAATAAATAAATAAAATTAATTGATCCATTTTTGAAGAAATCCATGTTTCAATTTGTTTGATGGTGGAAGAATGAATGCTAAAACATTGTTTACTTTGACCATTCGAAATAATTGATTGTTTTTTTGTTATAATTCAATAATTGTTTTGATTATTGTTCGAGTATTGATTTTAGGCATTAATTTTCGCTTGTATAAAATGTTTATGATAATAGTATTTGGGCTGTCCGAAAAGTTTTTGCCAATTTTCAAGTGTTTTTCAATTAGTAAATCGGCAAAAACTTTCCGGACAACCCAATAATAATGAACATTAATTACAGGGTTATGCAGAAATATACGGAAAATTATTCAAAATATATGGAAAAAAATTCAAAAATATATGGACAATTATTCAAAATGTAAAGAAAAAAATTCAAAAATATATGGACAAATATTCAAAAATATATGGACAAATATTCAAAAATATATGGACAAATATTCAAAAATATATGGACAAATATTCAAAAATATATGGACAAATATTCAAAAATATATGGACAAATATTCAAAATATATGGACAAATATTCAAAAATATATGGACAAATATTCAAAAATATATGGACAAATATTCATAAATATAAAGAAAAAAATTCATAAATATATGGACAAATATTCAAAAATATATGGACAAATATTCAAAAATATATGGACAAATATTCATAAATATAAAGAAAAAAATTCATAAATATATGGACAAATATTCAAAATATATGGACAAATATTCAAAAATATATGGACAAATATTCAAAAATATATGGACAAATATTCATAAATATAAAGAAAAAAATTCATAAATATATGGACAAATATTCAAAATATATGGACTAATATTCATACAGGGTTTTCAATTTTTGTTCGGGGTTCAAAAATTAATTTTCGGAGTTATAAGATTAATTTCTTTAGATTTGGAATTGATTTTCGTAGCTGTGAAATTAAATTTTATAATTTCAAATTTAATTTTCGCATTTTTGAAGTTCAATTTAGTAAATATTCATATTCATATAAATAAATCATCATTATCAATTAAAATATTGAACCAAATCAAAATATCAGTCTAATATTTCCTCATTATTGATACTTCTATCGATTTGTGCAGCACTAACAAGAGCTGGAATCTTGTATTACGATTCCAAAGTTGGAGCATACAATAGTACAACGTTCCACAATTTCCTAACCGATTTATTAGAAATTCTGGGAGATGATGCAGTCAATCATCTAATCATTATGGATAATGTACCTTTCCATAAGTGTGGAAACATAAAAAATTTATTTACCGAGAAAAGTGTTAGATGTGAATTTTTACCACCATACTCACCTTTTCTTAATCCGATTGAGAATATGTTCTCAAAATGGAAAAACTTTGTTAAACGTGCTGCACCTAACAATGAAAAAGAATTGCTAGATATTATAGAGGACGGATCAAATATTATATCAGAATCCGATTGCGATGGCTATTATTCAAATATGCTAACGTACATCGGTAGAAGTATCAATAATGAGGAAATATTATTGATTATCAGTTATTAGAGACTGATATTTTGATTTGGTTCAATATTTTAATTGATAATGATGATTTATTTATATGAATATGAATATTTACTAAATTGAACTTCAAAAATGCGAAAATTAAATTTGAAATTATAAAATTTAATTTCACAGCTACGAAAATCAATTCCAAATCTAAAGAAATTAATCTTATAACTCCGAAAATTAATTTTTGAACCCCGAACAAAAATTGAAAACCCTGTATGAATATTAGTCCATATATTTTGAATATTTGTCCATATATTTATGAATTTTTTTCTTTATATTTATGAATATTTGTCCATATATTTTGAATATTTGTCCATATATTTTTGAATATTTGTCCATATATTTATGAATATTTGTCCATATATTTTTGAATAATTGTCCATATATTTTTGAATTTTTTTCTTTACATTTTGAATAATTGTCCATATATTTTTGAATTTTTTTCCATATATTTTGAATAATTTTCCGTATATTTCTGCATAACCCTGTAATTGAAAATGAAAAAAAAGAGTTAATTTTTGATTTGAATGTTGATCAACTCAAAACTGTTTCATCTAAGACAAAAATGAATGCAAATAGTAATGATAAAGCACAATGAGCACACAGCAGTGGTGGTAGTGTGAAAAATAGCATAACCTTGATATAAACAATAATTTTATTCAAGATTTGCGTGAACTGTCTTAATTTAGCGTAAATATGTATTTCTTAAGATTTGAGAAAAACAAAAATTGTAGCGAAAATATGCATGTGCTATTATCGTGTTATTATTTATTCATTTAGTGAATATATAAATGAATGAATTATATTCAAAAATAAAAATAATTAAACCATGTTGTTTAGCCAAATAATTTTAATTGTTAGCCCGTCATTTTTTCATATCATACAACACAACAACAGTTTATATGATTCGTGATATAATTAAATATCTTGTTAATGTTTCTGTTTAGCAAACATTCAATTCAATATGATTCAAGTAGATTAAAATAATAATGTTCTGATGATGGCTAAAAATGAATGATCGAAACAAATTATCATCATCCCAAATTATTACCATCATCAAATTGAATGTGTGATAATGAGAAAATAAATAAATGAACAACAGCAGAGAAGGTTGTTAAGATCTTATGTGATTTGACCAAATTTAAAACACATAAATATTAAATAAGAAAATAAGAAATTTGAATGAATGAATGAGCAGTTGATAGTTGTAGACTTTTGTTTTTGTTGTTTAATATTAATTACTTATTGGTTTTGGTTATATTGTTCTGAATGGATTGATTGTTTTTTTTAAAGATCGCACATTTTAATACATACAAGATTGATATTTATTATCAATGGATGAATTCAAAACCATTCAACTACACAATGAAATGTATTTGTTAATAATAATATTCATCATCATCATTAATTCTGATTGGCCAAACACATAAGCAACAAGCAGTATTCAAACAATTTATTGATTGTTTACGAATGATTAAATTCTAATCATATAATACTCACTATTTTTAATGAATATAAACACACACACACACACACCTTAAATGGATTGAGAAAAATAAAATATAATTTATGATAAATATGACAAACTCAAACAGATGCACATGCCATTGAATAATAATTATTTTTGTTAATGAAAAGCATCTCAGTTTAATAATAACTAAGGTGAAATGAAAACATCTGCATCTGCATCTATTCATTCATATATATTCAAGATCAACTTTAAGTAAATGAGATAATAACAATAATAATTATTTTTATAATTCATTCATTAAGCAAAATCATTGATAGCGGTTGCTCATTTATTTCTTTATGATCCATGAGTTATTGATATATTTGTTTTTAATTTGAAAAGATTTAATTGAAAATATGCTAATTATTCTCATTTCTTCTATTTTTTCGTTCATTTCATCTTTTGTTCTATTTTTCTCATAAGAGATTGATGTTTTAAAATTTAGAATGAAAATATTGAAAAGTGTGAAAATTTTTCTAAAAATCTACTCGACGATAATATTGCACATAGACTAAAATTCTGCCAATCAAATTATAATTTATTTAGGTTGTCCTAAAAGTTTTTGCCGATTTACTGATTGAAAAACATGTGAAAATCGGCAAAAACTTATCGGACAAACTAATACATTTCAAATATAAATTTTCTACTTGTTTATCATCATTCATTTATTTATTTCCAAACTTGGTATATAATTGAAGAGATTATAAAATTGAAAAAATTTAATGAATCGTGAAAAAATGAGAACATCAATGTTGCTGTTGATGATTAGTGTTAACAAGTTTCTCGTTAACTCATCAACAACAGCATCGTCCATATATTCATTATTACCAATTACTTGCATTTTACTGTGCTCTATTCTACCATTCAAACATCATTTCTATTCAATTTATTAGACAGAGAAAAAACACGAATATGGCCGTCAATTTTTTTCGAATAAATGATGATGATGATAGTGGGGCTATTGTTATTATTATTAGTGTTGTTGTTGATCCGTATCAATTCACGATAAAAACAAAACTGAAGCCACAAAAATATAGACGAAGCTATCAAATGATGAATATTTGAAGAAATGGAATAAAGAAAGTAATTCAAATAAATAGATGATGATGGGCAGCTTATTATGACAGGAACAAGAACAATCAAAATGAAATGAGAATAATACTATTTTAATTATTTATTTTCTTACTTATTTTCTTCGAACGTTACCATTCTGTTTTTGTTTAGTTAGTGTTGTTGATCAATTAAATACATATTCACAACAATTGATGATGATTTGCCTTCAATTATCATTATTATAATAAGCTCGTTAATAAACAATCAACAAAAGTTTGGCTTGGCCTTTTTCGCTGTTATTGTGTTGGTGTGGCCAACGTTCGAATGTCAAATGGAAATGATTATTTGCAAATTATTAAGGAATATTTTATATCAAAATTTAAATGAAGATGATCATTTCATTCGTTAGGATGAATATGGTCAAAACAAAAACAGCGACAAAATGATTATTTATTAAACAAAATGATCGTGTTGATTGCCCATCAAATAAAAAACAATGAAAACAAATCAACATACAAAATTAATAATGAAAATATTATGATGATGATGGGCTTTTCGTTGTTGTTATATTTAATAATGATTTCATTATTTTATGATAAAAAACGTGATCAAATTATTCTTTGACTGGTTCGAATGATATGAATGAAGATGATCCATATTAGAATATGATTATTCATTTGGACAAACAACAAAATCTGGTCAGTTAACAATAGCAATTGATTTCAGCACATTTTTTGGGTCAAAGGTTTACATGATGTTAATTTGATTGGATTCAAAAAAATTTTCAGTGTGATGACAGCTTGCTGTTTCCAAAAAACGTGTTGAAACCGATAATAATGATACTCTAGTTATCTCATGATATGCCATGGACTGACATTTGAATATTTCAATTTCTCAATCAAAAATATATAACAATGAAAATTCTTTTGGTTATTGACATTTTGATTGACGTATGTATGCATGGAATCAAAATAATGATTCGAAGAAATTAAAAATAAAGATGAAATTTTATAATCGATTGTTTTTGCGAATGTTCATATTAATGAACCAAACCTGTGTGATTATGATTATTATTCAAAAAAACTATTCTAAAATTCATTGAACTGTGCATTTTTCGCGATAAAAATAAATGGTATTGGATTTTTTTTTTAATGATGCATCGTTTGAATCTTTTTTGTGTTGGTCTGATCATAATAAATTTAACGTTAGTGGCATTGTCTAAGAAACTTAGATGGAAAGCCATTGTTGTACACTCGCTAAAAATACCTTAGATCGAAAAAAGTTTAATTCGAATGAAATTACTGAATGAAATAATGAAATTTCAAAACAAAAAAAAATTAATTTTTTTTTATTTGATTGGTAGCCAATCAAATGGCACAGAGTGAAAAATTTACTAATCAGCTTTCAGATTATTACAAAACGATAATTAAAATTAAAGACAAAGATGGCCAATGACAAATTATTTGAGACAAAAGAAGTATACGTGAACCATTTAGCACATTTTAAGAAGGAAAAAAATAATTAACCACTAATTATCATTATATTTAATTAAGGATTATTCACAATCAACATTTCAAAAAATTTTAATTATTTATCACTTTGCATCAAAGACAGAAAAAAACTAAGTATTTTCAATGACAAAAAAAATGAATAATGACAAGTGTCAAAAATGAAATAAATAATTATTTTGGTTTAAACATTCGAAAATAATAATAAATTAATGATGATGATCATTATCATCATCATATTAGATATGATGAATAATAATAATGATCATCATCAAAAACAGGTGCTTTTGCTTAAAGTGTCAAAAATGTCTAAAATAAATATTATTTATTTATTTATTCACATTTTCACGGTCAAAATTTTTCATTTAAAATATTTTTTTCGTAAATATTTGGGTTGTCCAATAAGTTCTTGTCGTTTTTCTGATGAAAAAAAATTAAAAAACGGCAAGAACTTATAGGACAACCTAATATCATTCTATAATTTATTTTCATATATCCTCTCTTTTGCTTTGCCTGGTTGGAATGAAATGGCTTAGAAATATTGGCATATAAATATTATTAAGGATGATTATCATTTAGAATTGTAAAGCTGTGCATTTAGAATTAAAGGTTTTTGGTAGCCAAACGAATAATTTTATTTATGGAAATTTTTTCATCATTCATTTTACATTCACCATCATTAATAATCGTAGTGTGTGTGTAATAATCGAATTAGTAATACTATTTACGAATATTGTGCATATGAACGATGATAAGATGTGTACAAATACGAATGGTATTCAATTTTAAATTACGAAATTAAGCAAATTTTTATTTATAAATATGCTTATTTCAAAAATGTAGATAATAATTCACATATATTTTATTTTATTTGAAATTAAGCAAATGCTTGTCGGAATATTGCAACAGCCTGCTATTTCATGATCATTATCATTATTATCATTTTCATTATGAAACGATGATGATATGTGATGTTCACACCATAATAATAATAATCATTTTGTTGATTATTAGCATTCGCTTAATACTATTCAAAATTCCGCATGTTAAGGCCACATGCTTCAACAAAGAATGTAAATTTCAAATAAAAATGTTTGATTTTATAAGATCACGAATATATATTAGTGCTTTGCTGTTGCTCATTTTTTCTTTACTATCGAAATGAATAAATGAATGGTCATTGGTGAATGAATGAATTTGGAAGGGTTAAATGCATTCACATAAATTTTCCAAGTACAAGCAAAATGGGGTGGAAAAAGTCAAACATTTTCAAAACATTTTTAAAATTTCTGGCCATGGCCACGAATGGTTCGATATGTTTTCAATGTGATTCACATAAAAAAAAAATTTGTCTGAATTTTTAAAAATTAATAAAATAAAAGATGTACGGTTTTTGTTTTTAAAATGATCAGTTTTTATTATCAAAATAATGTCTCACAACTATCACTGATCAATGTGAATCAGTTGTTACATTGAATGCATGCAAAAAACCATATGGCAATTTTCGCTTCGAATATTTTTGATTGTGCTCAATTCATCATCATCATTCACAGCACAAAAAAACGATATGATTATTTTGTTTGGATGTTCAAATAATTGTGATTTGTAAAGCCCTATATTGATTGATAAATAATACTAAGCATCATTTATGTGATGATAAATAATTCAGAAAATTGAATCATTACATTAGTTTCGATATTTGCCAGGACAAAAAGAAAATTTATGACATTTTCTCTCAATAAATAAATTTGCTAAAAAATAATATTTATTTATATTGAATTGGCTTTGAGTTTTGAGAAAAATTTTAATTGCCCAAATGATTTGTTTATTGGCTAAAACTTACAGAAAAACAGAAATTACATCCGTTGCAATTTAGACTAGTTTGAAAAGTATTTAATGGCCTTAACCGTTTCGATTAACCAGACATGAAAATGATTCAATACACACAATAAATAACCAACAACGAAATATTCAACAACCAAACCATCCCCCAAATGATTATTATTTGATCATCTTCATCATGATGATCAAATAATAATGATGATGATGGTTGCAAATTAACACACGAATAGATTTGAATAAACAAATAAATATTAAAATTAGCAACGGAGCAAAGCATGTTCAAAATCCATAGATCATGTCTGAGAGAGTAGAAAAATATTAATTTAAATAAAATCTGGTTATAATCATTTCAACAAGAGAAGATTTTCTTAATTTATTTTGATAAGTAAATTACAATTCAACACAATCAAAAGCTTATTTCTCTTTTCATTTAATAAATTGAACTCACATCCACCAAAATCATAATTGTTTTAATTACAAAACAAAAAACAATTAATTCAAATGAAATGAAAGGAAATCAAAATAAGTATAAACAAAATGATTATCAAATGATGGATGATGAATTGAACAAGACAAATCTGTTAAATTATTCGAATAAATATTATTTTGACACAATCAAAATCAAGGTCTTGCTTAGAAACAGCCAGAACTTATGGGACAACCTAATACATTTTCGGACAGAAACATCAATACAAGATTAGTGTCGACAATCGACTGAATGAAAAAAAAACAATACAAATTAAGTCATACTGTGCATGGCTTCGTAGCAGCTTGTTTGATAGATATTATTATTAGAACCAATGAATTTTGATGAGCAGTAGTCAATGGTTTGGAATAATGTTTGTTTGTGTTGAATATGATCTCATCAATTAATTAAAGAATGTATTTGAATGTTTATTGCATTTTTTCAACTATGGTCAATGGACTAGTGATTTGTTTGATTAGTCAGTGAATGAGTGAGTGACCGAACCTTATTTTTTAATGAATGAATTTTGAATTCTTTCTTTCTTACAAAAAACCTCATAATAATCATCATTCTGATGATTTTGCTAAGGAATTTCTGGCAATAATCGAAAAATATTATGTTGTCCGTAAAGTTTTTGCCGATTATATCGTTTGGAAAATCATTGAAAAATCGACAAAAACTTTTCGGACAACCTAATAATAATAAATTTAAATTACCATCCTTTGATTTTTTTTTCGCAGTAAGAGGTATGAAATCAGCAAAATAATATTAGGTTGTCCCATAAATTCTTGCCGATTTACTAATTGGTAAAACGTGTGAAAATCGGCAAAAACTTATGGGACAACCTAATATTTACAGAAATATCTGCTTATATTTGAAATTGAAACACAAACCTTTGAGACTTTATATGAATGAAATGGTGTTTGTTTGTGTGGATTGATTACAATTGATTGTTTATCTTAAACATAAAAACCTTGTTATTCAAAAGCATCTACCATATAAACTTAGATTCGAATAATCAAAATTATTATTATTTATTATAGAATTAATGCCAAAATAGTGTTTACGAAATTTATCAGTAATTTAAAATGTAAAGATCGATTCATTTAATGATTTTTATTTAGAATATTAATTGGCCAAAATAGATTGAAAGAAGAAAAACATTCACACATCACCACTTATATATTTTAAATGTTTAATTCATTGAAATTGATGATAATTTCATTTAATTAAATTTTCATGAAAAAAAATTAGCAAATCCAATTAAAATTCATTGAATGAATGTCAAATTGTTTAATATGTTATTATATGATTATCAATTCAAATAATAACAAATAATTTCTCTAACGAGATACGATCAATAAAACTATACATTCTGATTAAGGGATAACAACAACATTAGGCTTGTCTATTGTGTAAGATAACATCATATCATCATCATCATGGCTGTTTTTGTTATGGAATATTGTTCATCAAATAAGAACATTAAAAGAAAATAAAACGCCTTAGAACTCCTGCTGTAATGAATGATGCTAAAAATGATTGAAATAATAATTTAAATTTTTTTTGTGTTCATTTATTTTGATGTTTGTCAGAAATTAAAAAATTATCGAACACAATTAGTCTTATCGATTTTTGATGTCAAAATATTATTGTGATGATCCCACACCCAAACTGAACACCATCATCACTACCACCCTCCCACCAATTAATATCTTTTTTGACTTGAAACTAAGCATTAATTCGAAAATCAATCAGAAAGAAACTTGAAAATAAAAATATTTTGACTTTTGACAAGTGTGTGTCGACAGGTCAAAACAACATGCATGTTTTGTTATCGATCTTGTTGATGATGATCATCAATGTCAGCTAAATAATAATATTTAATTAATTCTAATACATGCAATTGATAGTTATTCATGATTCTATATTTTATCGATGAATTTCACAATGTTGCTGTTGTTTGATGATTGTTTGGCTTAGTTAAACTTGAATGTTGTGTACAAATGTGTTCAGTTTTGATTATATCGATGAATATTGTGAATTATGTTAAAATATGGAATAAAATGTTTTGATGATGATTTAAATAGCATTCATTATATTTTATCATTGACATTTTAAATACTTGAAATCAAATTAATAAATGAATAATTACAATTTTTTGTTGACTTACCCGCTGATATTTTGACGCGTTTCTGATATTTTTTGACTTGTCATTTGTTGTTTATTGATTCCATTGACTCTCTAATCATATTTGTAATAATGATGATGATATCAATTAAATCTCCCAACCTTAATATTCAATTTTCTGTGCCATCATTGATCTGATTGATTTTTGTGAATATTTTGAAAAAATAGCTGAAAAAATAAAACGATTTAATAACTTTAAGATTTGCAAAACTATTAAAATAAAGCTTGAAATAATGTTTGTGATTGACAAGTACTGACAAGTAGAAAAGCCCGAATGAATCAACAACAATTTCAATTAGAATATTAATAATTATAATTAAAAAATGAAAACTTCGATGGTGGCTAATTAGTCTTGGTCAAAAACAACATGTGGAACAGCATGCGATATGTGTGTGTATATTAATAGCAATAAATTATTATCAAAAAACTTGAAAACAAAATCAAATCAAATTAGAAAGAAATAAAATGAAAATTCTTAGAAAAATGTGATGCATCAAAATGTATGGACAATAAAAACTGGAGGATTAATAATCGTTGAAAACTGGTCTGATATAAAATGATGATCTTAATAATAATAATAATGATAAGTTGTTAATTAATAAGATGATGATGAATGAATGATGGATCGATAATTTACCAGAAACACAGGAGAAAAAATGCTAAAATGATGATGGCCAAAAACGGATCTATGAAGGATGTATGTATGGTTGACTAGATCTTTGAATTAGTTATTCTTGCTATTTTATTACCTTCATCGAAATAATTTAATGAATTTGAAATAGGAAAAAATGAATGAATACAGCACCTTGAATTTTTTCCTATTTTCTTGTCGAATAATTAATTACTAATAAATTTTCAAATGAAATTATTATTTAAGATCAAAAATTCATTTTTCAAATATGATGGCCACCATGAAAACATTTTTGCTTCGATTTGATGCATCTATAATCATTTAAAATTTATATGTAAACAATATACCGTTTTGAATGTAAATATATTGATCCAATTAACACAAAGTAGTGAAAAAATGATAATAAAACTGAATTTTTATTGGACCTCACGCAAGCATTCAATAAAAAAGGTCATATCTGTTTATTCCTATACAAAAATATGGAAAAATCTGTATTTGAATATATACGAAATCAATGGTTTTGGCTTTTGTAAGAAATTGAAATTTCAATTAAATTATTGAAACTAATCTTTTGTCGATAGTTTTTGTTTGTTTATTTATTTATCTTTCAAAATCTAATCATATGATTATTTTGACAGGTTATTGACAAATCGAAAAGCAATAAGTTGATTTTGAAACCAAATTTGACAATCGAATCATTTAAAAAAAGATAAATATTTATTCAAATTATAAATTCAAGTCAAGTGTTTTTTCATAAATTTGAATTAAATGTTCTCATATTTAGAATGAGTTTATGGAAATTATTTCGATTAATAATTTTCTATTTTTGTTTTGTCATCATCGATGAATTGCTGCTATCAATGTCAAAGTCAATGATTACCCCAAAAATAAATTTGATCAAATTTCAGTACAAAAATGATGATGAGAACAATAATTGTAACAATTTGATATAAAAATATAAAGCTTTAATGATACTTGACTCGGGATTGATTGGATTTTTCAATGAATTTTCAAGTTTCGCTGGTGACTATTTACCACGGACCAGCTGCACCTTATTCGAAATAATCATTCATGACATTCATAAAGTTTAGCAGCTGTAAACGATTCATCATTCGTTTATGAGCTTAGAAAAATTCATAAATTCAAAAATTTGTTTGTTTGTCGTGGATCAATTGACAAATATATCAAATATTGAAAATTTTTGCTGGGATTTCATTCTGAAAATTGTCTGAATAAAAATACCACACACACACTTTTACAAATAAACGTAAATAAACAAATGAAATCAAAACAGATACGAATTGATCCGTTCGAATTATTTGTGTACCCCGATAGGGTCTTTCTGATTTGTTTTGTTTATTTTGATTATTAATTATGCATCAAAATAAATAAATACTGAACGTGATTAAGTGATTTCATTAAAAATTTGATCAGTTGTTATTGTTGGCAATTAGCATTGACATTGACAAAAATGTTTTCATTTTAAAACAACATTTTTGCAACGAGCCGGATCAATTGCTGAATCAATGGTCAAATGGCCAGTCTTCAATGAAAATTATTTCAAATGTTTTGGTCAATTAAATATGTTCAAAAAGCAGAGAGAAAATGATTCAAGAAATAAACCTAAAAACATGTTTGCTTATTTATTCTGCCATCATTTATTCAAATTTCATTTGGTTTTTTTTTTTTTTTTTTTTTTTGAAAGACAAATTAGCATTAATAAATTAAAAATAAAAAAAAATTGACATTCAAAAAAGCCTAATAATTATAATGACTGTGTGATATCAATATCAATGACAAAGCATTGACATTGGTCATTTCAGTCGTTTTTAGTCGTTTCACAGGCTTATGGATGGGCTTTTTCGCCAAAACTAATATCAATTGACGTATCAAATCATCATGATCATCATATGGTCGTAGAAAATAAATATTATGAGAGCACAATTTTCAGCCAAAAAATTTTGACTAGAAATTTATGAATTTTTCTTACGAATTCTTGAAAAAATGCATCAATTAAATAAAATCACTTGTTGCGTAAAAATAGAAGAAAACCATTTATTCAAATTTTAAATTCAGACGAGGAAAATTCATCGGAATTTTATGTGATGAAAAAAACATTGGACTATTAATTTATTGAATTCAATTATTTTAAAATATAAAAATAAAACAGTTCACTTGTTTAAATACTATCAAAACGTGGAATGGCTATAAATTTTATTTTTTATAATCTTTCAAGGATTGCATTTAAATAATCATAATTTGCAAATTCATCCACAAAATTGAATTTAGGATTATGAATGTTTTTTTGCATATTGAAAAATATAATTTCATGACTAAATAATACGGAAGTGACACATTGAATTTTGGTTGATGATAATCAACGACAATAACAATGATCAACAATCAAGTTCCAAAAACATTTAAAAACTAATTATGAACAAATAAACAATGATGTTTTCAACATGTTTCTCCTTTAAGGAAGAAAAAATGAGAAAAAATCAAACATAAGGATTCAAAATTGAAATTGTTATCAATTGAGCATTGTTCATTTATGTATTGTTTGCATAATGTTTGATATTGACTATAGAAGAGTACAAACAAACAAAATTAGAACAAATTTCTCGATTCATTATCATCATTTTGTTAGTTAGTTATTTAGCATTCAAAAATGATAATGAGCATCATTTGAAATAACAAATATCAAAACTAATTTATATTTAAATAATAATGAAACGATTATAATCAAAATTAAAAAGAAAAATGGATGAAATCATGTGGGCAAGCAAACAAAACGAAATAAATAGAAATGTTTATTATTAATTATTATTATTTTCTCATAAAGCAAATTCAAAAACAAACAAATCAGGAATGGGGAACATTTTTTGTGGTAAAATAAATTAAATGAAATAAAAGGTGGGTGATTTGTGTTGGGATTTGGTTGAATTTTTTCGAACGCTAAAATACCAAATCTGGATGTAATCATTTAGGTTTGGTTAATTTTTGTGAATGATTTCCATTCATTTCGATGATTTATTCATTTTTTCGATTCCATTAATCTTTGATTTAAGCTTAATTTTGTGTCAAAAATTATTGCTCAGTTGATTATTATTTAAATAATAATAATGTAAATATTAGCTTGTCCGATGAGTTTTTGCCGATTTTCTCATATGATTCCCTATGGATATAATAGGCAAAAACTTTTAGGACAACCTAATATAATCAATTATCAAAATTTTCAATTTTAATTTAAATTTTGACAAAAATGATAATTTTCGATTCATTTTTTTCTTGAAGAAACAATCAGAGAAAAAATGATTGATTATAATTAATATTTGTCAATTATTTTTTGGCTGAAAACAAAAAATAACCAAATTTACAAATCAATTATCATTTTGGATTGGATTGAAGGTTTGAAGGTTTGGCGCAATTATGATTTCAACAAATAACAAATTGAGTTGTGCTGAAAATATGATAGAATTTTTTGAATTAATCAATCAATCATCGATTTTAGCAATAGATTAATTTCGGACTGAAAATTCATTGTTTTTCCATTGAATTAATAGGAATTTATAACAAACAAATTCGTCGAATTATCTCTGGTGTGAGATTAAAAATAATGTGAATATCTCAATGTTTAAGAAATTTGATCAAATTCAAAACTTTTGAATCGAAGTAAAAAATCGATCGATTGTCAATTATTTAAACTATTTGAATGATAATTGGAGAAAAAACTGAGCATGCATGAAATCAAATCACTTGATAAATTGCTAGTGAAAGCGAGCTAAGCAAAATAAAAGCAATGAAATCATTTGAAAATAAAAAACTAAAAATGCATCCATTTTAAAATGTTTGTGGATGGCAAAATATTGGAAAGATGTAAAATAAAATATAATAACACCAAAATAATAATAATGACAGCAGCAGTCGGTCTTAGTGGCCGCGGTGAAAACTAAGAGAAATTGTTTTGATTTTCAAGAAAAATTGTTTCAATTCATTTGAAACGAATTGGATTTTTCATTTAATTTTAACTTTTGAATTCATTTCAAATGCAAAAACCAAAAAAAATATTTGAATTGAAATTCATACTTGAATGATTAATCAAATGATTGATTATTTGAAATTGATAATAATAATCATGATGATGACGATATGCAAGACATTTATAAAATTATATGAACACACTCTCAGGAGGAGCTAAATAATAAATTAAATATCAAAATTATTATTATTCGACCACAAATTAAATGAATATAACCAACAAAAATTAAAAGTATCATTTAAGAATGAATTTCTTTTTCAAGATGCAATTTCTATTTCATTTTTCTTCAATGAAATATTGCTTAAAAGTGATTTGTTTTTCTCAAAAATATATTTTCCAAAATATTTTGACATTTGACCATTGAAAAAACATAAATAAATTGGACAATGCTCATCAAGTGTTATTATCACTTTCTTATAATTTTTTCATTTAAGAATCATTATTTTTCTCCCGAACATATAAGATTCATGCTGTGGTTATCATTATCATTATTATTATTATTATTATTATTATTATTATTGCTTTTGATCATCATGATGGCCATTTATCGATGCAACAAACTTTTTGAAAAGCCAAAGCATTGGTTTTTTTACTTGTCAGACAGATAAACCGAAACAAATTGAATTATAAATGAATGAATAATTAAGAAAATAAATAATTACAATGATCATAATTTCAATTATGAGGTCGTTCCGAAAGTTCTGGCCGATTTTCATTTGGCAACTCTATCGATTAAATTTAAATGAACTTTTCCGACAGCCTAATATTTTTTTAATCACTAAACTTGGCAACAAAAAAAGACTGATTGATTTGTATGATTTTATGCAAATGTTTTTTGGTGAGAAATTTTCCAATTTCACCAATAATAATCGATTGATCGATTGACAGGTGATTGACCAATGAAAGAATAACAAAATGTAAAATGCACAAATGATACCTGATTGGTATCATTGATTGATCCTAGACATTTCTATTAAAAGTTTGAATGCTTTCATCATTCCATTATATTTGATTGAATTTCATTTATTTCAAGAGGAGGCTAACCCTTTATCAGAACTTTCACCCATTTCTTACTGAGAGGTCATTGGTTTATGATTGACAATTTTTTTTGACAAGTAAACAACACAATAAAGTGTATTTCAATCATTAGCAATAGAAATTATATAAAAAATCAGTGTTTGTTAATATTTAATTAAAATGTAAAATTACTAAATGAATTTTTTTTCTTGAATTTCGCACAGGAAATCGGATGACATTTATGAATCAAACTAATCTAATAATAGTTGATCAAATGGACAAATGGGAAAAAATTAGTTGCAATGGTGAAAATAATAATAATAAATAATCATTCTAAACTCTCACAATTTTTTTATTCACATTCACAGACCAAATTCAATGAAAAAATAATGACATTGACACTTATAAAATTCACTTATCAAATTAACTCATATTTTTTTAAAAAATTGAAACCATTGAATCCGTATTGACCAGGCCTAAACGTTTGTCTTATTGTGCACAAATTTTCCGATGAAAGAATGGAAATATTTTTTCATTTGGAAAACTGATATTGTTTCATTATCGAAACAATAAGATTTGTCGAATAACATTTTCATTTTGGTAATAATCAAGTTAAATTTCAGGAGAAAATAAAGATCATTAAATAAGTGAATTATTGATTTTTTTGGCACTACTTGATCGTTATCAGCATTATAATTTTTACGGGACTAAGAGAAAAATCTCAAAACTAAAACACCTCATGCTGGGTGTTGTCGTTCGGCGATTCAATATTTTTATTTTAAAATGGATACTTTGATAATTGAGAATGAATACGACAAATTCGGTAAATGAACAAATGAAAATAAATTGGAGCAACATGAATTAAAGATATATCAATTGCAATATATTTAATAATAATAATAATGATGATCTTGTCTTCGCAACAAACAAACGAATGCCAAACACTATTGTTTCCAATTGTTTATTATTGTTTCTCGTTTTAGTGTTTGTCTCATTGTCACAATTGTTTAAATTGTTGCTTTAAAGGTAGCAGGCTATGGGTTCATTGTTTCGTTTTGTTTTGTTTTGTGTTAATTTTGTGCAATCGAAACTTAGTTACTTTGCATTTGATTGTAGTGCAGAAGCACAATGCCATTGAGTTATGTATTAATGATGATGAAAATATTTGACTTTGACTTTGACATTGTTCGGTTTTGATGCAGTAATCAAATATCAGCAAAAAAATGAAAAGTCGGTAGTAGTGTCTCGACAACGACGAAAAAATATACGAAATAAACAAATGACGACGACGTCGGTTTAAGTGGAAAAAATGACCAATTGAACATTACTGTGTCTACCTTTTTATTAAATTACAAATGAATCAGGAACAATGATGATTTTTTGAAACTTGGAGACTTTTTAATGACTTATTTTTGACAAGTCAATAATACACACATTGAATATAATGATGATGATCATTCATTATAATTTACATGTGTGCAGGTCACACCATTATTTTTGACATTTTTATCGCATTGATTACAATCTTTTATGTCGATTCATTGATTATGGTGATTATCATTTTCATTATTACTTGTACATTCATTGTACAAATAAAAATTAGTGAAAATTTTCAAAATGTTTGATTTCATTCGTATTCCAAAAACGCGTGTCGATTGCTAGCGAAACAATGTGACACTGCATTTTACGATTGATACAAATTTATGGTGTGTGCCAATTGGTTGGTTGTACAAAATTAGCATCATAATTAAAAGCTAAAAATTGTAATAAATCAAATAAGATTGGAAATGATATATAGAGCTTGTTTTTGTGAAGTAAAAATGAATAGACATGAACATATTTGTGTATTTGTTTTTGGATAAAAATATTTGCCAATTCATTTATATCTATGAAATCATTATTCATATTATGGCATAACAGGTAAATGATAAGCATCCTGGTGATCGGTTTTTTTGATAAATATCATTTCTTATTGTTTTGTATTGAGCTCTTACAATTATGAATATGATCATCATCATTCTTAAACACAAAACACAGTTGGTGTTTTGACACCATTCATCTAATCTATCACAAATTATTAGTATTATCTCAATGCATTAGTTCAAGCAATAACAAATTTAGGAATAATTTTTTTTCAAATATTTAGACTTTTTTGTCTAAAACAAATGACTTTACGAGAATACAAATTGATGATTGTAAAAATGGTTTTTGGTTGTGTTTATATGAGGGAATGTGAACCGAAAATTGGTGAATCAATGAATGTTTTTAAATGATTGTTTGTTTTATTTTCTTCGGCTATTTCATACTGAGGCCATGTGATACTTGGCCATTTTCAAGATTGAAATAATGATCGATTCATATTTGATGAAGATTATTTGATTTGATTTTTTTGAACTGCACAAAATTTGATTTGAATAATAAATGCATGATCATTACTTTGTTATCGTTTAAGATTATTAATCACACTCAGACAGATTCCGATTTGGTTTTTTCTCTTCATTTCTTCTGATCATATCATATAGTGATCAATGATTGCAAACGGATAAGATTTATAATTATTATTATTGCTTAAAACGTACATTTTTAATGTGAGATAATAATTATTCGATTATTGATTACATTTTACATTGATCATGGTCAATCGTTGGCAATAAATTTGAATAAATAAATGTGAATGTGAATGATGATAATATTCAAATGAATATAAATGGAATATAATTTGTATCAAATCAATCATTTTCACTGAATAACATAATACATAGAAATGAAAATGCCAATTTGAATATATAAATATAAATTGTTGGAAATTGCTATGAATTTGATTTGATTAATTGAATCAATAAAATTTCTTCATAATAATTCAATGAGAGAAAATACAATAAATGATAATGATTATAATGATCGATGATGATGACTATTATTTGCATGGTGAATCGTTTATTTATTGATCATAAATAAATATTGATATTAAGTTGTCCGAAAAGTTTTTGCCGATTATATCGTAGGAAATCATGAGAAACTCGGCAAAAACTTTTCGGGCAGCCTAATTTTTTCAAATCAAAATCTATCATTTAATATAATTTGAATAAATAAATCTGTATACATGACATCAACTCATATACATTCGAATAAATCAATTTATTATTCATTCACAAATGAGAGAGAGAAAATAATCAAATTATTATAACGATAGCAATAATAATAATAATAATCATTATCAACAATAAATGACACCTATCGATTCGAATAAATAAACATCCAGTTGTATTGTAAATTGAATTCAAATAAAACAAATAAGAGCAATTTTTGATTATAAAAAATGTGATAAATATTAAGCATATTCATTTATTTAGTGTGACAAGCGATAAGAACAATTTGGATTGATTATATAATGGAAAACAAGTAGCGACCGATTTTTGAATGCATATTAGTTAATTCAATCAAATTTCAAATAATAATCAAATGGTGCAGCATGAATCAAATAAATTGATTGCAGCAAAAATGAATGAACAAAGATCATTGATCACTGTTTAGCATTGTTTGTTTATTGTGCCATTATTCGTTTGTTAATATTTCAATTTATTTCAATTTTCATTATCATTTCAATGTGGTATTTCAAAGCACATTATGTGTGTTTGCTTGATACACAAATAAATGTGCATAGATTTATAAACACGAGATTTGATTGTTTATTTGCTTTAGAATGAGGGAAAACAATGTCAAATGAAGCAATACAGAGAAAGGAAAAAAGAATGAATTAAATTTGTATCAATCAGACAAACTAAACTATAAATTTATAAATAATAATAATACTAATAAAAAGCCACAAATTTGAATCAATCAATGAGAATATATTGATTGAATTAACA
The DNA here is from genome assembly GCA_002943765.1 of Psoroptes ovis. Lineage (NCBI taxonomy): Eukaryota > Metazoa > Arthropoda > Arachnida > Sarcoptiformes > Psoroptidae > Psoroptes > Psoroptes ovis. The sequence goes on along the minus strand of PQWQ01000030.1, from coordinate 47,841 downwards.
ACATATTTAACTAGATCCAATTGAGTTGAATTGAATTTCTCCATTTCAAATTTTGTACAAAACAATCGCGTTTGTATTATTGTTATGCTTGTTTTGTGGAGCCAGACCCAGACATTGAACTGATACTGAGCCAAAACTGATTTGTTTCAAAAACAAAATTCAAAATGTAAATCTATTGTATTCGCACATACATTTTATTCGATTTATTCAAATAATAATAAATGTGAATTTCAAACAAAAAAGCAGCGAAAAAAACAGTAATAAATATCTTTTTTTGAATAGGTCTCTTGTGTTTTTACACTATTTTTGTGTTTGATTGCACATGGTGGTTATTGTTATTGCTGCTGTGTTTGTGTGTGTGTGCCTTTTTACAGTTGAATTGAGATGTCATTCGGCTTTTCAATAAATTCATTAATTCGTTGTAACAAACAAACAAAAACAAATATACCCGTCTTTGTGTCAGAAAGTAGTTCTTTTTTGTTGCGAATATACAGCATGGTCGATGGGTGCCCTTTTTGTGCGAATTTATTCCAAAAAAAGCTCAAAGGTTGGAAAGAAATCGGAGTATGGATGGAGATTAAGTATTAATAATTGTTATTGTTATTATTCAAAAATAATTCAAATTTTCCCATTAAATTTATAACAGACAGATACAATCGATGATGAATTCGTATTCAATCACAAATGATATTTTTTTCGATAATCTTATCATTGAAAATGTGACCAAATATACATATTTATCTGCTAGGTTGTCCGAAAAGTTTTTGCCGGTTATATGGTAGAAAATGATAGGAAAATCGGCAAGAACTTTTCGGACAATTAAATATTTTTCATCAAATAAAATAAACACAAGCATAAATATTGAAATGCTAACATCTTTAAATCTATATGAAATTGAATTTCACTTAGATTATGCATTACTTTTGATTGATAATTTCATACTGCACAGAAAGCGTTATTCATTTGCACTTGAGCTAATATGCATTAAAGAATATAGCTGTGAAATAATTGAAATAATCAATTGACATATTCCATTTCATTCAATGAACAAACAAAGCGTGAAATTTTATGAAAATAAAAAATTACATTCAAATCAACCGGCAAATTGTATTTTTATTGAATGAAATTAATTGATTTTGAACATTTTTCTTTTTATTTTTTCTTTTGAATTGAACAATTAAGGTGCACCAAATCTAAAATGAAATGAAACATATGACATTAATCAACTTGTTAATTGAACAATTGAAAACAGTTTGTATGGAAAAATGATTTTTATTTAAATTAATTTTCAATTCAAAATTGAATGGAGCAATAATGCACACGGAAAAATCGAAGAACAATCAAAATAATAAATAATAATCAAAAGGTATAATGCTTTTGCCGAAGATTTTCATGTCGCCAATCATGAATTTGGTGGTCTGGCTTTACAAAGAAAATTAAATCAAAATCTAATCAATAGCGCTGGTTATAAAATTGGCACATATTCATTCATAAAACAAATGAATGAATGTATTCATTGGAATAAAAATAATCAAAAACATTTGTTCGCTTTATCCGCTATTATTGTTCATTCATTCAATTCACCCAGCCAAAGCTAACGAAAAAAAAACCGCAAAATTTTGACAGTTTGAATTAGTGTGTTCGTTCAATGCAATATAATAACAAATAATAATGAATAAATTAAACAAACAAAATAATCAAGAAACACCTTAAGCCAGCTAAAGAAAATCCGATTGAATGTGAAGCGTAATGAAAAAATGTTTATTTTTTAAATCTTTGTCAAAAAAAAACAATTGTCAATTTATTCAATTGAACATGAACATGTAAATCTTATGAAAAGATGATGAATTTGAACCACCAAAGTTTGATTATTATTGTTATTATTATTATTATTAACTGACAATGATTTCAGCGAAAATTTTGATGAGAAAATAATAATAAAACTAATATCGAGAAATCAATCGGGTGTTTATGGAACACATTTACATTTATTATTAAAAAATGAATGTTATTTTATTTTATTTGCCGATCAATTGAATTTATATAAATCAGTATATCGGTAAGCGAGAAAATTTAAATCAAATCAAGAGAGCAGAGAAATAAATTCTCATCGAAATCTATAAATGAACAACAACACACACACAAAAGGCCAAATGAACTTGTGCCATATGGTTAATCAAAATAACATTTACAACAATCGACACAATTTGTACACAATTCAATTTGTGTTCATTCATCACTTTGATTATTATTCGATCATTCCAATCGTAGTCGAGTGTGTAGTGTCGATCTCGGGTCAAATTTAGCCAAAATATAGGATCATTTATTTTATTTCATTTTATTTATAATCAATTTGCTTGTTCAATTCCAAAATCAACCGGAAAAGCTCCAGTGATGCTATTCTCTGGACATTATTCAAAGCACAATCGGGAAATTTCAATTTCATTTCAATTTAAAATTGATTCATCAATGATGTATTCGAAGATGGATAAAAAGAAAATTTTAAATAATCAAAACAATGAAAACAATACAAAAGAAAATCAATCAATAATGATCAGTTGATAAGTATATATTTGAAATTTTGAATGGATTCTATTCAAAGAGTTTTTCAAATGGTGAAAAGCATAAATGAACAATTTTTAAAAAAATGTATAATTGAATGTCAATCATTTTGGTTTTTGGTTGTTGTTTGTTGTACAAATGATTGAAAATAAGAATGAAATCAAACAGTTATAAGTAAATAATAAACCCGAAAATCAACCGACCGAATGACGGAATCAATTTCCTGAGTATTCATTTTATGGGTTGATATGTTTTTGTTTGTTTGATTATTATTGTAACAATAACAATTATAACTCTTTGATTTCATTTTCAATCAATGGTTGAGAGAGATAAAATTATTTTTGATCATAAATAAATGAATGTATTGGCTATTAGACTATTTTTGGCAAGAAAAGGGTCAAATTAGCAAAAAGAAAAAACAATTCAAAGTCAATTTTCTAATGAAAAGAATGGAATCCATTATCATATACATTATTATTTGATTAATTTGATGAGAATACAAAATGGAAATGGAAAAAAAATTAAACTAAAGTCAATTAGCTTGTGCTGCTGTTTGTCAAACAATTTGTTCAAATTAAAATTATTGTTATGGTTGTTGATGTTGACCCTTGTGAATTGAGAATAATTCAGTGGTTAATTTTATAATTTTTACCATCAAAGTTTTGTCAATTGTCAGCGGCAAAATTGAATACATTATAATATTCTCTAGGGTTTTGCTCTTGTCCTTGACTTTTCTGACATATCAAAAATCATCATTTCAATGATCATCATAATGACAATGTGTTTTTTTCACTCTCATTTGACTATTTTAGAGAGGGAGAAAGTATTAGGTTGTCCGATAAGTTTTTGCCAATTTTCTCATAATTCCCTACGATATAATCAGCAAAAACTTTTCTGACAACTTAATAGTAATAATAACAATTAAAATGATGTTATTATCAATGACAAAATCGATTCTCCATTATTTTATTACAATTATTTGGCTTTTTGATTGATCAAATAAAAAATTTCATTTAAATTATTATTTGATCAATCATTGTTATTAGCATTATTATTGTTATTATTATTTGCAAATAAGCACAGCCATTTGTGGCTTTTCCTAAAAGCAATCATCATTTTTGGAACCGATTCCATTGTCATACACACACGCCTACCGAAAATGTATTCGGTTCCACTTTTTGGTTCACAATGCTCTCATTCAATTCTAATATTCATTTGGGGTATTTGAATTATACTTTTTCATCTCTTTCTCTCACACACAAAGGCATTGAACAAATTCAAAAGAATCAATATTAAATTGTTATTATCATAAATATTGTTCCCTTGTTGGCAATTGCAATTTTTCCAGCTAATTTTTTTTCCTACTGATTCTGGGTAAATCACAGTGATCACAGTTGAAATGGCAATTTGAAAAATGCAATAAAAACAACAAAATGAGAAAAATAGAAACACATTTTTCTACAAAAAGAAATAAAATCTTAAATATGTAAATGTTTGTTTGTTTTTATTTGATTGTAATTCATATGAATGTTTAGCATCATTTTAATGTGGCAATCAAACATTAAATGGCTGGAAAAAAACATGAAAAAAACCGAAAAAATCGTAAATTTTGATTCATTCATTCAACTTTTCAATTCAGTTTTAATCGAATGGTTCAAGAGGAGTTTGGATTCATAAAAATGAACAAATAAACAATTATCTGTTTTGTTTTGGCTGGCAGCAATTATAATAATAATCAAACCACAAACAATTCAGACAATCAAATAAATAAATAAATAAATTAGCAAAAAAACAATCAATTCATAAAATAAGATTATCATTGTAATCGATCATTGATTCAATTAGTTAGTTAGTCATTTAAATGATCAAAAACAATGGTAATGATGGGCATAAAGCGATGAGAATATCTAGTGCAAGAAAATATTTAATTTTAAGACTCGATTCATTGATTCTGATAATTGATAATAAACTAGAATTGATTTCTACATGATACATCAACATGAATAAATTCAAAATTTGAAAATGCTTCGTTAGAATCAATGATTGTGCTAATATTCAATTAGTTAAAGTGCTAAAAATGAATATTGCAACTTACCAATTAATCCATGTATTCGAAGATGAGATGATATGCAATGGAATAATTACATTCACAAACATCAATGATTGTTAAACATGTTTTTTTTTGTGTATAAATAATTCATTCATTTTGTTGATGTTGATATCATATAATTAATAATTAGGTGATGATGATGATGATGAAGAACCAAGGGATCATTGAAGTACGTTTATATTCATTTAAAATCAATGAATAAAGTGGATGCAAACAACACAATGCCAATAGAAGAACAATGCATTTGAGCATGCAAATAATGTATTTACACTAATATAAAAGAATCATATTAAAATATTAAAATAAATAAATAAATTTGATTATAATTATAATTATTGTTATTATCATGTTCATGATTATGATGATGATGATGAATTGTGATGATTATGGACAATCCAATGATGGGCACACAATGCAATGAGATGATAATATCAGCAAAGCAAACAAAATGAGCAAAAAAATGTGTATTTTTCAATGCAGTCAAGTTGAAAGTGCATTGTCCATTTTAATAATAAGCAGCAGCAGCAGCAAACACAAAGAAACCAATTTTTGAAATGATGATTTTGAACATGAATATTTGAATATTTAAATTTGTTAATTTGGTTTTTTTTTTGTCAAAAAAAATTTAATCAAAAATTTTTATTCATTTCTCAATTGAAAATTGAAAAACAAACAAATAAATAAATTCATATGGAACAATGAATGATAAAGATATGAATTTATATATGTTTTTGAATTAAAATGAATCCCCCTTTTTTCAAATAATGGCCTTTGGCATATTCATCAAAAATATTTCAAATGAATAATTTGAAAATAATGAATATTCATGAAATGTAAAAAAATAAAAATATTAAATAATAAAAGATAATGATCATAATCAAATAATAATAATAATAAGAATATGAATATGAATAATTTTCCATTCATTCATAAGATAATAATAACATGTGATCTAATAATATTTGAATATAAAATATCTATTTTCGCATTTTAATATTTATTAACATTAGCACTGATTAATTAATGCCTATTGTACATATGCCTGTTGTAATTAAACTTTTCATCCAAAGCAAGCAAAAATATTAGCATCATTTGAATTACAAGATAGATACAAAAATGAATGAGAAATTTTTTAAATTTAAAACAATAAAATGTTGTTATTACTATCAAAAAGCTTCAAGATTTATTTTGATAAATTTAGGCAAACAAATCAAGAAAGAACAAGAAAATTACACAAGATTAATGTTTGTGTTCACAAAATTGGCTACAAATATCATTCATTTATTACACACTTTTAAACACACAGGTGTAGGGTGCGGATAGATTATGATATGCACAAAAAATAAAAAATAATTTCAATTTTTTTCGGGCATAACCAAACATATTTGTTTATTGCACCAACAATCATTTCAAACATTCTTACATTGTTTTTTCATTCTAAGTTGGCAAGTTGTTGTTGTTAGTGTTGTTGAGCACAAACAAAAACGATTAGCAATGAATATAAATTCATATTTATTTATCTGCCTTCATAATTATAATTACAATGATAATATTAGTTGATTATTTATAATAGAGTTCGCCCAAACATAAACATTTGAATTAATGGTCAAATATAAAATGAAAACAAACAAAATAAATGAAATATTTGTTTGTTGATGTGTTGTATATGTGTGCATGCAGTCATTATTTAGTGTAGCTATCCATTTAAAATAATGAAAATGAGAAATGATAATCAAAATTAACTTTGAAATTTTGACAAATGAATTTTGTTAGTTTTGTTGTTGTTTGAAAATTCAATTAGAAATTGATTGTCTTCCTTTGAGATGCATTCAAATGCTCAAAGAAAAATGTATTAATTAATTTTTCAATTGGAGTGATTATTCATTTGTGTTCGAAATTATTAGATGCAAATGATGATTACTTGGTGAAATGATTGTTATCAAGCAGTCACAAACAGCTACAAAATCAATTTGCATTTTGCATGTACATTGATCCAATTATAAACCATTGATTTATTTTCCTTGATTCACGATGAGAGATGCTTCTTTTTTCAATGGCCAATTGATTAATTTGAGTGATATTTTTTACGGTGAATGACAGCATTTTCAATAATGTCGAATCATATTTTTTAAAATTAATTTATTCAATTTTTTTGACATGAAATAAATTTGAAATTGAATTAATGTCATTGCCTTTGGGCGACTGATGATACAATAATTCTCGATGAATATGATAATAATGATGCTAATGGATTGCAAATCAAGCATAAAGCACATAATATTGATATTTTGATTCGTTTGAACTTTGAGTATTGTTAATAACTTGTCATTTCATTGAAAAATTAAAATAACTTAATCATGTTCGAGGTCGAAAAAAGAATTTGTTGATGCTTTTGTTGTTGCTTACAACTAATCTAGTTAAGATTCTTAATGGACAAGAAGACTGGCCGGAAAACAGGATCAATCAACAAATGAACAAAGATGAATATATTTGAATAATTGCTGTTTTAAATTAGCCATGATTTTTTTGTTGATTTGATCATTTTATTTAGAATTAATGTACGCAAAATGAATGCTAAAAAAATGATATGAAAATCATTTAGTAAAATATAAATATTTTGATCGTACACATTCCATTCACTGCTTAATTCAATTCACATTAATGTTCATTCATTTTGTGTTTATATATGACAAGCAATGATCATGATGATGATGATTATTTATTAAATAAACATAATGATCATAGTAAATACGAACATTGAATGTTAAAATTTATGAATGAATTTAATTTTACGCACACAACTTACTTTAAATATATGAAATGACCAACAAATCTTGTTTATGGCAGCAATCATCATCATGCAAATGATACATACTTTAAACAAATTAAGCATATTAAACATTGGAAGATGTTGTGACTTTTGGATTAATTAAATGATCAAATTGATTTTTTTTTCTTGTATCATTCCATCATTCGGATTATTTATTTCCGGCAATTTTAAATGTTTTTTGGAATTGCAATCTAATTTGTTTGTTTGTTTGTTTGTTGTGAATATCTCATATTTTGAAAAATATTTAATTTTTATCTACAAAAATATCTGTCAGCAACAAAAAAGCATTAACCAAAAAACAAATAAACAAAAAGACCAGAAAATAAAATAATTTTTGATTCGAAATAAATTTGAAAATAAACCATTAATTCATGCTGTGATAAATGAATATTCGAGGAGTGTTTCGTTTCGTTTGCATTCATTTGAAAGCAGGGAAAAATTGGACATTATTTTGATTTGAAAAATAAAAATATTTATTTGAAAGAATAAATGTAAGTGAAATACATACATAAACACGCTGATTCATTCAATCAAAAACCAATCAAGCCGGCTACTAAATTTTCTGTTTCTCACTTTTTTACCTTATGGCAGAGAATTTTTCAATCGTAATTAAGAATTGTAAAGATGAACCACAATCAATGAAAATATCAATGGATGTATTAGGTTGTCCGATAAGTTCTTGCCGATTTTCTCATAATTTCCTATGATGTAATCGGCAAAAACTTTTCGGTCAACCTAATAATTAACTTTTATGAAGTATTTGTCTTTGTTTAATTGTAAATTCAATTAAAATTTTTTAAAGAAAACAAACCTTTTTTCAAGCATAAAACTTGTAAGATTTAATGCATTCGATTGAGTTGATTGAAATTTGTTTGATAAAATATTTTGATATATTTGTACACACCTGATTGAAGAGCCATGAATAATTAATCAATTTGAAAAAGATTATCCGAAAAAATAAATTTACACACAGACCAATGACGGATGCTGTTTTTTACGATGGCATTTTGTCTTGTTGTCAATATGTGTAGTTGGTGACATTTGGTTTGAAAAACATGAATAAATGAATAATAATAATAAAAATCTCGGTCATTTGTTGAATAATTTTGATATAAAGTGGACGAACAAATGAATTTTTAATTATCAAAAGAGGTGTTAATTGTAGATGGATGTTGATTCGATATTTTCCAGTTGAATTTCGATTTAAAAAATAATAAATTATAAATAATTTAGGTTAACACAAAGATAATCATTCAATTAAAAGCTTTGCTTATACATCATTTGATTGGACATGTTTCAAGTAAAGTTGATTAACAAATATATGTTGATTCATGGATAAATAATAATTATTATTAAAATGACTATCAATTTAACACACACAAAGTCCCACACAAACAAAAACAAAAATACATTTACAATCCAACAATCATCAAAACACCAAAAGATGGCAAACAAATAATTGAAAAGATTTAGGTCAGCTGTGAATGAAGTTTTTTTTAAAATTGAATTTATTTTATTTATTTACATTTTCAATTCAATTCAATTTTAATCAAAAATCGATTTGTCGATCAAAAAAATTGTGGAAATGATTTTGTTGATCAAAGATCAAAGTAATTAAAATCATAAAAAAGTAAATTAATTGATTTTGTTGTTAATGAATGCATTTATGTTGGAGAATATTGAATCAATAATTATCATTTGTTGAATGTAAACTTATACATTTTGGTCTTAAATATGGGAATAATGGTCAATACAGATCAATTATGTGTATTTATATGCTAATTAATTGGTTTTGAAATAAAAATGAGGATGAATATTGATTGGATGCCTAATGTGGAATGAAATAATGAGAATGAATATTTACAAACTGATTTTGAATAAATGTTCAATTCGATTCTGATGTTGTTACAGGTGGACGATGACCATTCGTATCTTGTCCATTGGTTGCTGAATTCGAATTGGCTGCAGTCATCAAACCCATTGCTGATTGATACCAAAGATGATGCATATTGGCAAATTTTAGTGCATGTTGTTGTGCGGCTGCTGCTGCTGCCGCTGCGGCAGCCGATGTGGATGTAGATGATGCATGCAAATGATTTAGATGAGGATGATTAAGAAGATGATGTGCAGCATTCACATCTTGATCATCACCACTGCCACATTCTTCGTCTTCGAGATCGATTTCTTCATCGTCATCCGAATTGAAATCCATTTTGGCAGAATTATTAGCTCCATTTGATTGGTTACCATTACTGCCAGAACCACCTGATTCTTCATCTTCTTGTTTTTGTCGTTTATGTTTGGTGCGACGATTCTGAAACCAAACTTTGACTTGTGTTTCACTGAGACCAAGATGATTAGCTAATTGTTTACGTTCATTGCCAACAACGTAATGATTTTTTTCGAATGCTTGCTCTAATTTCAATAATTGTCCAGGACTAAATGCTGTACGTATACGTTTTGGTTTACGAAATGGAGGTAGTAAAAATGATCCTAATGGTGTATCGAATGGCATTCCTGTGTCATTTTTTTTAAATTAATGATTTGGCCAAAAACAAAAAAATGGATTAAACATTTGGTTTAAATCGATAATCAAATAAAAGATAAATTCTTTTTTGTATGAAATGCCGAACATTTTTTCACAAACACACATACATACACACCTACAATGGAAATACCAGATTTGTACCAGCCATTCAAACAGTATTCAATTTCATTTGAATAAATAAACAAACTGAATAATCAATGAATTTTCAAAAGTCGGCTTCAATGTTTATTATCATGAACACAGTGGCAAATCAATTTTTTGATGAATATGCAACTACACAAAACACATTTTCAAAGAAAGCAAACCGCGCTAGTTTTCTATCGATAACAAAAATTCCTTAATCTTATCTGAATTACAATTAATTTTAATTTTTTAAGTTTTTTCATATTTTCGGTGTGTGAGATCATTTTTTGTTTTTGTTGGAAAATTTGTCTTTAAATTTTATGAAAACTGATGATTATCCAACTTTAGAAATCAGTGAACAAACAGATCTGTTTGAATTATTAATTTCTGTGGCGGAAATTCGGCACCCAAATAAAATAAAGAAAGAGATTAATCAATCATTGATTGAATGAATTCAATTCAATGCATAATATATCGAAATTAGAATCAATGATTTGGACAAATTTGATGCATTTTATCTCATGATTCAAATAATGATTAGCATATAGAGTGGAATGCTTGATGAAAATAAATGTTTTTATACAAATATCATGACAATGTCATGCTTTTATGTATCTGAATATGATGATTGCCATTATTTTCAAATAAAAGCACAGCAAATAGAATCTAAAATATTTATTATGAGCTTAATATTCAATTGACTGTGAATAAGTCGTAAAATTTTTAATGACTGATAATAATCAATTTAAAATTGTTTTATGTGAATATGAATATGTGAGTGTGGTAAAATAAACTAACAAAAACTTGATTATTATTCAAATGAGAGCTTGCGAATTTGAATATAAAATCAAATTAATGTTCATCATTATTATTATCATTTTGAACAAATGATAAATATTTAAATCAAATAATCATAATGAATAATGATGAATGGCAATAAACAAATAATAATAATCAATATTAAAAGCACGAATCAATGATGGAGAAACTTACCAGGAAAACGGCCTGCGAATGGATTGGCACGCAAAAACCATGGATAAAATGCTGCCGCATGTTGATAATCGGATGGCAAAGGATTCGATGGCGGTACTCCAGTCGATGCTGTTGTTCTTGGTGTTGGAAGTTGAGCAGCTGCAGCGGCTGCTGCGGCCGCTGCCACCATCATTGAATGATTTTGATGCGCAATTGATGATATCTGTGGTTGTTGTGTTGTCGCCGTGGTTGTCGCTGCTGATGATGTGATTGTGGGATTCGATGCAAATGGTAATGATAATTGTGCAGGCGACATTGGTGATGATGATGAACGATGAGTTGGTGATGTAGATCTTGTCAAAGATGATGATGGTGGAGGTGTTGGCGTCGATACTGATGGCATAATCGATGCATTTCCAGTGGTCATAAATGATTGACGATTGGCCGCTAAGAACTGTGCCATATTCGCCAAAGAGCTCGGTGGTTGAGTATTGGAAATCAATGATTGATTAGTTACTAATGACAGTGGTGAAAGACTTCTGCCTGGCGATCCAACATCTGGTGGCATTGATGTGGTGCCATTCGATAATGGTGGCGATATTGATTGTCTTCCACCAATCACATCATTACTCGGTGATGATCGTTTGTTTTCATTTTGATCATTTAAATTCGGACTGTTGCAACACTGATCATCATTATTCATTTTAATTGAATGGTTAAAAGTTTCACAAGAAGGTCTTTTCAATGGTCTTGTCTCGAGCGATGATGACAGGGTCGATGATGATGAAGATGATGAGGATGTTTCATTACTGATCGTATCGTTGGATGATTCGTCATCATTGTTTGTATTATTCATTTGTGTCGATGCTTGTTTGATTGTTGTTTTGTTCAATTTGGATGACTTTGCTGTTGATGAAGATTGATCTAATGTCTTTCTTTTGCCAACGATGGCATCAATACTAAACGAAAGCTTCGGTTTGGAAGCTTTCATCATTTTAAAAGTTTTTTTATTATGATTATTACGGATTTTTGTCGATGTTGTTGTTGTTGTTGTTGTCGATGGTAATGGTCCTAAATGTGGTACTGATAATTGTGGTGCCAAAGGCATTATTCTATCATTTGCATTATATTTACAATTATTACAATTTTGATCAATTTATTCACAGAAACACAACAATCATCATTGATGTTTGTCACAAATTAAATTATTTGATTGAAATTAGTGTGTTTATCGTTGGAAAACAATTGAGAATGTATTCATTTGAATTTGAATTACTAATCGAATGATTATTAAATATATTAATCAAAAGTATTCAATTGATTCAAATCGATAATGGTGATAATTTAGATAATGATGTACATGTGAAGATGCAAATAAATAAATGAATGAGCACCACCAAACAGCAATCAATTGATGATTTTATGATTATGATATCACTGTTTCTATGGCAAAATGGAAACTGAATGAAAACATTTCGTTTAAAACATTCAAATCAAATGAATGAAGAGAGAGAAATAGAAATAGGAGAGAGATTTTTCTTATGAAAAAAACTTGAGAGAGGAACAAATTTATCAAAGAGATTAAGCAATCAAACAAAACCTGAACAGCAACATATATTCACATCCAAAAACAACCCTGCCCAATTCATAGCTTTTCAAATGGATTTTTTATTACGGGCGTGGCAAAACTTTTTCAAGATGCATCAGGATCAATAGCTGAAAATTTGAAACCCTCAAATTCACATCATTTATGAATGTGGACATGAACGTCATTTATGAATCGTTCAAGCTCCTCCCATATTAATGGAACTTAGAATTATTTAATGATTATGATGGGAGTGTTTGATATATGTTCAAACTGGAAAGGATTTATTACCATTTTTATTGTTTGCTTATCCGTCGACACAAAAAAAATCAATCACAATTTAAAATTGATAATAATTAATAAGATATATTTGATCATTCATTGCTGCTCTGAAATTTAGATATTTGTGGTGATAAATGAATGCAAATGGTTCTGCTAGCAAATAATTTGAAAGAATGAATGAATGATTGTTAATTATTTTAATTGAATATAAATTCATCAATCAATTGATAGATTGATAGATTTTTTATTCAATTTGAGACAATAATCCAATTGAGGATGTTATGTTTACTTTGGAAAAAAGAGAAAAGCATTTAAGAATATATGATTTGATAAAATAATTTGGCAAAATATAACAATTTAATGCAATGAAATGAGTATGTGTATGTGTGTATGTGTTTTTACGGAGAAAAAACAGATGGTTTTGGATCCTTTTTTGAGAATTATGATGCTTATGATGAACTAAAAGCTGTGAAAACAAACAAACGAAAAAAAAAAAAACAATATTGTTAAGTATTTTCAAGTGGTAGACATTTGTGTTTCTTTATTTTCTTTGAAAATAACAATGTTTCATATTTTTAGTTTGAAATATTCAATTTCACAAATAAACAAAAACATTTCACACTTTGAAAGATGAGATATACGCGGAGAATGAATTCAATTTTTTATAAATATTTACTTTTTATATTATATCGTCATCATCATCATCGTTGGATGTGAAGAAAATGAAATTTAAAACATAATTTGTTTGCTTTATTTTTCAATTGTTTCAATTACAATAAAATGCATTTCATTTATTTGTTCATTGAAATGTGTTTAAAAATTGAAGAAATAAATTGAATAATTGAATAATGTTTGCTAGTTAGTGGCCAATACATACCTTATTGTGTCATTTATGATTTTTTTGGGGCTGTTTGATTAATTAATTGATTAATCATAATAATAATAATTATTAATTAATCATGACAGAAACTTTGAAATGAATTTGGAAAAAATGGGCATTCATTTTGTAATTAATTTTGTATATTTGTACAGAGGACTGCAGACATTTTGTTTTACATTTTCAATACTTCATCATTCATCATGCTGTGAATTTCAATTAGAAGTCAATTTCGAAATTGTTTTTGAGGCAAAAGTTGTTCATTTGCTATGATTCGATAATGATTCATTCGAATTGCTATCATTTATGCACGGAAATTGAAATTAATATTTTCTCATAAGCTTCTTGATTTCCATTCAATTTGATTGATTAAATCAAATAAATGGAGAGGGGAATTTGAAATCATTTTGATGAATTTTTCACAAATCAATTAAACAAATATTGTTGTAGAATGGAATTTGAGTTATTTTGTTTTGACTATCCATCATTTTCATGCATATTATCGCAACTGATGAACCATTTGTGAAGAAAGTAACAAATGTTTTGACATGTTGAAATGTTATTTTGTAAACATTTGATTTATGTTTTAGTGTGCATAATAAACTAAAACATTTAATTAACTGAATAAACACTTTTAAATGAATTGAAAGAATTGAATGATTTTCGTGGTTTTTCATTGGCTTATTCACTTCAAGAAAGAAACAATGTAAAGTCATTCGATTCAAAACAATAAGAAACAATTATTATTCAGTCATCAATGGAATTGATCAAACATTAGCATGATAAAATTTGTGAAATTTACTATCGAATCATTGTGATTTTGTTCATTTTCCTTAATAAAAACAGGTATAAACAGGAGATAAGATAGTAAACACTCTGCTTTTACCTGAGGAATTTATAAAGAAATAAAAAAAAATCAATGATTATTTAGCATAGATTGAATTCATTTGTGATCCATTAAGAAGTTGTTTGTTAAATTGAAATTTGATTGATAATCACATAATTATAAACTAAAAGTCAATTAGCAAAATTAATTGTTAATCAATGATCTCAAATAATAATGATTATTAGTGCAGCATTGCAATTTTGCCCACAAGTCAATATTCGATGAATATTTTCAATTCAGAGCAGCAACACACAACATTAAAAGATAATTACTAGGTACTGCATTCAATATTTTGCTTAAATAAATTAAATTCACAATTCTTTAAGGAAAAAAATGAATTTGATAGTGATTCGTCCATTTATTCGTTGCTTTTGAGCTGTAATCATAATCATTAACATTGATCTGATTGAATTCAATTGAATTCATAATGATAGTGTTAATTAAATTTCATAGCAACACGAATCTATTTAGAAATAATATTTTAATTGAATATTTTTATTCATCAAAATCAATTCAATTTTTTTTCCGATAATTGATCTACGTAATTTTTGAACGCAACATACACACACACCTCAATATTTATTAATTTAAGATAAGGAATGGTAACAACAAAAATGAATTTATGAAAAGAAATAATTGTTGTTTGTCCATTACGATCTATCGATCAATCAATCAATCAATCGAGAAATGTTCATGTTCTAAAAGTTAATAATCAGTTAATAATAATTTGAACCGGGCGTGAAACAGATTAATCGTTGGAAATCATATTTAATTCATAAACGTGTATTTCGAAAACAAAATAAATGAATGAATGAACTGAATCAATTGACTAGAAAAATGGAAGAAATAAAATTCAATTTTTGTTCTTGTAATTTTCCTCCCAAACGCTTAAATAATAGCTGTTAATGATGTGATCCAATGTGATCATTTATAATTAAATAAATATGGATTGATTGAAAATTACCTTGTATTTCGAGCTAAAAATATCGGATAATAAAAACGAAAATGATTACTATGTAATCATTGCAAAATTAAATTGGAATATTATCAGTAATTTAATGACCATTCATTCATGATTTTAAAATCAGCTAATATCATGCCACTGTGTGTATAATAATAAACATTTGTGTGTTAAAATCATGAAATGATCAAACTCAGTAATTGAATCAAATTGAACCAGTTATTGATAGTATTGAGTATATAATTATTATCATTATTATCCAACAAATTGATTTTCAATCATTTTCAATATAATTATCTTTCAAATTATTTTATTTTTACGATATGAATTAAGTTTTGATAATAAATTAATTTCGAATAAATTCGAATTTTAGATTTGATAAAACAATATGGACAAATCATTTTTATTTTGTGAAAGCATGGCAAGTCGATTAAATCAATAAAATTGAAATGATAATAAATAAATGACGATGTCAATGTATTGATCACGTTCATCGATCGACGTTGGTAGTAGGCAGATGATGTTTTTGAATAATGGCAATAAATGATTGATGCACAACAAACATTGATTCTATTAGTCGAAAGTCTTTGACTTTTGTTTGCACATGTTTGGTTTGATTATCACATTTTTAGATATGATTTTTTTACTTTTTGATGATAATAATGATGATGATGACTGTTTGATTTCAAGTTCATATTTTCAATTTGAAAAGTATTTTGATGAATTGAATTGAAATAAAGCAAAACAATAGTTTACATCGACAATGTTTCGTGATTTTTATTCATTTGATTAATTTGTGTTGTTTGTTTGATTGGAAAATAAATAATTATTTAAATTAATTAATTGAACGGTCTATTGATCATTGATTTGAATGAATAAACAAAGCTATTAACATTCATTTCGATGGAAGTCAATGCTGATGTTTCGATGACAATAATTGAAAATAATTGCAACAATGATGATGCTGAACAATATGATGGAATGACAAAAACATGCAGTATTCAACAACAATCAAATGCTAATGATCATCGAAACCATCAAAATCAGCGACAAAAAATGAATAGTTGGAAGATATATTTTCATATGCCATCTCGTCGAATATTGATGAGTATAATAATAGTGATAGTGATAATAATATCATTATCATTATTAGCTTTTATACTCAATTATTTATTCTCCAACAATAATAAATGGCCAAACAGATTGATGCGATTCAAATATAAACATAATCATCATCATACTAATAATGAATTATATGAAATGTTGGATTCATATTCCAAGTTTTATCCTAAATTGACTCGATTATATACGATCGGATATTCGAATCGAAACAATGCCATTAAAGTATTAGAAATAAGCGATAAACCCGGTGAGCATGAACCAGGCGAAGCTGAAATCAAATTGATTGGTAATATACATGGCAATGAAGTGGTCGGTCGTGAATTATTATTGCATTTGATTGATCATCTTTTATCCACTTATCATACCGATTCATTCACCAGGTCATTGGTCGATAATTTACGCATCCATATTGCACCAACAATCAATCCAGACGGTTATGAAGATAGCGTAGAAGGTGATTGTTTCGGTGTGAAAGGTCGCTTCAACGCGAACGGCAAAGATTTGAACCGTAATTTTCCAGATCAATTCATAACTAATTCCAACAATAAAGTTCAAGAAAAAGAAACTGAGATTCTCATGAAATGGATTAAATCATATCCATTTGTATTATCAGCATCATTACATGGTGGAGCGTTAGTTGTTAATTATCCATTCGATAATAATGGTGAAATGTTGAAAAATGAAACCAAATCTCCTGATGATGATGTTTTCCGTTACTTGTCATTGGTTTATGCAAAGGTAAATGATTAATATAACAATAAACAATGATTAACTCTCAATCCATTCCTAATCAGAGTCATCCATTTATGTATGCAAATAATGGACGTTGTTTAGATTCATGCAGTGTCGACGATCCAGATGATTATTTTTTGAATGGTATAACAAATGGCGCAAAATGGTATCCAGTTGCTGGCGGCATGCAAGACTATAATTATTTGCACACAAATTGCTTAGAATTGACCATTGAACTTGGCTGTAAGAAATATCCATTAAGTAATGAACTAGAAATGTATTGGCAACAGAATAAAGATGCTTTATTAAATTTAATCAATTCGACATATGTTGGTGTGCATGGTTTTGTGCACGATATCAAAGGACAAGCATTAAATGCTACAATAATTTCAGTGAATGGCATCGATAAAAATGTTACTACCTTTACAATGGGCGATTATTGGCGTTTGTTGGCACCTGGAAAACAATATCGAATCACAGCATCGAAAAATGGTTATCATTCGCAGACATTTACTGTTCTTGTTGAAAACTCACATCAATTGAATTTTACTTTGAATGAAATAATTTAAATTTGTTTTTATTTAAAATAAATAAATTACTCACTAATCAAACATTTAGGAATGTAACCTGATGATAAATCAAGATAGCACACGCGTGGTATGGCCAATACTTCAATCAATTCGATTGTTTTATCGATTGAATCGATAACAACGATCAAATCATGTTTGCTATTAGCCATGTGATAATGGCATTTGACATTATTATTGGCTGTTGAGCGATTGTATTTGATCATTTCTTTTTGCAAATCTTGATTAAAATCCTCATATTTTACCGAATTGATAAGATTACCACCATTTTTGATGATTTCTTCTTTTGTTCGGCAATCAATCAGTAAAAGCTGGGTGTTGCGACCACAATCTGAGCATAATGCTTGTTGTTGATCATGAGAATCGGACAAATTGAGCCGATCAACTAATGTAGTAAGATCTTCAACATTGATCCTTGGCAATTGAGGATATTGTTGAAGATGTTGTAAATCCCATAAATTTCGTCTACTAATCGATTTAGGCGTTGAGCAAAAAAATTTTATCGAATTTCTCACACATCGATCAATGTCAATCTGTGGTAAATCGCTAAATATGAGTATACAATCATTGAATGTAAAATCCAATATACGATCACGTAATTGATGAAGAATGGCTAAACCGATGAACAGAGGAAAGGATTCATTGCCTGTGAATAGACAAAGAAGACAAAAAAATGATGGTTAAAAAGACAAGCAGAGAAAAATGTGTAATAAATTACCGAGTATTAAGGTATCCCATAGTTGAAAAATCTGATATAATGGTAATATATGGGTGAACATGGTCAAAAACCATGAGATGGCATATAAATCTGGTACAAATTTTAATGATGACAAATGATTATTGAGCGTAGGATCATGGAAAGCAATGATGGCCTGAAATAAGGCTAAGTATTCTTTGATGGCTGATGAATTATCTTTTTTGAAAAATCCATTCAAATATTTGCTGACAAAGTGATCGAAACAGGCGAATGCTTGTGATTCATTATTGAAATTCAATATTACGAATGGAGCTGCCAATGAGTCTAATCCTTGCCAATAAACTTCACCATTTGATTCATTGTGTGCTAACCATGCTTTCAATATACGTGTCAACTTACGATGTCCTTGAGCAGATGCCAGCAGATCATTATACTGATGGCAACGAGGTATATCGACGGCAATTTGTCGATCAGTTGCTGTTTTGCTAATTTTATCGATTCGTTCATATAATAATCTATCTTTGCATCGAACATTAAGCAAAGAACTCCAGATTTGTGCACGATAATGTGGACAGATATCAATTTTTGATTCAGTAATTAGTTGATTGCGCAGAAACGGATAACCATTGATTAATGCTTTGAACAAAACAAGTCGTTCACATTGATAATCGAATGCCATTTCACGAATAGGCAGCGGTAGTGATTCACAACTTTGTCTGTATTCGATTCCATTTTTGAATAGATTAGCATCGGCGATAATTAGTGGAGAGAAAATATCATTCGATAATTTAAGTAAACGTTGATTGATTGTATCGATTGGTAACAATTTAAAATCACCATTCGCCGGCAAACGTTTAGTTGGCCAATCATTGTTAAGATTAATACTTTTGATTTTATCAATCAAATCATTTTCATTATGATTAATTGTATGATTAAGATTATTACTATCACAGTTTTCATGATTCGAGCATTCATTTTCCAATATGACTAGTCTTGGTATGGTGAGAATGGATGGAATTTTCTTCTCTTCTTTATCAGTCTCTTTGGAAGGATATGCAATCGACCACAGATAATAGAATTCGTGTATGTCAATGTAATTTTCGATTTTGAAAAATTCATCATCATTTATTTCATCCACATTTTGATATGGTTTTGTTTTAATGAATTGTTCATATGCTTTTTGATATGTCGTAAAAGACATTTCCATTATTTTCAACAATTCTTTGATTGATGAACGTTTACGAGGATCAACATTCAAAGTTGATTGAAAAAATGTTAACCATTTTTTAGGTAAATTTGAAATTTGGATTCCAAGTTTATTGATTATCATTTGGAAGCTATCAGTTGCATTATTATTTTCAATTAATTCCAATGGATTGTCAGGAAAGTTTTGTCGTTCATTCGGAGACATTAAATAAAGCATGGACAGAGCCAACGACCAAATATCACTCTTTTTCGTTGCTTTCATCAGCAAACATTGTTCAGGAGAAATGAAGCGAATATCATCTGAAACATGGAATCAGTTTGATTAAAATTGTTCAATTGCTTCACCATAAAAATGCCTACCGGGATAAATTTGTGTTTGACAAAGTCTGCCCATTTCAGTGATGATATTAATGGCCCAATGAGCTAATTTATAAGGATATTTGCCATTATTTGTGGATAGAAAACAATTCGGCGATATGAGACCATGAACAGCACCGATTACATAATGTAAGTGATATAAACCATATAAACCACATTCTAATATTGATTCTAAATTCTTCATTGAAATTGATTCGCCAGAACAATCATCGCTCAAACACGATGGAAAATGCTCAAATACCAACGTTATTCGTTCTGATTGCAAAAAAAACCAATGATTAGTATTTGAGTATGAATGTTTTAATTCCAATACATTACCATTTTTGCTACGAATACAGTCCAAATAATGTGTCAAATATGGTGACAATTGATTAAAAGAATTGAAACTATTAACGAATGAATGAAAATTGCCAACCATTGTTATTGATGATGGTGTTAATGGCAAACCGTTTGAACCGAATTGATCATTTTGATTAGTTGATGTGGCTGTCGATGATGATGACTGGCTTGATGATTCCAGAGCTAATGTTGCTAATTTGTATTCAGAATGTAATCTCATTGACATATTTTACCTTTAATTACTTTCAATAAAATTGATCAAATCAATAAATAAAAAAACTTGTTGACCAAATCGGTGATTGTTTTCGTTTTTTGTTGACAAACAAAAAAGTCCCATTCAAACACAGCAGTATGCAGTGAAAAATCACTGAAGTTGATTTGAAGCCGGCCAAGATTGTTTTTTTCTTGTTTGAAATAAGAATTTGAATGATTATTTACTTTAAAATCAGTATTCAAATTAAAAAACAATTGGTTAATGCAGAAACAATAAATTATTGGATGGTTCGAAATGGCAATGATTATTAAAAATAGTGATATTGTGTCATATTGTTTTCATATGACGTGTACTAAATATTTGATAATTTTATATTTGAATATCATTATTTTATTCCAATCATTTGATCATTATGAAACATTCAAAGCCAATCAACATGACCATAAAATACTAGATTCATGTCAAAGATGTAAATTATTAGTGGAATCATTCAAAGAGGTATGATTTGTTTGAAGTTTTGCTGATCAAACATTGATTTTCATTTATTGATTAGGGATTAAGACGAACAGCTCGTGGAAAACATGAAGGTGGTGATGCACATTGGGAAGAAAACAGATTAAATAATTATGCTGATAGTGAAATACGTTTGACTGAGATTCAAGAGCAGCTTTGTAATGATATTAAATCTGGCACTGATCAATGTCATAGTTTTGCCGAAAAATATGAAACTGAAATCGAAGATTGGTTCCTCAAGAATCGTAAAGATGAAAGAAAGAATGGCCAAGAAGAAGGTAGCACATTATTCGAATATTTATGCAATCAAATCAGTGAAAGTTGTTGTCCGGATGGACATTTCGGAAAGGACTGTAAACCATGCTTTGGTCATCCAAATAATGTTTGTTTTAATCGAGGATTTTGTTCTGGTAATGGTACCCGTAAAGGAAGTGGAAAATGCATTTGTAATGACGGCTTTGCTGGTGATTATTGTGAAAAATGCTCGGCAAATTATTTAGCGATCGGTTCGATTGAAATCAAAATGGAAACTGAAAAATTGCCAAAAAATATAACAGAAAAATGTGTCAAATGTGACCAGTCATGTGCTTCGTCATGCCATTCGCTTGGACCAAAAGGTTGTCATGTTTGCCGTAATGGTTATTATTATGACAATGACAGAGGATGTATTGACATTGATGAATGTAATGCGACTGATGTTGAACTGAATCCATGTAAATTTCAAACATACTGTGTCAATACGCAAGGTTCATATTCATGTTATCGTAAGTGTTTGTCATATTACATGGATTTTTGTAGAAAAAATGAGATTGCATGGCAATCATTTATGAATCGATTCAAATAATTTATGATTAAAAAGCTATTTGATTAATGTAACTTCTTTTTAAATTACATGTTCACTCAAAAACATGGTAGCATGTCATCAATCTTGCAAAGGTTGCACAGGACACGGATCTAACTCGGTATTTTGTTGATGATTTATTTTATGAAATTGACTCAATCATTTTTTAATTTATTATTAGTGTATCGAATGTCAATCCGGTTATGAATTAGTGAATCAAACTTGTCAGCAAAAAGATGGATATATGTTCGTTTGGAAATTGTGGCAACGAGTCAATCAACGATATGTATCGTATTCGCTTGGTATAGCATTCATATTCATAATAGCATTAAACAATTACATGCTATCAGCATTTTGCTTATCAATCATTCTTTCAGTCACAATTGCCTTGGTCGAAAAACCGCAATTACTAAATGAATTACTGTGAAAAATAAAACTTTATTAAGATGAATGATTTAAAATGAAATATACTCATGTTTGGCATACAGAAATAGATTATTTAGTCCAGCTAACTTTAGGTATGTCATAATGTTCACTAAGATTCTCCAGATGAGTATTGAATTCTTCGACACGTTGTTTATGCGTTTTGGATGCTTTGGCCATAACTCTGGACAATTGTCTTTTTTCTTGTTGTGCCAAAAATTTTTTCTGAGCTTCGGTCATCCAATCATCGATGGAAGCTGTTACAGAAGAGGAGTGTTGCTGCTGTTGAATATTTTTGGACGAATCATTTGAATTGGAATCATCATTTGATGCTGATTTCAACATTTTCGTCATAATGTCTTTTGAATCTTGACATTTTACTTTATTTTTATGTTTTTTTATTTTCTTCAATTCTTTTTTATCGTCCGGTGGATTTTTCTTTAATTTCAGCGAACTTCGTGAAACGTAATCATAATCATCGGTAGACATTTTTCTTTTTAATGAAACAAATCAAAATTCAAATAAATTTGTTGTTTACGCTTTAAAAATCAGCTGAAATTGCTCAATACAATGATTATCATGTGGAAAGATGGCTGTAGTGTCGATCGATACAAAACTATATGAACAGCCCTGTGATTTAAAGCGCAAATGTAAACATCATTAAATGTATCATTTTGCCAAAATTCAGACTCAACAAAAGCGTTCGGTATTGAATGAAAATTGATTTGACAATGATGTGGCCATTCAATTGTTTGAAAAGAAATAATTGAAAATTAAATTTTTTCGAGTCATTCAATTTCAACTTTAATTTGTGCGCGAAATATTTTGATTAGATGTTTGAAAGAATGAATGAAAACTAGATTGGTTGTATATATCAAATATATTCAATTATATGCTACCACTTTGTGATAAGTCTTATTTAAATAAATAGTAATTTATAAAATAACATGCCCGAATATTTTACCTGTGCTTATTCATCTAATCAATATTTTTAATGGATTCTTGTTGATGTTTCATTAGATTTTGATGAATTTCGTAAAATAAAATTTGGTAAATATGATTCATTTGAATTCAATAATGATTTGATTGATATAATTTGCTCTTTTGAATAGACTTTATTCGATAAAAATTGAATGGAGAATAGCGAAATAAATAATAGAAGATCGAATGATCATAATGATGATGATTGTGACAATTCAATTGAATCATCATCACCATTGTCATCGACAACAACACCGCATACGAACAGTAATTCACCAACAGCATCGATCGGTGCCAGTAGTGCATATTCACAAAAAAATATGAGTGAATCAAATTCACCGAGTGCAGGTTTGAATTCTTCGTTGGATAATTTGAAGAAAGAATCGAAGCAAATAAAGGAATCGATCATATTTTCCGTATCGAAAATGAACCTTTGTGATATTCCATTACGCAAACAAGTGTTTGAGTCTCTGATCAACAATCAAGCAGAACGACAAGAACAATCATCATCGAAGCGTATGCCTGGTTACAGAGAATTTATGGAGATTGAAAAAAGTAAAACATTTTATCCACTTGAAAATGCTCGATTAGAAGAATTGAAGAAAGCATGTTTGCTTCTTCGTAATCCATATGAACAAATAGTCAACACAAATACACATCATTTAACTGATGCAGTGCAAGTAACTGAAGCCGCCATACGAAGACTGATTCAAATGTCAAACAAATTGTCTTCATTCAATCGTTTGTCTCAATTAGACAAGATTGCATTATTAAAGAGTTCAATCATTGAAATGTTTTGTATTCGTGCAACCAACAATTTCAACGTGGAGAATAATTTCTGGTATTTTATTGACGATCAAAATAAAGGTCTTTCATTGGTTTCGATGGAAATATTGACTGCTGCTCAAATCAATTTTCTTTCGCATAAAGAATTTGCAATCAAATATCAATCAGAATTTAGAAATGATAACATTATTGCTGATTTGGTATGTTTTTCTTTGGATTTGATTTTAATTATTTTGACATTTTTTCTTCTTTAAAGTTGACAGTCATCATTCTATTTCGACCATCAAGAGCAGCCGTATCAGCCACTGATGTTATTCAGTAAGCATCTCTTAAAAACATAATCAATCAAATGATTAATTGATTTTTTCTTGATTGAAAATAGTGAAGAATTTCTGAATTATTGTTATTTACTGCGTCGTTATTTGCAAGTAAAACATGAAGGTAATTCGTGTGCTGCGAAATCATCATTCATTACACTGATGCATAGACTGGAAGAATTGTATCATTTAAGTGAAGATATTGTGCGCATTTACATGGATTTAAATCCACAAAATGCTGGACAATTATTTGTCGAATTATTCGATCTCTGAATAACAATCAATCATTTTAATATTGATTAATATTATTTTCAACGAAAAATGCAATCATTCTCATAAATAATCCTTGAATACCTCAAATATTTTCCCTAAAGATTAATAATAAATGAAAATTAATTTAATTGTTAAACAATTGAAATATATTGGTCAAATATGAGCAAACAAATGAGAAAAAGTATATAAATGATGGTAAATGAATAACTGGATTTGATTGACAATTTCCAATTACTTAAGTAGAATATGGAGATGAATATCAATAATAGAATGGTCAATGTGATTGCCACATATTCAAAAAGACGATAATCCACATCGATGGTGTAGGCTTGTAATTTTTCCAATGTTGAACCTTCGGTCACTGTGAGGATGAAAATTTTCAAAAACCAAGGTAAACCCATACAAATTAGAATGTTGAATATGTTTGAACCGATCACATGACAGATGGCCATATCAACTAAATTTATTTTTCTGATGACAATTATTGATGATATCATTTTGGTGATGTTTCCCAGAGCCAGCATGGTCAACACTGAACTAGAATGTGTGAAATGTATGGTCTCAGTGATGATTGATGTCATCCACATAAGAAAATATGTAATCACTACGATCCAAATGCTTGACAGAATATATGTAAAGATGAATGATCGTTGACTTGCATATGGCACTGTCACTGAAAGTATCCATCGGAATGGTGATAACAAAGATCTGATGTATTTGTCAGTTGGAAATGTTCCATGATAAACAGTGGTCGATAATGAATTGTCATTGTTTTGTTTGCTTGTGCCAGTTGATGTTGATTGCTGCTGCTGTGACGAGTTAGGAATGGTAATTTTTTTCATAGCTGGCTTCATATCGATTTTTGATTGTTGCAAGTAATGCGAATATTTAAGCCATGGACGTGTACTTGAGCGAAAAAATCTGCGGCGAACTTGTTGCCTTTGAATGATTTCGAAATTGGACCATAAATACAGACACAACATATAAACTGCATAAATGAAAATGAATACTAACGATTCAATGCAATCGATTGAATCATCTTTGATGCTTAAAATGAATATGACGATCGTGATCGAATAAAACACAATTTCACGTCTAACTGGCCATGCATTAATATTGATGAATGTAAATGTTCGTGGTTTCAATATGATAAGGCCAGCGATGCCGGGAATGGCCAATAAATTAAATAAACTCGATACGACAATTGCTCCAGTGCCAATAGATTTGCCACCGACAAACGCCGAAATGATAGATGTCAATAGTTCAGGCAAAGATGTGCCTAAAACCATCAACGTTGATCCAACAATATTTGGCGACAAACCATAAACAATGCTGAATAATTGAAGTGATGGCACAAAATATGAATCAATCACCAAAGTTAAAAGCAAACAAAGATAAGCGAATATGATTATATGCACAATATATCCTCCGTTTCGGCGTAGATGGTAATTCATAAAATCTGGTGGCAAAAAGCTTAACACATTTATTAGGTCAGGATTTGAATCAGTGTCGGTCGAATTATCCCGATTGTCTCGAAGGTTTGTTACGTTTGTTTGATTTTTGATTATTTGATCAACCAGTTCATCAACAGATAAAATTCGTGTTGTGGTTTGAATGGTTGTTGTTTCATTTTTGTCAGAACAATTAGCCAAAATGACCAATGAACAAATAATTACACAAATTAATGAGTTCATTATGACCCGACGCATTTTTACCGATTGATGAATGATGTCTTTAAAATGTTTGGTTGTTTTCGATTTGTTAAGAGTGTTATCATTGATTATTATTAGGAGAATGATTGACGAATTGAAAATGTATAAATCAATGTCATATCATTGGATGGGCTGTGAATTAATGTTGAATTACTTTGTGATTAGAAGACGAGTGAAAACGGATTTGATAAGATAAATGATTGGTTGAAAAATAAATAAAATGATTATTTTATTATTATTTTCAATTCAAATGGTTATCATTTATTTATTTATTTACAAAATTCATATTCAAAACGCCATTCGACAAACCATATTGACTCGTGTTTTAATTAATTAGTTAGAATTGCCTTTATGTATTAGTGTTTGTGTAATTGTGAATTGAGATTATGTTTATGTTTAAATATGATTGAAACAGACAAATGAAAAGAGAATGCAAACAAATTGATTAAAAGTTTAATTGAATGAATGGTATCCACTCTTGAACAGTTTGATGAAAGGTGAATGAATGATCAATCAGTTGGTGATTATTTTTGGCCGCATAAGCACAAAATGAATGAATCAATTAGTGGTTGTTTGAGAAATTATTTGATGAAGAAACGTTTGCGTCTCACTGAAACAACTTCGACTAAAGGTGGTGGCGTACCGGTTGGTGTATCGATTACCACCTGACTATCAGTGTTATGATCATCATTATTAATATCACGTTGACTAATGTTCGTAATTGGTTTACTAATTTTGGTATTACAATATTTGGTAGCACCTAAATCAATGGTAGGCACAGTTGTTTTGTTGTAATAATCAGCATTGTCATTCACTGAATAATTGGTGGTTGTCGATGATGATGATGAACTTGTCGAATTACTTGCCAATGAATTGTTACTACTTTGAGACACTCGATGATTATCACTTGATTTTTGCTGCTGAATCAATGACTGCTGATAACTGAGACAATCTTCATATTTAGAAGTTGATAATCGTCGTTGTTGATTATGAATGCTTGACTGACTGCTTGATTTGTCGTTTGATTGATATTTAATGGACGATGTTGATGATGATGACATCAGGTATGATCGATTTGACGTCAAAAATGGAACATTATCATCATCTCTGCTTTCAATTTGATTATTATCATCATTGCTTAAATGGCCAATATAACTGTTTGGATTATTTCTATTGAATTGATCACAATTATTTGTTTGAGATGACATGTTTGTGTTGACATTGATATGGCTAGTATCGGTTTTGGGTTGCCTAATGACAAGGTTTGCATGTGACACAACATTACCATTGGATGCATATGTCCAGTTTGGATTATTGTTATGATTAGAATTATTGCATGTGTTGGCCACATCAAGAGTTTTCATTGAAATAACATTTCCATTCACCTCATCAGTCGTATCGATCCATGATCTTCGTAATTGTTGCTGTTTTTGTGGATCACGATTATGATGACGATGGTTGATGATGACATTATGTTTAACTGTCAAAACTACTTTTACTTTGGTTTCATCATCTTCATCATCACTCTCACCATCTGCATTATCCTTGTGGTCAGCTGCTTCCGATCTAAGATCATTACTGACTGCCATTTCGTTTTCTTTTTTACTTTCTGCGATATGTTTAATTATGTTATCATTTGACTTTATTAGAATTCGATGCTGTGCGGTCGGTGGTGAAGGTAATTTTTGCAGTTTCACCGATTCTTCTTCTTCATCTTCTTCCTCCTCTTCGTCTTCATCTTCTTCTTCTTCATCTTGTTCAGAAATGAAATTTTTGATTGATTCGACTTCATTATTATTAATATTATTAATATTGGATTCGCTGCTTGAATTTCTACTGGTTTGCGCATGATGATTCTGTGAGGACATGGTGGATGTTGATGATTCTTTGCTGTCCGACAAAGTTTTGATTCGTTGTCTTTGCACATAAATGATTGGGGTATGATTCTGTGATTGATGATAACTTAAGGTGACTTCATTACTTTTGCTTTCATTTTTTGATGGACTCTCCTCATGGAATTGTGCTTTGTGACAGTATGGTGATGATTGTCGATGTTGTTGATAGCCAAAATGATGCTGTTGTTGATGATGATGTTGATAGAATGAGGCATAATTATCATTGGAACTGTAACCACCACCAGTCCCACTTCCAGCATTATGATCATCGTCATCATATTTTTTATCAGATTTATCATAATCCATCATATTGGCATCCATTTCATTGTCTTTCTCTTCATCATCCTCATCGTTGACATTGGCGCCCACAACCATCGACGGCAAACTCATTGATCGAAGTTTGTTTAAATCCTTGATTATTGGATAGGTGTTGGAGGGTTTCATTGATGAAATGTCCGGATAATCTTGAGGATTATCAGCTTGTAAATGGTCAATGTAGCAGTCATTAGCATCATGATGATTGAAGCCATTTTTAGAATAATTATTATGATTTTGATTAGAGCGAATATTATCATTATAAGGCAAACGATTAATGGTATCATCACTTTTGTTTGCGACTAATATTCTACGATTATCACTATCATCTTGATCCACCATATATGACTGAGAATCAATCATTTTATTAACCATTTGTTGAGCCAAATTTTGTGCTTCATCTTTTTTATCTGCTAATTTCTTCTTGTCATCATTCACCTGATGATCAACATTCAACGATTGCGAACCAATCATTTTATGAGCCATTTCATTAGTATTATGACCATACGAATTGATGATTGATGATGATCTTTGATTATTCATAATTTGTCTACTTGTCGTGGTGGTTGTTGTCATTGCAGCTGCACCATTATCATAATAAAGAATTGATGACATTCTTTTTGGCTGCGATTGATTATGAATGTTTGAGGATGAAGTCGATTGTTTGTGTTGCGGCAAATCAGCCTCATCATTATCATTGGTTAGCGATGATGAATGCCTTTGCATCATTAATTCACCACAAGATGATGAACTTGGTTTTTTATGAGTTTCTGTTTGTGCTGCTGGCTGTTGTTGTTGTTCATCACATTGATCATCTTGATCTTGTTCGTTGCATTCTTGATCATCATTGGCCACACTTTTTTCCCACATATTACTGGTGAATGAATCAAAAATTGATTAATTGGTTTTGATTTTGAAGCATTTGAAATACTTACGAAACGCAGTATTGGGTTATGTTACGCTTATTGTCCATATCACCGGTAGTGTTTGGTTTCAATGAAAGATCATCAGCACAGGCATTCATTTGTGTGACTAGACTAACATCTTTGTTGGTGATTGTGGTGCCAATGTTGAGATTATTTATTTTATTAGTCAAAGATTTATTGTTTATGGCTTCATCTGCATTATTGTTGTTATTATTTGTGTTGTTATTGTTGCTGTTGTTATGATTGACCACATAATTGCCAGTTGATGTTGCCAAAACATTGGATGCATTGGCTAAATTGACGATATCATTCGCACGTTCAGTGTTTTTGGTTGTGTTGAAATTATTTTTAGCTTTGTTGTTATTATCCGAATAATATCCGACAGATATTTCATTTTCGTTGTTCATGTCACGATTATGACTAATCATTTCCCAATCATATGGATCTTCAGGTCGGATATTTCTTCTTTTGATGCTCCGTTCAAATATTTGATTTCTATCACAGTAATTACATTAATTAAAGGATTTGAATGATTCTAATAATTTCAGGCAAATCAAACACTTACAATAATTGATAGTTGGGTGTATCCGTATAGGTCAATGATTCAATATGTTCTAGAAATTGTTTGAAATCTTGAGGTAAATGTTTCAACAACAAACGATGGTCAAAAGTGGATTTCATGAGGCCAACTGAATCTTTGTCCTTGATTTTACGCCAAGGTAGCGAACCATTGACCATTTCGATGAGCACATAGAAAAGTGACCATAAATCATCGTGTCTGCCCATTTCTTTGTTTTTATGTGCATTAATCGAGCTGTTATTTGATATTATTGAGAACATCCACATTTTGAATATTTGACATTTGGATGATTTGAATGATAAACAATAGGATTAAGAAATATGAAAATAAATTTAAAATGGACTTACGCATATCTAACAGTTCCTCTGAAACCTATGAATCAATATTTGATGATGATACATAAATAATGGCAAACATGACAAAAACAGGAAAAAAAGATGAGGAAAAATATGAAATTTGAAAAAATGATTAAAATTCTGTGAAAGTTATTATTTATATTAATAATAGGTGCGGGCAGAATGGATCCGATGATCCGAGAGAATTTGAGAAGAATTAAAAATGGGAATAGAAACAATGAAAATACCTGCTGCAATTCTAGGCGGTCTGACTTCATTGGTGCTAGATATGACATATTGTCGGGCGAGACCGAAATCAAGCATATAAACTTTTTTGGAATTTGTTTCACTGCGTCCCATTGCGAAATTTGAAGGTTTGACTACATTCAAATATTGATTCAATCAAGGTGTGTGTGTCAATTGATTTTAGATGAAATTAATTGTGAAACAAACAAATAAAAAAAGAAAGAATGAGAATAATTGTTTAAAGTGATAATCAGTGAGACATACTATCACGATGTAAAAATCCGATCGAATGAATAGCTTGGATTGATTGCAATATTTGTTGACACAAACGAAGAGCTGTTGAAAGACTGAATGCTGGCTTTTGATTGATTTGTACGACTGAACGTCTTAATTCGGCTAAATTTTTGCCCAGCATCGACATGACACAATAATTAAAACGTTCATTTCGTCCACAACCAATAAAACGGCACACATTGGCCGATGTGTTTTGTAATTTCTTCAAAACGGCAACTTCCATTTTTAGTACCTTGAAATGAGAGTAAATTTGATATTAATAAAATCATATTAATCATTATAACTGTGCCTAATCCTTTTTTCCATTTAAAGAATTTAGTTATTTATTTGAAATTAATGACAATAATTAAAGAATCAAACATAGAAATGGCAAATGATCAAATCTGAAGCCAAGAATATTTAAAGAGGCAATCTTAGAGCGAAGACACAAATAAAAAGATGTTTATTTGTGAATTTAAAAATAAATTGTTTTCGTTTAGAATAGTTTTGCATCAAAAATATTCTCACATGGTTTTCCTCTTTTTGATGATGTTTGAATGAGGAGGAATATGATAATATCATCATCATTCATTGTCATTCAAAGTGAACAAAACTAATTTTGTTTGTTTGAATCAGTGAATCTAAACGAAAACATTATTTAATTGAATCAAAACAAATTGACATAAATATGTTTATCGAATGAGATGATTGATAATCAATGCTATTTCATTGGTTTGAAATTTGATATTGATTCTAATTTGATTATATTCATATTAATTATTTTAATTATTTATGTGTAACACTAACCTGTTTCTGTTGTCTTGTCGATTCTACTTTCAATGCAACATGTTGATTGGTTTGTAAGTCTAAGCATTCAAATATTTCACCAAAACCACCGCCGCCAATTCGCTTGATTACACGCCATCTTTCTTTGACAACATGTCCAGGTGATAAAAGTGACTGGTGTTGTTGTTGTTGCTGCTGTTGTTGATTTGCTGCTGGTTGATTAGTATCCATTGTGTTTGATTGTTCACCGAAATAATACTAACAAATTTGCAATTTTTAGATGTGGATAAATGTTGATTTGATGTAAATTTGATTTGAATGTATTTGATTATTTGAAATGGATGGCAATTGAATTAATTGAATCAATTAAATGAGTTTAATCATGCTGAATGAACGTGATACATTGTTAATTCAAACATTTTGCACTGACGATCAAATTGAACAAATGAATTAGTTTATTCGAATGAATAAATGTTTTGGAAACAAGACAAATGATTGATTGGTTGAATTTAGATTCTGTAATTAATTTCAAATGATTCAAATTGGTTTGGCTTGGAATATCGACAAATTAATGTTTAAATTTAAATTGAAATTAATATAAAGACAATCAATTGATGAGCTTCTAAGACTAGAAAACCAAACACGCAAATACACAGCAGGCAATTAGTAAAACATAACAAATTTGAATTGAAAATAACAATCAGTTTACATTTATATTTGTGTTTATATTAAAAAATGAATGATAACCCAATTCTAAATAATAAAACAAAGACATTTGAAATAGTTTGTCATTTTGGTGAATGATGATCAAAACAAGAATAAAGTTTGCATGAAATTAAAATTAATTCATAAACAAACATATTCTTTAATGACTGATTCGATATTTAAATGATATGAATATGGTCGATTTCAGTGAAAACACAATTGATTATGCCTTAATGGTAGACGCCTATGCCTATCAGATCATTATTTTGTGATGAATGTCGATGATATTATTTCATATTAATAAAGTTGATTAATTAATTTATTCGTTAATAATCGAGAATTGACTTGTGTGGGCCATATGAATCTGTGATCGATTATTTGGTGAGAACAAGATTCAGCACTGATCATAACGAATGATTCAGATTAAAAACTTTGGAAAAATATAAGATGATCGAAAATCAAATTCGGTTCGACGATCAAATCAAAGAGATTGATGTGAATTAAATAATGATTATTGATGATATTAATCATAATCAAAACAAGTTCATATTGAATTTAATTGACTTAATCATTGAATTGTTTATTGTTGATTTTAATTATTTTTGTTGAGTTGAGTATTGAATGAAGAGAATTTCAAGCGTCATTAATGATATCATTGATTTATATAGAATGGTGTGGCAGTCATCGAACAAACCAAAGGAGACAAATTCTGCATTTGGATCGTAGAAATGCTTTTGGAACCATTTCAATAGTCTCGAACAAGCGCAATATGATTCATTTGATTCAGTCGAAGCCACTACAAACATTGCCGGAATTTGAATGATACAAGTAAAATGTGTTGCTCAGACCTTTTTCCATCTCGGATCGTATTGTGGTTGTTGAAATGGTCGGAATGAAACAGACACATTAATTAATTGTTTGAAACAGAAAAATGGCACAAATTAATTAAAACATGTTCAACATTTTGATGACCGACTGAAAATGGGAATTATTTGAAAACTTGAACCGATTCTGTTGTGATCAGCAGCAAAAATATTCACAATCGAGTGATGAATACAAATAATGATGATGATAATCATAACAATCATAATCCAACGTCCTAAAGCTGTAAGAATATTCTTGATGATAAACAAATGATAGTGGCAAATGAACATGATGATCAAGGCGAGAACGTCATTATTTGGGCTAAATTATCATCCGAATGTGCAATATATTCATATTCGTAAACAAACAAACAACAACGCCAACGTCTTATAGCGCCCGATGTGCATTTTCGATGGTAAACAGCTATAGTTCTATATATTTACCATTAATCTACATTTGCCGAACTCAAACAAGCATAACCGTTAGACCAAGTTAGTTTTGATTCGAAGAAAAAGATGATAAAATAATTGTTTTAACAGCGAAGCGCATGCCAATTTGAATTGATTTCATTTCCTAAGCCAATACTTAAGAATGTACCGAAAGGATGAGATTTTATCGTTTTACTGACAAAAACTGTTTTTCCGCAATTTTTCCGTTTTTCGCACGACTAACGGCAAAAAAGGATGGAAATGAATGAAATTGTGAGAAGTGAATTTTAGAGAAAACTTGAATTGGTTTGTTTTTATTCATCCATCAAACACTTAATCAAGCAGGAACAGACTGCAAAAATTATAAGAAAAGATAACTAACTTGATCATCATCATCAAAAATCAGAGTCAAACAGCAAACATTATTGAGAATATCAAGTATTTGAATTAAAGCACAATCAGTCATACTCGCAAATAACCAGTAAAACGAGAATTTAATTTGTTTATTTGTTCAGTCAAATGTTAAGAATCACCATGGCAATCCATGTTTACATGTTTATTCAGGTTATTTTTTCTATTTGGCAGTGTTAGTTCAGCAGCATGACTGGTAATGATAGAAGCAATCATCAGACCCTTACCATGGACAAAGTAAAAGTTATTAATTGAAATAATAATTCATTTTTTATCAATCATTTTGATGAATGAATAAGGTAATTGATTAGAATCTTGGTATAAATATTGCTCAGCTAATAGGCCAGAAGGTATTGGTATTAAATTGGGAATAATCAACAAATTAATCAAATTCAAATCAATATTTTTAGATGATGAAAGTGTTATGTAGATTGTATGATTGATCATATCAACATTGCGCATAATACCACAGGCATAACACTGATTATTGATTGGTAATTCTTGTAATAATTTAATCTTCATTTGCTTCGTGATTGTTGTCGTTTGGGCATCATCAATGTTCATTTCGTCCAATAAATCGATGGCATGATAATTTTCATTTGTATGATCCAAACGACATAAATAAACCCATTGAACATTGGAAAGAAGATAAATCGAATTGGGCATCATGGCGGCATCGATGGAATTAATGAAATGGAAAAAGATATTCTCATTTAATTCAAACTTGATCGGTTCAATCGAAAAGAATGGTTTATATGAGATTTGCGGCCACAGATTTGTGCAGACATAGAGCAATTGATTGATTTCACGACGTAAATATGGAATCGAAAAGATTGTTTTCTTCATGTTCAAAATGAATGGGAATGTCATTAATTGGCATTTATATTTGGACAATTCAATCCTTTCATCACTTGATCCAAACATGTCAAAATGATTAGTGTTTATGTCTAATTTTCTTTTCAACCGTTCAGTCATTTCGCCCAATGTCGTGTTCATGATGGGACTACTCAAAATAGAACTGTCATCAACGATTCCGATGATAATACTTGGTTTAAGAATGATGATTATATTCATCAGTAATTCAAACCCTAATTCTTCAATCCATCCGATCGTGTTGATGAATAATGGTCGTTTTTCACTCAGATTCATTTGATCATTGATGCGTGCCAATTGTCGAATCAATGACAGATACTCGAATGTGTTAGCGGCTGGTGTTATTGTGCCGAATGCCTTTGAGACCAAGTTATTGTCATCATTGAAGATGTAATCATTATTTTGGTGGAATAAATATTTATGTCCCAATGCATTCGATATTTTTTGTTTGATTTCCACTAAACCAAGTATACCACATGGTGTGAATTCTGACTGTCCAGGGTCACATTCCAAATATGTGACACTTTTATTGTGATTGATGCATAAATATTTGTTGATAAGATAATTGATTAATGTTGTTTTGCCACAATTCGATTGGCCAAATATTAATATTTTGTCATTATTTTTCATTTTAATCCTTGAGTAGACTTGCTCTATTCTGGATAATGATTCATTATAATTACAATCATTAATTTTTGATATAAAATCCTGATAATCATTTGCTTTATCATTGAATGTTGATAATTTTTTGCCACATATCTGTCTTACTTTTTCATTTGATGATTTGCACAGATATTCCAATACAATACGATATTTGGCCAATGATTTATGTATTGGTTCATATTTTAGTAGAGCATACTCGCCACAGATTAATTTTGATAAATTCTCACCGACAAATTCAAAATCATTTAAATTAATTTTTGATTGATTTGAAGCAGGATCAATAAAGAAACTTAAAAATATTTTGTGACCGAAACATGTTGATACGGACATTATTTCACCGGCAATTGCCCGAAAGCCTTCACAATAAATGGACCAATCAGGATTGAATGGAATCAATTGTAAATAACCGCAAAGATCTGGCTGCAACTGATACGTCGAATGCAAATCAGTGATGAGAATATATTTGCCATTACTTTGGTTTGCATTATAAACAATACAATCATTCAAGTTTGGTGCTGTGGTCGATGGGCTGGTTGACCAACAATCTGAGACATTGAAATCATTCACTAAATTTCTTTGTCGTTGGCGTCTCCATTTCATCTGATTTCTTGTTCGTGATTTTTTAGACTTCCAAATCTGCTGTGGTAAATCTGAAATGAATGAATAATGGTCAGTTATTAAATAACATTGAATTCAATCAGAAATATACTTGACTTTTGAATACTTTTTCTTTTAGAGTTTGGTTGTGACATTTTTAAATTAAATTAATTCGCACAAACAAAACATGTGTTCATAGATCATCACTCATAAAGGACCAATAGATGGCTCAACTATGCTTTGGATTTAATTAGATTGATTGTCAAACAAGAAGCAACCAAAACAAACAATTCAAATAATAATCAATTAATTCAAACAATCACAACTATTAATAAACAAAACCATGGCCATCAACGTGACACTGTTTGGTTTCGCTTTGTTAAACACTGGTGCTTTACTTTTTCTGTCAATTTATATTGTGAGCTTTGCTATTTCAAACATTTAATTGTTTTTAACTTAAAATAATTTATTGCTTTAGCTAATAACACTCAGCGATTTGGATTGTGACTATCTTAATCCCATTCAATGTTGTGATAAGTTGAACAAGGTAAGAGTTTCTAATTTGGAATGTAATAATAAACTAAAATAATAATCAATAATCAATCAACTAGTGGATTATACCTGAATTAATAGCCCATGCAACAAACATATGTCTCATTCTTTTGGCGAATCGTTGGTTTTTATTGGCCATCAATCTGGCAATGTTATTCTATTTGATCAACAAGTAAGTAATGATGATGATAACTATTTGACAATTATTCTAATTGATTTGTCCCTAAAAATATAGTTTTTATGTGTCAATTCCACGAAGCAGTATGTGTTTTTATGATCCATCCGAAATACATGTTCGCGGCAATTTGAAGACGCATATCAAAATATCATTCATCCGAATGGTCTTTCATTTGATACACCTGTTCATTTATTTGTATTTATTCGTTATTTCACTTTTGACTGATTCATAAACACAAATTCATTCCATTTTATTGCTTACAAATATTCCCATAACAATCAAACAGAATTATGTGTGCCACGCTTTCTTTTTAATGTTTGAATTCATTTTGACACTTTGAATTGATCTTAGAAATAATCATTAATAAAATTTGATTTGAATTATTACCACAATTCATATCCTTTTCATTCAACCAACATTTGCTTGTTTAGCATTACAAATCAATGGACGCTTAGAACGGACAGCCAAAATGACTGTGATTGATCTCTGTGGAGATGTTTATTGTAGAAGTTGTCCACTGCTCAGATTCATTTTGGCCAAATCAGTTTCAATCTTCTGACAAATCTTGGAACCGAAATTTTTCAGTTTACGAAAATCATCTTTGCATTTGAATGTTTTCAATGCTTTACCAAACACATATTCCAATTTACTGCCATGCGATCGGGCTTGTTCACGACATTGCATCAACCATTTTTGTATGAGCAAATTGTAATCACTCGATTTTGTTGTTCGGTGGTCATTTTTTGATCATTTTGATTTGTGGCATAACAGTTTTCAAATTTGAACATTTCAAATAAACATTGAATTATATGGGTAATTCACAAATGGTGTTAAGCATATAATTTATTCAAACAACAACAGATGGCGATAACATCAGAAAGGGAATGCGCGCGAAAAGAAACTGCGCAAACTCAGATTTAAATTCGAATATTCTTTTGTTCTCGTTCGAATTCGAATATTCTTTTGTTCTCGTTCGAATTCGAATATTCTTTTGTTCTCATTCGAATTTTATCTATGGTTGAGACCAGACGATTGTTTTAGTGAGTAAAATTTGCGTGATCATAATGAAATGATGAATAATCGATGATTCTTTGATTGATTTTAATTAATTATTTTTTATAAATCAATAAGATGAAAGCAGGGGAATCGAGTGATTCGAACGGTGAATGAGCAATTTAGTTCGAATGAAATGTTGGAATAATGAATTATGTTCAGGTGAAAATTGATTCAAGGTAAGTTTGAAATGATTGTATTTTATTTAATTTAATCTTATTTCATTATTTTAATTTCATTATTTTAGTCATTATTTCAAATCAATGCTGTGAAAATGGATGAAGTTCTTTGAATAACGATCTGTTGTGGGCAAATGATCATCGATATATGATTATGGGCCACTAATTATAGTAATTGACTTGAAATCCATGATTTCGAAACTCTCAAGATGTCAATCGCATTCTTTCATTGCTTAGTTGTGATTATTGGGTATGATAAGTTGCTTTCTTATATTATTTTGATATCTTTATTTTCATAAAAATCAATAAGATGAAAGCAGTTAAATCGAATAAGCAATTTAGTTCAAATGAAACATTGGAATAATGGATTATGTTCAGTTGAAAATTGATCCAAGGTAGAACATTGATTAATATTGCATCTTATTTTATAATTTTAATATCATTTTAGTCATTATTTCAAATCAGTACTGTGAAAATGTAAAAATCTCTTTGAAGAATCATCTATTGTGGACTATTGACCATTAATTATAAGAATTATCTCGAGATGCATTATTTTAAGAATATAAACACGTAAATTTAATTGTTATGACTATTGGGTATGTTTATTTCAATTTTTATACTATTTTGATCACTATATTTTCATATTATAATTATCAGTCGAGTTCAACCAACAGACATTAATTAGCAATGAAAATTAGCAGCAAATTTGTTTTAGTTCAAATTTATAATAATGTATTGATTTTATTCATGTCTCAATTTTATTCTGGTCTCCTAGAAAAGTTAGTTTAAGTTATTCTTAACTTTCGAATTCATTTAATAAGATTAGGCAGTACATAGGAAAACAAATGTAATAATCCCTAATAATGGCCCTACATGGTATGCTCATGTACATGTCTGAAGCATGATGTAATTTTAATTGTCTTTTTGTATCAATCAAAAAGATCAATTGAAAATCATTTTATTTTAGTATTCAGAGTAGTAATTGCATTTAATTATGATCAATTGTGCATTCATCAAATCTCTAATGATGAGGATGTGTATGTTCAAATGATTATTAATTATTTTTAATTCGCCTTAATTAATGTCTTTTTGAACATAACTCATTCAAACAACAACAGATGGCGATAACATCAAAAAAGAAAATGCGCGCGAAAAGAGACTGCGCCAACTCAGATTCGAATTCGAATGTTCTTTTGTTCTCTTTCGAATTCTATTGTTCTTTGTTCTAATTCGAATTCGAATTTTTTTTTTGTTCTTTTTCAAATTCGAATTTTTTTTGCGCTTTTTCGAATTCGATTCTTTGTTCTCTTTCGAATTCTATTGTTCTTTGTTCTCATTTGAATTCGAATTTTCTTTTGTTCTGATCGAATTCGATTCTTTTGTTCTCATTCGAATTCTAGCTTTGTGTGAGATCAGTCGATTGATTTAGTAAGAAAAACTTGAATAATCATTATGAAATGTTCAGTGATTGATGATGATTAATTGATTTTGATTAATTTATATCACAAAGATGAATCAATCGTTATTTGAAATTAATTATTATTTAATTATTTGAATTAGTTAATGAGATTTCTATGAACTTTGTGAATTTGTGATTTGTGAAAAAATGAACTTTATGATGTGATGTTTGATTGAAGTTGCAACTTGATTTGGCCAATTCCATATGAATTTGATTGAAGGTATGCTTGGAATGATTGCATTTCAATTAATTTAATTTTAATTTTAATTTCATTTTAGCCAATGTTTCAATTCAGTGCTGTGATAATGAAGAAAGTAATTAGAATAACGATCGATTACAGGCACACGACGATTGATATTTGATTACAGGCCATTAATTGAATGGCGAAGAATTATGTCAAGATCTATGATTTCAAGATTCTCAACATGTCAATCGCACTCGTTAACTCAACTGCTCAGATTATTGGGTATGTTAATTTGCGTTTTTATACTAGTTTGATTACTATATTTACATATTCTTATTATCAGTTGAATTTAACCAACACATAAAAATTAGCAGAAAATTTGTTTTGATTACTATTTAAGATTACACATATTTGCTTCCCTATTGTCCTTTGTATTATTGCAGTAGTATTTGATTAGTATCAAAATTTGATTCTAAGATTATTGATCATTATATTATTCATTCAGATTAGATAATTGATTGATTATTTGAATAATTTAACTTATCTCATTAATTATCATACATTTCAAATATTAGCAAGATTCTAAATTATTATCCTAACTAGTATTTTTTGTGTAAATTCTAAGACTTGTGATAGAAGAATGAAAGTGAACATATGAGAATTGATTAATCATTTATACATTATATTCTGTGCTGATTATTGGTCATGAAGAATCTCTTATTCATTGAAAGATTTTTCTCTTTTTGAAGAAAAGTTATGAAGATTTTCACTTAATGAATGATAAGATTGAGATGTGAGAATTTGAATGAGAATGCTTTATTTATGAAATGAGAGAGAGTCTGGCAATGGCTTCTTTTATTTTGAATATAATCAAACGCTGAGATATATTAAATGAAAAATATTAATCAGAAAATATAGATTATCTATTCTATGTTGAATAAAATGGTTGGGCTGGGCTGGGTCAGAACAGGACTAGGATATTGAAAATTGAGATATTCATGATGAATGAGAGATGTGAAAAAGTGACTTAAAAAAAGTGAAATTGAAACAATTTTTATTAGAAGGTAATTAGTTCATATGAACTTGTACCTTTATGATCAATTTATCATCTCAATATTAGATTACCATTATGAGTGATTCTGAGGCCAGTTAAGACGGCTCTATGCATAGGAAAATATCAGATCACAATTATAAGTGATTCTGAGGCCAGTTAAGACGGCTCTATGCATAGGAAAATATCAGATCACAATTATAAGTGATTCTGAGGCCAGTTAAGACGGCTCTATGCATAGGAAAATATCAGAACATGATTCTGAGGCCAGTTAAGACGGCTCTATGCATAGGAAAATATCAGAACATGATTCTGAGGCCAGTTAAGACGGCTCTATGCATAGGAAAATATCAGATCACAATTATGAGTGATTCTGAGGCCAGTTAATACGGCTCTATGCATAGAAAAATATCAGATCACAATTCTAAGTGATTCTGAGGCCAGTCAATACGGCTCTATGCATAGGAAAATATTAGAACATCATTATGAGTGATTCTGAGGTAATTAGTTCATATGAACTCGTACCTTTTATGATCAGTTTTCATCTCTTTAAAAACAACTCTTAATATCCTGGCTTTCAAATATCTTATGGTTAGTGTGTGAAGAAAGTTTGAGATTAAAGAGAAAGGAAGGCATGGTGATTGACAATTGATGTGGCACATCTGTGCCAATCAAGATAATTTTCAGAGAATCAAATGATTAATGATCTTGCATGTAAGAATGTAAGATTGTTTTTGAGGGAACATATACGTTTTGAGATTTAAAAAAATTGAAAATTATATCGCAGATCTGCGATATGATATTACATAAAGAACATAAAGATGATGTTACTTAAAGAAATTGAATTAGTTGAGATTCTGAGGCCAGTTAACACGCTGGCTGCCATAAGGGTCACCGATGACTACCAAGGTGTCACGTGATGAAATTTTGAAATTATCTTGGGTGAAAATCCTGATGAAGTTTTCAAACGAAAATCACTGAAAATTGATTGAATAAGTATGAAAAATAGAACCAAATCAGAATTGATAATTTTTATCTTCCCGAAGGGTAGTTATAGCCAAAAATAATCCCTTCTGAGAAAACTATATAAATGATCATTTTCAAGTCTGCGCTAAACATTGACACTAGTTTCATAATGATACGATCAGCGCATCTTGATATATCCATCTTGGCGTGAAGGAGCAGCCCCATAAAATGCGTTGGGCAGCTATCGTGTCAAGACGGCTTTATGCATAGTAAGACCAACAGATCATCATTATGTTTGATCCAAAAGCCGAGGTAGACGGCTCTACGCTGTGGGTAATATGAGATCACTGATATGCATGATCCTTAAGCCAAGTAAAATGACATTACGCTATGGGAAATATGAGATCACTGATATGCACGATCCTTAAGCCAAGTAAAATGACATTACGCTGTGGGAAATATGAGATCACTGATATGCACGATCCTTAAGCCAAGTAAAATGACATTACGCTGTGGGAAATATGAGATCACTGATATGCACGATCCTTAAGCCAAGTAAAATGGCATTACGCTGTGGGAAATATGAGATCACTGATATGCACGATCCTTAAGCCGAGTCAGACGGCTTTATGCAGTGGGTAATATGAGATCACTAATATGCATGATCCTTAAGCCAAGTAAAATGGCATTACGCTGTGGGAAATATGAGATCACTGATATGCACGATCCTTAAGCCGAGTCAGACGGCTTTATGCAGTGGGTAATATGAGATCACTAATATGCATGATCCTTAAGCCAAGTAAAATGGCATTACGCTGTGGGAAATATGAGATCACTGATATGCACGATCCTTAAGCCGAGTCAGACGGCTTTATGCAGTGGGTAATATGAGATCACTAATATGCATGATCCTTAAGCCAAGTAAAATGGCATTACGCTGTGGGAAATATGAGATCACTGATATGCATGATCCTTAAGCCGAGTCAGACGGCTTTATGCAGTGGGTAATATGAGATCACTAATATGCATGATCCTTAAGCCAAGTAAAATGGCATTACGCTGTGGGAAATATGAGATCACTGATATGCATGATCCTTAAGCCGAGTCAGACGGCTTTATGCAGTGGGTAATATGAGATCACTAATATGCATGATCCTTAAGCCAAGTAAAATGGCATTACGCTGTGGGAAATATGAGATCACTGATATGCATGATCCTTAAGCCGAGTCAGACGGCTTTATGCAGTGGGAAATATGTGATGATGAAGCCGAGTCAGACGGCTCTATGCAGTGGGTAATGAAGGATCAGCATATAATGTGATCATAAAGCCGAGGCAGACGGCTCTATGCATAGTAAGATCAACAGATCACCATTATGTTTGATCTTGAGGCCAGTTAACACATTGGCTGCCCAACGCATTTTTTCGTGGCTGCCCGTTCACACCCAGATGGATATATCGAGATGCGCTGATCGTATCATTATGAAACTAGCGTCAATGAATAGCGCAGACTTGAAAATGATCATTTATCTAATTTTGTCAAAAAGGGTTAATTTTGGCTATAACTATTGTTCGGAAGGATAAAAATTATCAATTCTGATTTTGTTCTATTTTCATACTAATTCAATTATTTTTCAGTTATTTTCGTTTGAAAACTTCATCAGGATTTGCACCCAAGATAATTTCAAAATTTCATCACGTGACACTTTGGCAGTCACCGGTGACTTTCATAGCAGTCAACATGTTAAGACGGCTCTATGCCTTGAGAAACTTTAGATCATCGTTATGCTTTATCCTGGAGCGGTGGCAGTATAATTGAATGCCCGTGCAAGGATTAAATGGAATGAATTTCTTATGTAACTCGAACAAGCATAAATAAACTATTTAACTCAACCTTTAAATACTTGAGATATGTCAGATTATGCCAAACTTGTAATCTATGAGTACATGATATTCACGGTGTCCTAAGGATCCTATTTACAATATAAACAATACTCACGTTATGTTTGTGCTA
Source organism: Psoroptes ovis (assembly GCA_002943765.1). Lineage (NCBI taxonomy): Eukaryota > Metazoa > Arthropoda > Arachnida > Sarcoptiformes > Psoroptidae > Psoroptes > Psoroptes ovis. The sequence continues at coordinate 3,453 of PQWQ01000030.1, read as the reverse complement.
ACGATGCAGACGGCTATGTTGAGCCAAACTGAAATGGATCTGTGAGAATGATTGAGAGTATGTGAATATAAAAACACTAATAAATTGAAAACAAACAATAAACAATTATGATGATAGAATTGCAATGATGATAAATGAAAATATAATGATAATGATAGTGATTAAAACAATTAATAAATAACAATAATGATGAATTGAGATGCTCATAATAACAATGTTGATGATGAAATGATGAAAATAAGTCTGAAATGTCATGCTGACAGTAGTTATGATCATAAAGGCAGTTTGTATTAGAGAAAACCACTATTTGCTTGAATATGACAATGAATGTATTAGCAAATATGTTTAGCAAATGACTAATTATTGTTTTGCAATTAAAATAGTTAGATCAAGTTTAATTTTGAATGTTGATTGTGATTTATCTGAGACACGTCTTGCCGTCTATCGGAACTTGATGTATTTATTTGTTCTCCTGATTTATTTAGCACAAACAACTATGTCAATTGTTAGAACTATACCACTTTTTTATTGAATCTTCAATAATTCGATACAACTATATCAAGTCTAAAAAATCTCGTTACCTGTAACGATGGGTCATTCTCCTCCCCAAGATTTTTGTTCAAGTTTTGTTTGTTGAAAAGATGATTCTCTCATGAAAATGATAGACAAATTATAACCAAACCTGACAATTTTTTTTCTATTTTCACCACCATCATTTCCCCATTTTTTCCATCTTCTCTTATTTTTTCATCTATTTTTTTCCTGTTAGGTTAGGTTAGGTTAGGTTAGGTTCCTGTTAGGTTAGGTTAGGTTAGGTTAGGTTAGGTTAGGTTAAGGTTAGGTTAGGTTAAGGTTAGGTTAGGTTAGGTTTAGGTTAGGTTAGGTTAGGTTAGGTTAGGTTAGGTTAGGTTAGGTTAGGTTAGGTTAGGTTAGGTTAGGTTAGGTTAGGTTAG